>JARYZH020000492.1:0-166948 GCA_030021035.2 Notholithocarpus densiflorus | reverse complement strand
TGATGATGTCATATGATGAGATTGAAGTAATGTCTAAACCCAATGATTCAAGGAAACAATAAAGAATCTTGGAATAAGGAAATACCACTCTCAATGGCACTTTCCTAATCCCTATCTAGGACCTTCTTAGAAAATGTTTCATAATGATGACTAGCTCACATATTCTAATAATATTATGTGCTTTGGATTATTTAAATGACCTTGATTCAACAAAAGGCCAAAGTCTTGGCGAGTCAATTTTGTGCTTTCTTAACTTGTAAGTGCTTTCTTGGAAAGTGCTTCATAGTAAAATGTGAAAACTTCATGTGTCTTTCCACATTTTTAATAATAATATTTGAAAAGAAAAAAAAGGTTTGAAGAAGAGAATTCATTTTCTTTCAATCAATCGCCATCCAAAATGTACCTACCTTAAGAGTTAAAATCTCTTTCACAAGCTAGAAAACTTCAATTTAATTGTATTATTGAAATATTAATTTAATTTACATATATAATTATTTTTTATTATTATTAATGCATACATTGCATGGGCATAATACTAATACCATATAATAAAAGATTTTAGAAGTTTTGGTTACACCAAGTGGATATGTTATCATGTTACTACCTTCTCAAAAAAAAAAAAAAAAGGATATGTTGCCTAATTACCACATGTTCTGATTTAATTTATACTTTTATTGCTATTTTATTTGTTTTTACCATATGTGGATGGTCTTAGCAACTATCACAAGAGCTGGAGGAGTTTTCCTCCAGACTAGTTTAAAGGTTAACTTTTTCATTCTAAAAAGAGTTAGTTATTTAAAAAAAAAAAATTCTTATTTTAGAATTGTAGAAATCTTTTTGGCTAAATCTTAAATGAATGTGAATGCTATCAATTGTTTTAATAAATTAATAGTGCAAAGTGTGTTCCCTTTAAAGCTATCTTCCAACTATCACCAAACATCAATAGACATGAATACTAAGTTCAAACATTATTGAGTCAATGTTTACCAAAAAAAAAAAACATTATTGAGTCAATATATTTCGGACAGTTTTTCATTTCTAGTTTTGTTTTTCCTAGATCTAATATCTTTAAGTTTTCACCTCTATCTCTCAATTCCCATGTTATTTGTAGATTCTATATTGTGCTTTCTTCTAAAGTCTTCGCATGGTTGAAGAAGACGTAAACTAAGACTTAGCAACCAAGGCGTCTTAATTTCCACCCGCTATCATGAAAATATTTTTATATTTTACTAATATAAAATAAAGAGGTAGAAGAAGATCATTCATTTTCTATGATTAATAAATACTTTTAATTAATCAACTCTTATGATTTGTCTTCTTTCTCATCCTTTTTCAATTAGGTCCTACTTAAGAAGACCTAAAGTCAAGGGTCGTTGGAGCTTTTTGTTTTTAGTAAGGGTGTTCATGTGAACACCTGACAAACACATAACGCGGCCCCATATTTTTACTAATATAAAATGAAAAGGTTGATTTGTCTTCTTTCTCAAGCCCATACCGAATAATGGTATTTATTCAACACGTTCTTTGAAATTTTTTCATAATGATGACTAGTTCAAATATATTAATAATATTATGAGCTTTGCATTATTTAGGAAGACCTAGACCACACAGGGGCGACGTAGGCCAGGGGGTTTAAATGAACCCACCTGGCCAAAAAATCTTTTTTATATCCAAATTTTCAAAGGTATTTTTGTTTTGACCCCCTAAAATAAGCTTAACTATGATAATTTTAATGCTACTTTCATAATATTTTTACAATAATTTCACAATAAAGGTTAAGTGGCAAGTTGTACTTGATTTTATCTAGACCTACAACTGACATTATTTTATTTTTATTTTTTGGCTAATACATCACTTTTTTTACCTACCTTTAATAAATTGCTATTTAGATTTTGTTGTGAAATTTTTATAAAAGCGTTGTGTATGTAACACTACTTTTAAAATACTTAATTTTATAAGAAAAAAAAAATGTTTCAAAGTTTTGCTCATTCTTAAAAAATAAATAAACCTTCTCTCCAGGACTCTTGGTTACTTTGCCATTGATAGTAGAAATGAAGCTTTTTTTCCCTAAATTTTTCTTCTTCATCACAAAAAAAAAAAAAAAAAAAAAAAAATTACACCACCGTTACAACCAACATATTTGTATCTGTATACGTGATTCTTTCCTCATTCTCTTTGTCTCTCTTTCTCCCTTCTATGATTTCTTAGCCTTTCTCTTTGTTTGATCAAGTAGTTTGATAAATGCTCTATTGATTTCCAATTCCAAGATGTCTTTTAGTGCTTGCTCCAATTTTAAGAGGGTGACCACATGTATGGTTTAAAATCCATACACTTAAAAAGCAAAAACTTATATTAGTTAATGTTTTTTTTTTTCTTAGCTTCACATTTGCTCCTAGTCCTACTCTTAGGTGTGTTACTATTTTTGTTTATCTTGTATTATTATTTAATTTTTATTACATATAAATACAATAAGTTATTATTAATTTGACCCCAAAAAAAAATGTATGATTAGTTATTTAATTATATTTGTTTTTTTACTCAATGGTTGTTGTTTTACTAATCTTTAAACTATTAATAAGTTTTTTAAACTATTGTACAATATAGTTGTATTGTATACTAAATTGTAGTTAGAATACTATTTTAGATTATTTTCTATACTATCCAAGTTGTATATATAAGAAAATAAAATTAATAATTTTATTTTTTACTCACCTGAACAAAGTCCTAAGTCCACCATTGCTGACTCTCCCTAAAAAAAAATCCTGGAGTCGCCACTAAGACCACGAAAGTAAAAAACTCACAGGTCTTTTCACATTCCTAATAATAATATTTAAAAAAAAAAAAAGGTTTCAAGAAGATAATTTCTTTTCTTCCATTCAATAAAGAATTTCATTAAGGAATGGAAAACGATTCAAAGGCCTAGCCTATATGCTTTCACCAGAGAAAAAACTACTATGAATATATGAGATAATAAGGATAGGCCTCCAAGAAGAAACCATATTGGCCCAACTGGACCATGCGGAAATTTCGTGTGTCTTTCCAAAGTGGAATGTAAAAATAATGTGAGATCTGTTTAGTTTAAAACCATTGGCCCAAAATTCATCCCTCATACTCAAAATGCATAATATATATATATATATAGAGAGAGAGAGAGAGAGAGAGAGAGAGAGAGAGAGAGAGAGAGAGAGAGAGTAAAGGGTTAGAACTTAGAACAAAATCCAACAATATAAAGACTAATAAATTGCAATATATTATTATTGTATTGAGCAATAAAACATAAATTTCAAAACAATTAATTTCAGTTTAATCATATATTTGAATTTAATTGATAGAAAATTTAAATATACTTTATACTCTTATGATAATGTAACTAAATTGTACCTAATCAAGTAAAGAAGTTAATTGCCAACCACATGAACCCACAACAGCTTAAAACTGTAATTATTTATGTAAAAAAAAAATTATAGTTATTTTTTCTAAAATTTATGTGAAAAAAAAAAACTTATTAGAATTCTAGTATTCTTGTCTGAGTTTAATTACTTTGACAACAATTGAAAGCAAAACAATTGTGTGCTTAAGTTAGTGGAAATAATTATATATTTGTCAATTATTTTAAGAAAGCCTTGTTGGAGTAAGAGCTTGGAGGGCTTAGGTACATCGGGTAGATTAGGCTTAGAGGGTCTCTTGCTAACCCATGTATCCCAACTGATTGTCTAGTGGATCGATTACCGCTTGGAAGGCGGCGGAGAGGTTTTTCGCCGAGTTCTTCGGTTTCCTCTTCGATAACACATCGGCGTGTTATCTTGTGTTTGCATTCTTCTTCCCTACTCTTTTAGCTTTCATATTACTGCTGTGATATATTGATTATGGCTTAGAGTAGTTTATTTGTTCATCCACTCGCTTTTACTCTATTCCGCACTTAGTATAAGTTAGAGTAAAATCTATCGAGCCGTATTTTTTTATCTTGGGGTCTAAACAGTTCTTGTGTTTTTCACACATTTTAGAGCATTCAAAAACTTTTGAGGAACCACCAATCCCAAACTCTCACTAGCATCAAGGGGACTAAAGGCTATGCTGCACCAAAGTGGTTCAGGAACACACACCCGCCACAATAAAGGTGGATGTTTATAGTTTTGGAGTCATGTTGTTGGAGATCACTTGCTGCAGGAGATGTGTGGAAATTGAGATGGAGAGGGCATAAATTTTAATGGAATAGGGCTTATGAATGTTACTGTGTAAAGGTAAAGTGGAAAGATTGGTGGAAAATGATGAGGAGGCTCCTAGTGATTTAAAGTGGGTGAAGAAATTACTGATGGTGGCAATTTGGTGTATCCAGGATGTGCCATCATCAAGGCCTTCGATGAGGGAAGTCACTCATATGCTGGAAGGCATTCTTGACATTTCTACACCCCCATGTCCTTTCCTCTACAGTTCAACATCTGAACCTGATTTTCAGTCATCCTAGGTGGGATTTTCAGTCATCTTAAGTTTGTTGTGGCTGAATATTGTGCTCTAGGTGAGACTAGCTTGGAGCAACTTTGGTTACGTTGGCTTTTTCAGGATTTGGGGTCCATC
Organism: Notholithocarpus densiflorus; assembly: GCA_030021035.2. Lineage (NCBI taxonomy): Eukaryota > Viridiplantae > Streptophyta > Magnoliopsida > Fagales > Fagaceae > Notholithocarpus > Notholithocarpus densiflorus. The sequence goes on along the minus strand of JARYZH020000492.1, from coordinate 162,373 downwards.
TTGCTTCTACTTCTCCTGTATACTATGACAACAAAAGTTCCATTCAAATTTTCCATAACAATGCCATCCACTAATGGCCAAGCATAACGATATTGATTGTGATCTTTATCATCGTCTCCTCCAGGGCTCCCTCCAACTCTACTTTGTTCCATCTCATGATCAACCTACAGACATTTGCACAAAGTCACACCCTCGTTGTCATTTCCATGACCTCGTATCCAAACTGAAATTGTTCTCTCATCTTCGACCTTAACATTGAGAAGTATCAGCCCCAAGCTCATTCTTGGGCCTACTGTACTGCTACAAATTCCTTGGTACTCATGTACTGCACTGCGCCACCTATGTAGTTGTATTGTACTACTAGTAGTACTCTTAAGTTGATTGACCTATATATAATACTGTTCATTAAGCAATGTACTCAGTTTCTACTTATACAATCCTCCAATTTCTTAAAGCCTATACTTGGGCTTAATTGCTATCAATTTGCTAGTTGAAGTACTAGGAGAGAAAGACATTGTACTGCAAAGTGATGCTTGACGGGGAGTTTCATATGAAAAGGGAAAAAACTAATGTTAGGCTGTATATTCCAACAGATAAGACGCACAAAGATTGCTGAAAGGTTGCAAAAAACCAGCCATTTTCAGTAGAGAAAGAAGCTTTAATACATGTGATTCACTTGTTAGGAACATATGTCACTACTTTATGTAATTGGCTAATCCTTTGACAAAACGCACTTTACTTGTATTTGGGTAGATCTAGGATGTGTTTAATACTTCAAGAAACTTTTTTTCTAGATCAAGTGTTGAAGCCATGCAAGTCTGTCTAAGATTTAAGCTGAAAAGTGCCTGTCATTAAAGCTCGACAGCTAGCATCTATTGAGCTTAAGAAGCTGTTCCAGCCCCGTGGCTCAACAGCTGCTCGACAGCTTCTCGACAGATGGCTATCTATCGAGGTTTAAGAAAAACAGATTTTCAATTCTGTTTTGACTCCAATCCGTGTTTGTATGTTTGGGCTTTCTTTTCTCACAAAGTGTTCACAAGTTGCACAAGTGTTGAGCAAAGTTTGTTCAAGCAAATTGTGACCGGAGACAGAGTTTGCCCTAGTTCATCTCTCTTGTGAAGAAGTTGCTGTGTTTGTGCATCGTAGGGTTTTGTAACCAAGCATCTTCTTGATCTTCATCGTGGATGAACTGAAGAACTTTGCAGCCAACAACCTTCTCTAGTTGGTGATTGAAGTCATGTACTGGGATCCGCGCAATTGGTTAGTCACGTACTGGGAACCGTGCATCGAAAGGAGAAATTGTCACTACAGAACAAGTCCAATTGGGTATTGGGGTAAGGGTTCAACTGTAGGTTGGTATAAGGTACTGGGATTCCTTTACTTGTAACCGCTTGTTGTGATAATAGTGGAATTTCGGGAGTGGTGACCTTAAAATCACCAGGTGGGGTTTTTGCCGTGTTGGTTTTCCCCATTCGTAAACAAATCACCCGTGTCAAATTTAATTTCCGCTGCACTTAGTTTAATTGGTGATTTGTTTGTGCTTCCACGCGCTTTGCATGTTAATTTGATTAATTAATAAACTTGGCTAATTAATCAATTAATTCATCACAAGAGGTCAATACGTTTTTGGCCTATCAAATACAAATATTTATACATGAACATGGCTCATTTTCAGCCTTACAAGTGAATCACTTCATAATCATACGACTAATTCTTTAGTTAACAAAACTAATGACAGGTTCAGTGAACAGTGTTAGAACACATTTAACCATAACAAGGGAAGTTATATTCAGCTGAATGGCTTTTTATGTTTCCATTGCTTAGATTGACAGCAATGGATTTTCATTCTTATTCCCCTATAGAATTAGATAGAGGATGGCATAATGATATGATTTTACATTTTCACTAAGCTTGTCTTACCATGGCACAATATTTCTTGTTTTTTGATACCATAGTTCGAAAAGTACAAAACAAAATGTTTGGGGAAAAAAAGGACCAAAGAGTGTTATTTGTTTTTCCAGCTATTCATATAAGACTTGGAAGAACTATTTGACACCTGCTTCTTTAACAATTGAAGGTCCAGCACAACTGCCTCCATGCCCATGGACCAGCTAGAGTTCCCATTCCATTACACAAATAAGACACTACTTTGATGCTTGTGAGTACTACAACTGAATGCATACCCCTACAGTGAATAGCAAGGCAGGCTGCACTTAACAAAGTCAAAGTCCTGAACAGACCAAGCTAGAATCATTATTTGTTCTTTTTTTCACTTGTTTTGAAGAATAGCCATTTATGGATACTTAATTAAGTCTGTGCATTATGACCGGGCCAATGGGGTTTTTACCTTATTCTGATTCAAAGTAGAGTTTATTCTTTTCTAAAAGCTTCACTCTAACATTGCAAACAATGTAAGTATGACCACTGTTTCATCTTCATGATATTATGATCTTTTTGAAATTTAAAGCACCCAATAATATCCGGAGCTTTTAGAACCAAATACTCTTGACATATAAGGTATGGTAGAAATTTGATTATAAATTCAAAAATTAAGTAATGTTATGCAACCACACTGCTTTATTGCAATATAAATTAAGTAGTTCAACTATGCCCATAGAAACATAGACTAAATTTTAATATCAAAGAAAAAAAAAATTGACCCACATAACAGATGCATACAGCTCCAAGGTCGGCAATTTTTTTTCCCGTCAATTCTTCTCCCATGATTGAATCCTCAAACCACTTAGCCTAACTCTTTCCAAAGAGGGAAAATTCGCTGGTAAAATTTCAAAAATCAAGGGCAAAAGAAAAACTGAAATAATTGACCAATTTGGAGCCTGATTGAAGAAAAATAACAAAACCAGAGGAAGTAGGAAACTTCTTCTTGAACAACCTTAGGCTCTAAAGGAAGAATTGCCTTAGGTATTTCCTCACTAATTTTCTCAGAACCGGAATCTGATGCTTCATCAATAACAACATTGATAGTTTCCATTACCTTCTTGGTTCTTTTGTTGTACACCCGATAAGCTTTGCTTGTGGAGGAGTATCCCAAAAATATTCCTTCATCGCTTCGGGAGTCAAACTTTCCCACATTCTCTCTATCCTTAAGGATGAAACAAGTACTTCCAAAGATTCTAAAATACTTCACATTTGGCTTTCTTCCCTTCCACAATTCATAGGGAGTCTTCTTTGTACCGGGTCTGAAATACACCCTATTAACCGAATGACATGCGGTGTTGACTGCTTCTCCCCATAAATTTCTGGCCACATCTTTATTGTGTAACATGGCTCTAGCCATCTCTTGAATGACTCTGTTCTTTCTTTCTACTACACCATTTTGCTGAGGAGTAATAAGAGCAGAGAATTCTTGAGATATACTAGATCTAGTGCAGAAAGATTCCATGTATGAGTTCTCGAATTCTTTACCATGATCACTACGAATTTGATCAATCTTCATGTTCTTCTCATTCTGCAGTCTTGTACACAAAGCTTCAATATGCTCAAGAGCATCTAACTTGGATCTTAGAAGAATGACTCAAGTGCACCTGGTGAAATCATCTACTACAACCATGATGTATCTCTTTCCTCCAATAGATTCGGTTCTAGTTGGACCCATGAGATCAAAATGTAGTAGCTCCAAAGGTCTAGAGGTAGCTGATGTCTGAGTGCCTGGATGTTTTGCTTTCATCTGTTTCCTAAGCTGACATGGTCCACACACAACATTGCTAACCCTGCTGAGCTTTGGTATTCCCAACACTGATTCATGCTTAGATACAATTGACAGATGTTTGTAGCTAGCATGTCCCATCCTTTGATGCCATAAGTCTTCATTTGGCAAACAAATACTATTGCACACAATATCAGCATCAGGTACCAATCCATAGTAGTTATCCAGAGTGCGGATTCCGCTTATGAGTTTCTTTTCAAACTCATTCAAAACAAGACATTTCCCTTTTGAGAACAGCACCATGAAGTCTTGATCACATATCTGACTTATGTTCAACAAGTTCACTCTCAGACCTTCTACATACAACACATTTGTAATGTCTGGCAATCCAAGTAGAGAGATGGTTCCCTTCCCTTTTATTTGTGATTTGCTCCCATCACCGAAGGTGACATTTCCACCTTTCTTAGACTCGAAAACCTTAAAGAGAGAATGGTCTCCAGTCATGTGTCTTGAGCATCCACTGTCAAGGTACCACAAACATGTGTCCATTACTTTAAACGCAGACTTCATCATAAAACACACTTCATGCTTGCTTGACAAATCAGTAGGAATGGTTTTCTCTCTCATCTGCCATTTATGTACAACACCTTTAATTTTTACCCTTCTTAGATGAACTCCTTTGCATATTTTCATTTTCAGATAGTCTAGTTTCTTCCTTGTCACATTAAGACCTTTTTCAACAATCTTCAAGATAGCTTTCAAATAACTTTTAGACTTACATTTTCTGAAACACTCAATCAAATAGAGATTAGAAAAGCAAGATGTATTTGAAATAAAAGATCTTTTCATGCCGCTTGTAGCCATGACAACAGGGGTCAATGGATCACACAACAAAGATTAACCCTAATCAGAGTGTGCCCGGTCTGATACCATTTGATAGGCCAAAAATGTATTGACCCCTTTTGACAAATTAATTAATTAATTACCCAAGTGAATTAATTAAGTCAATTTAACATGCAATAGCGTGGTAGCACAAACAAATCACTAACTAAGTTAAATGCAACGAAAAATAAATTTGACACAGGAGATTTAATTACGAATGGGGAAAACCACTGAGGCAAAATCCCATCGGGTGAATTTAAGGTCACCACTCCCAAGAATCCACTATTATTAAAACAAGCGGTTACAAGTAAAAGGAATCTTAGTACCTAATACCAACCTACAATTGAACTCTTACCCCAATACCCAATTAGACTTGTATTGTAGCGACAATCTCTCCTTTCAATGCACGGCTCCCAGTACAGGACTAACCAATGATGCACAGATCCCAGTACGTGACTAACACACCAACTTAAGGAAGATGTTGGCTGCAAAGTTCTTCAATTCATCCAACAATGAAGATCAGGAAGTTCCTTGGTTACAAAACCCTTGGCGCAAAAACGCAGTAGCTTCTACAAAGAATATGATGAACTAGGGCAAGAATGTCTTCGGTCACAATATGTGTTGTAACAACAATTGCATCACTTGTGACGGCCTTTAAAATAATCCTTATATATGTTTAGGGTTGTGAGAAAAGAAACCCTACACAAATACTCATGGATATGCGTGAAATCAGATCTGAAAATTCTAATTTCATAATTCTCGACAGATACAGCTTCTGTCGAGCTTCAACATTAAACCTCGATAGAAAGGATTCTATTGAGACATCTGTCGAGCTTTAATGAACAACACTTCTTCACTTGTTTCTTGGTCAGACTTGGATGGCTTCAATACTAAACTTGAACACTTGTTTCTTGAAGTACTAAACCCATCCTAAATCTACCCAATTACAAGTAAAGTGCTTTTTGTCAAAGGATTGACCAATTTACATCACATATGTCTCTAACAATTCTACATATGTCCTAACAAGCATTTCATCCAGCTTTGCACGGGAAGTCCTCTCTAACTGAGCTCGAACTTGGAACAATTCTGCTTCAAGCTTCTTGGTTCTTTCAGCCAAGAAGTTGTTCTCGAACCTCAGTGCTCCAATGGTTTGATTGACTTCATCAACCTTTGTGGATAGCTCCTCTCGTTCCAGCTCAACTTCACTAAGCTTCTTAGTAGACAGCATATACAACTTCTTATACTTTTCAGATACCTTGTATAACTTTGCATAGGTTGTATGGATGTCATCCTGTTCATCCATCTTCTCGAACTTGGATTCCACCAAGTCCTCTTCTTCATCCACTACTTCTACGATCCCCTCGGTAGAATCCACTGTGGTAGTGAAAGCACTCGAGATTCCCTCGTCATCACTGTCATTTAACTCAGTGTCAGGCTCGGTATCACTCAAGGTAGCAGCAAGAGCCTTGCTTTTCCCAATCGACTTGAGATATGTTGGACATTCTTGTTTCATGTGTCCAAAACCTTGACATTCGAAGCACTTTGTTCCAAAGGGAATAGTATACTGACCGCCATCCTTAGCATCCTTCTTCCCTCTGCCTTGACTTTTGAATGGAGAAGAACTGGATTGCTTACGGTCCTTGTCAAAACCTTTCACATTAGCATTCTTCATGAACTTCTTGAACTGCCTAGTGATGTAGGACTCTATCTTGGAATCTTCATCATCTAAAGACTCATCAGTCTTATTACTTTTGGCCTTCAGTGCCATATTCTTACTTTTGATTCCTTTTCCAAGTCTAGTCAAACCCAATTCATAGGTTTGCAAGTTGCTAATCAGCTTCGTCAAAGGAATGGTGTTAATGTCCTTTGATTCTTTAATTGCTGTTATCTTGGCATGAAATCTCTCAGGGAGAGATCTGAGCACCTTTCTCACAATCTTGAGCTCGGGAATATGATCACCAAGATTGAATGCTGAGTTCACTATGTCCTTCAGCTTGGCATAGAACTCATCAAACGTCTCATCCTCCTCCATCATTATCTCCTCAAAGCTAGTTGTGAGCCTTTGGAGCTTTGAATCCTTGACAGCCTTAGTCCCTTCATAGGTTGTCTAGAGAATGGTCCATGCTTCCTTTGCAGTTTCAGTTGAGGATATTTCTTGAACTCCTCATTGGTCACCGCACTGAATAAGGCATTCAATGCTCTGCTGTTGAAGTTTTAAACCCAAGTTGTTAATTAGATTTATTATGAATAGACCTTGTTAAAACAAACAAACATCAATATCATGTCAATATCATGCATATCGGAAAAGTAAATAAGACAAGATATGATGACCTAGGAAAACCAATGAAACAAACTAGTTTCACAGTAAAAAACCTGGGGGGAAACCTTCCTAAAAAGCAATTCACTATAGTAAAAAGAAGTTTCAAATCTAGTACAAAACCTTTATCCCTAGACTCTACAATCCTCGTAAATGAACTTACAGCAGAAACCTTCTACCGCTTCAGAACCTCTGAACTCTTCAATATATGAACGCCACCCTTTTGCACGGATCCCAATACGTGACTAACCAATGATGCATGGATCCCAGTACGTGACTAACTCCAGCAACTTGAAGAAGGTTATTGGCTGCAAATTTCTTCACTTCATCAACAATGAAGATCAAGAAGTACTTGTTTACAAAACCCTAAGGTGCAAAAGACGTAGTAACTTCTTGTAAAGAGAATAAGGCACTAGGTCACTTTCTGCATGTGTTCTCCTTTTTTTGTATAACGGTCTTTAAAATAAGCCTTATATATGTCTAGGGTTGTGAGAAAAGAAACCCTACACATACATGTTAGCATGAGCCGAAAATCAGATCTGAAAATTCTGATTTTGTAGATCTCGACAGATTCAGCATCTATCGAGCTTCTGTCGAGCTTCGTTCTTAAGTCTCGATAGATACTGTTTCTGTCGAGGTATCTGTCGAGCTTTAATGAAAAGCTTTTCTTCACTTATTTCTTGGTTCAATCTTCATGACTTTAATACTTGGCTTGAACAACATGTTTCTTGAAGTACTAAACCCATCCTAGATCTACCCAATTACAAGTAAAGTGCATTTTGTCAAAGGATTAGCCAATTACATCAAATATGTCCTTAACACTGGCCAATGCACCACATATATCATCAGGAATGCCTTGCACAATGGTCCATGATGAAGGACAGCTCCCATCACTTGTATTGTCCCTTAGGTGTTTGTATAGTTTGAAGACTCCATCATGATCAATCCTAGCCATGTGGTAGAAAATTTCTCTTGAGCCTGTGTTAGGGACATATTTTATGTAATTGGCTAATCCTTTGACAAAATGCACTTTACTTGTAATTGGGTAGATCTAGGATGAGTTTAAGACTTCAAGAAACATGTTGTTCAAGTCAAGTGTTAAAGCCATGAAGATCTGACCAAGAAATAAGTAAAGAAGAGCTGTTCATCAAAGCTTGACAGCAATCTTGACAGAAAGACTTCTATCGAGATTTAATGTTGAAGCTCGACAGAAGCTCGACACAAGTTGTTTCTGTCGAGACTTACGAAATCAGAAATTCCAGATCTGATTTTTGGCCCATGCTAAAATATTTGTATAAGGTTTCTTTTCTCACAACCCTAGACATATATAAGGCTTATTTTAAAGGCAGTCGCGCATGCAAATAGCGACCTAGTTCATCATTCTCTCTAAAGAAGCTACTGCGTCTTTACGCCAAGGGTTTTGTAACCAAGGAGTTTCCTGATCTTCATTGTTGATGAAGTGAAGAACTTTGCAGCCAACATCTTCTTCAAGTTGGTGAGTTAGTCACGTATTGGGATCCGTGCATCATTAGTTAGTCACGTACTGGGATTCGTGCATTGAACGGAAAGATTGCTGCTACAATACAAATCCAATTGGGTGTTGGGGTAAGGGTTCAACTGTAAGTTGGTATTTCGGGATAGGCCAAAGGGTTTGGTAAGATTCTTTATACTTGTAACCGCTTGTGATTGATAATAGTGGATTCTTGGGAGTGGTGACCTTAAATTCACCCGGTGGGGTTTTGCCTCAATGGTTTTCCCCATTCGTAAACAAATCGCTTGTGTCAAATTAAATTTCTGTTGCATTTAGTTTAGTTGGTGATTTGTTTGTGCTACCACGCCATTGCATGTAATTTGACTAATTAATTAACTTTGGTAATTAATTAATTTGCAAGGGGTCAATTCATTTTAACCCAACAGCCTGGGTCTTCCCTAGTAAGATTGTAGGTCTTGTAGGTTTTCACTGCGTCTTGGATGTAGATGTATCCAGCCTCATTAAAGATCAACTATGAATCCCATCGCAGTGTCATGGTGGCATAATAAGGTTTCTTAATGTCTTCAAATGGCATAGACAGAGAATAAAGCACTAGATTTCCATCCTTCTGCAAATAAAGTTGAAAGCGCCCTTTAAAATGACTAGTCTTAAATGTGTGAGACATGAGCTTGCTAGGCTTGTGTAGTATCTGCCCTGGAAAAATTGTATCAGTAGGTTCTTTGAAGCTCTCCCATACAGGATTATTATACTTGTCTCTAATCACCAAGTTTCCATTATCTAGCATAGCTATGCAACTAGGTTTAGAACCATTCCTTTGAACCTTCCATAATTCTATGCCTTGAGGGTCATTGAGAACAAACTCATTGTAGCTATTCAGCTTCAGTTCAAAACCTTCTGGTGCTGGTTTATTGCCATTTGCAGACCAAACTATGGTATGAACTTTTATTTTCTTAAACCAAACTACAAGCAATAAGTGATTAAAGTTCTTACCATTTTGAAGAATATGGAATCCAAATGCAAATTCACTTGAAGGTGACGTCCATGAATCAGATCGTAGCTGTGCAAGTAAAGGTGATTCTGGCAACATTTTGCATTCATCACTGCTGTAGGTGAAAACAGTGGGAAGGAGAGGAAGAAGCAGAAGCAGAAGCATGAGAGAACGAAAATGAACTAGTGTTGAAGGAGGCATTGCAATGGTTATGGCTTTATGATCAGAAAGATCCAATAGCATCACTTATAAAGGAAAATGTTTGGTAATTTTTAAAAGAAATGCTACGTCCACAATATTTTCACAATACTTTCATAACAAATCATAAGTGGTAGGTTGTTATTGGTTGTTACTGCGTGAGCAAAAAAGTAATTTCAGTGGTAGATTCAAATTAAAACCAATAACAGCTTACCACATATGATTTGTTGTGAATATGTTCAAATTTCTCAAAATTTTCAAAATAGTTAGCTAATTTTTTTTTTTTAATAGATCCTTATTGTAGAATAGTAGAAATTTTTTGGCTAAATCCTAAATGAACGCAAATACTCTTAATTGTTTTAATAAATTAATAATGCAATGTTTGTTCATTTTAAAGCCATTTTCCAACTATCACCAAACATCAATAGACATGAATACTAAGTACGAACATTATCAAGTTAATAATTTCTAGTTTTGTTTTTCCCCGATATAATATATTTAAGTTTTCCTCTCTATCTCTGAAGTCTTCATTTATCAAGTAAAAAAGTTACATACAATACTGAAATAATGATGCTTTCCCATATTCTATCTTGTGCTTTCTCCAAAAGTCTTTGCATTGTTGAAGAAGACCTAGACTAAGACTTGGCATCCAAGGCACCTTTCCACCCAGCTACCATGAAAATCTTTTTTATATTTTACTAATAGTATAAATAAAAAGGTAGCAGAAGATCATTCATTTTCTTTGATGAACAAATACTTTTTAATTAATTAACTCTTATACCACCGCGCACCCTTGGTGCGGTGGTTACTCCACAAGTATAAGTGCTTGTGGGGTGTGGGGGGCAAGGGTCGAGGTATAAGTCTCCAGGAGGGAGCTTCACACACATATACACTTAGATTAGGCTAGAGTAGAAATTCTATCTTGTATCAAAAAAAAAATTAATTAACTCTTATGATTGCCTTCTTTCTCAAGTTTTTGCAATTAGGTCCTACTCAAGAAGACCTAAAGTCAAGGGTCGATGGTGTTTATTTTCAAATTGCGTATCTATTTGTACTTTCTTGGAACATGCTATAATTGATGACAAGCCCATACTAATGGTATTATGAGCTTTGCTTTATTTAACAAAACCTATAAACTCAAAAAGACTCGGCCAAAATCTTTGGCGTAAATGGCGCTTTCCTAATCCCTATCTAGCACTCTCTTAGAAAATGTTTCATAATGATGACTAGTTCACATATTCTAATAATATTATGAGCTTTGCATTATTTAAATGACCTCGATTCAACAAAGGCCAAAGACTTGGTGCCATTTTTGTGCTTTCACAACTTGTAAGTGCTTTCTTGGAAAGTGCTTCATAGTAAACAATGAGCACTAATCCATATCACTGGCATTATGAACTTTGCATTATTTAAGAACACCTAGACCATGACAGTCAAAACTTCACATTTCGGTATTTTTCCACTCACCACCATCAAAAAAATTTTAATACTAATATTTAAATTAAAAGAAAAAAAAAGTTTGAAGAAGATAATTCCTTTTCTTCCATCAATAAAGAATTTCATTAAGGAATGAAAAAAGATTGAAAGGCCCAGCGTAAGTGCTTTCACCAAAGAGATAAAACTACTAAGATTTCATGAGATAAGGATAGGCCATAGGCCTCCAAGATGAAACCATATTGGCCCAATAGCATGATGAGGAAATTCCGTGTCTTTCCGAAGTGGATTGTAAAAATGAAGTGGGATTGGTATAGTTTAAAACCATTGCCCCATAATTCATCCCTATAAATACATATATATATATATATTAATAGTCAAATCTTAGAAAAAATCTAAGTAGATTTTAATTGGATTCTTAATTTTGCACCACGTGTCCCATTTAATTTTTAATTTTTAATTTTGTGCCAAGTGAATTATTGAGTGTAAAAATTGAAGAGTCCAGATCCAATTAGATTTTAAGTTGGATTTCAATTGGAGTCTAATTTTTTGTCATGTGTCTTTTTTTAATTTTTGTGACAATAAATTATTGAGTGCAAAAATCAAATATTCTAAAACCAATTAAATTCTAAACCATATATATATAAAATGAGAAACCATTACATATTTTAGAAATGTATGGTTTAAAAAAAGTGTAAGCTAAAACTATGTGTAATTTGAACCTCTTCTAAAAAAATGACGACATAGTGTGGGTTTGATTCACATCCACGGCCACGTTTTGCTTCTTTGCGCGTTTTCAGCTTTTTTTTTTTTTTTTTTCCTAGACACGCGTCTGGCACTGTTCATTGTCCATGAACAGTGATTTTAGGCTTATGAACAATAAAAAACAGAGTGAACAGTAATTTTTCACACATTTAAAAATTATTTTGTTACAGTGTTTTCAGTTTTCTGTTTTCAGCAAAATAAGTTGTATCCAAACGGACCTATAATGACACTTTCCCAGATTCTATCTTGTGCTTTCTTCGAAAGTCTAAGCATTGTTGATGAAGACCTAAAGTCAAGGGCCTTGGCATCCAAGGAGTCTTTCCACCCACTACCATGAAAATCTGTTTACATTTTATATTAGGTCCTACTCAAGAAGACCTAAAGTCAAGGGTCGATGGTGCTTTTTGTTTTTAGCCATTTAGGTAAGTGTGTTCATGTGAACACCGGACTAACACATAGTTGCTTTTTGTGCTTTCTCAACTTGTAAGTGCTTTCTTGGAAAGTGCTTCATAGTGAAAAGTGAACACTATTCATATTACTAGCATTATGAACACTGCATTATTTAACCTAGTGTTATAAAAAAAATAATAATTAAGAAGACCTAGACCACGCAGGGGCGGCGTTACCTGGCCAAAACATATTTTTTTTATATAAAATTAAAAAAAAAATTGTTTTAATCCCCTAAAATAAAAATTGAATATATTAACCCTAAATTTTGTTTAAATACAACTAAAATAAGCTTGAATATGATTATTTTAATGCTACTTTCTTTCATAATATTTTTACAATAATTTCACAATAAAGGTGAAATAGCAAGTTGTAACTAGTTTTATCTGGACCTACAACTAACATCATTTGTTTACTTTTATTCTGGTTAATACATTACTTTTTTACCTACCTTTAATAAATTTTCACCTAAATTTTGTTGAAATTTTTATGAAAATGTTGTGTTTGTAACACTAGTCTTAAAATAATTAATTCTATAAGAAAGAAAGAAATAAATGTTTCAAATTTTTGCTCATTGTTAAAAAATAAATAAACCTTCTTTCTATGACTTTGGCTTACCTTGCCATTGACAGCGGAATGAAGTTGTTTTTCCTTACATTTTTTCTTTTTCATTAGCAAAAAATTACACCACCGTTACAACCAACAAATCTGTATCTATATCTGTGATTCTTTTCTCATTCTCTTTGTCTCTTTTTCTCCCTTTTATTTTTTCTTAGCTTTTCTTTTTGTTTGATCAAGTATTTTGATAAATGCTTTATAGATTTCCAAGTCCAAGAAGTTTTTTTAGTGCTTGCTCCAATTTCAAGAGAGCGACCACGTGTATGGTTAAAAATCCATACACTTAAAAAGCAAAAACTTATTGTAGGGTCAAAGGGCCCAAATACTATTGTGGGCCTTGGGCCTGTCCGGAGAGACGGTCAATCCAAGGACAGACCGAGGAGGAACCAATGACTCTAAATGATTCAGGCTCGAGACTTTACGGGCAAGGTGACGACAAGAGATCAGTCCGAGGACAAACAAGCCCTCGGGCACCGTAAATGCAACTCAAACACATATCCCAGCAATCTAGGGAGCCCTTCAGAGAACCCCGGTAATAAAGACACGTATCCTAAACACGCAAGGATGAGGGAGATTCCAGAAATATCTAAGGAAAGCTGCTACCACCGCATTAAATGCGTTGTAGCTACTTTTCCAGACGCATTTATGTGGAGAAGACCCCTGAACAGTATTTCCTTGGCAACCGCAACTCATAGAGAGCCAGAAGGAGTGTCTGATGGGACAGCCACTCAAGTAGCAACGGGGATGATTGACAAGTGGAGGGCCAAGATCGTCGGGAAGAGGATATATAATGCAAGAGACCCCTGGAAGAAGAAAAAAAAAAAAGGAGGAAGGGAAGATACACTGTAGTGATCTAAAATCAGACTTGTAAAAAACTTTAAGAACTATATTTAAATAACAAAGCCTCCACGGACTTGGCCGGGGACTCTCCTCCTTTAGTAAATACCTCTTATTTCCCCCTTTTAATACATAAAAATCTATTGGTTCATTGTCTGACTCGCTAAAGCCAAGTTCTTCATCACACTCTCTAAAAATTTATTGTTCTGGGCTCATTGGGCCAAGATCCCATACATTTTGGGCTTGGGCTGCAAATCGAGACCCTACAATTGGCGCCGTCTGTGGGAAGATTTTGTGCGTTAGTGAGTGTAATGGTTAAACATGGTGGGATCAGGTCCACACCAAGAAAATCCGCACCAGGCGGGTCCCCAACGGACAGAAACCGTAGGGTCCCAGCTACGGGATAACTTTCCTGGCCATGAACATAAACATAATCGGGAGAATGAAAGGAATCGAGAGGGGAGTGTGAACACCAGCCAGACGAGCAGAAGCCCTTCCCAGGTGGGCAGTCGCATATCCCAGAGACAAAACAACCACCAAGCCATGCAGAAGGAGATTGATGACTTGAAAAGGAAACTGTGCCACTCACAGCGGAAGCGGTCCCCTTCTAGCTCTGGCATATCTTCTAATGATGAAGAGGACGGCGATTACAGGCAGAGATCAAGAACTCCTCCCAGTGAAACCTTTTCTTATGAAGACGAGCAACATCACAGACGAAAACGTAAGGGCCCAGCTAGTAGGGGCATGGGTAATGATGCCATGAGTAGGGCTCTGGATCAGATCTCTAAGTCACCCTTCACGTGAAAAATAGAAGGGGCTAGGCTACCTCGGCGGTTCCATCAGCCTGCGTTCACCCTTTATAATGGTCGGTCGAACCCCGTAGAACATGTGAGCTAGTTTAATCAAAGAATGGCCGTCCACTCTGCGAACGAAGCGTTGATGTGCAAAGTTTTTCCGTCCAGCTTGGGACCCGTAGCGATGAGGTGGTTCAACGGCTTGAAAACGGATTCCATAGATTCCTACAAGCAGTTCACCCAAGCCTTCGGCTCTCGCTTTGTTACAAACAGGAGGGTTCCTCGGCCTTTAAGTTCGCTGCTGTCATTGTCCATGCGCGATGGAGAAACTCTAAAAGCGTACTTTGACAGATATTGGGAGATGTATAATGAGTTGGATGGCAACTTTGAAGACGTCGCCATCAGCACTTTTAAAAGCAGTCTCCCAACCGAGCACGGCTTGAGGAAATCCTTAACCAGCAAACCTGTCACTAGCGCACGTCAACTTATAGACCGGATCGACAAGTACAAAAGAGTGGAAGAAGACCAGCTGCAGGGGAAAGGAAAGGAAAAGGTTATCCCTCAAAAGAGGGGGGATTTCAGGTCGGACCGGTACAGCAATAACCCTCTAAGGAGAGATTTCGCAGGGCAGTCCGGATCATCCAACATGCAGACAGTTAACGCCATATTCAGAGAACCGGTACATCAGGTTTTGGAGAAAATCAAGAATGAGTCATTCTTCAAATGGCCAAATAAAATGGCTGGAGACTCCATGAAGCGCAACCAAAGTCTGTATTGTCAGTACCACCGAGACCACGGACATGCTATAGAAGACTGCAGGAACCTTTGGAACCACCTAGATCAGCTGGTCCGAGAAGGGAGACTGAGGCACCTTCTGTACCCTTCCAGTGGTCATCAAGGCCAGACAAACCAAGAGCCCCGGAGAGACACTTCCTTAAGACCACCCATAGGGACGATAAACGTAATCTTTGCTGCTCCGGGGAGGACAGGCTCATGCCCTTCTAGGGTAATGTCTGTAGCTCGGCTACCCGCCGATAACTCTGGCCCAAAGCCGAAAAGACCAAAAGTATATCCCCATCCAGTCCTGAGCTTCTCTGAGGAAGACAAAAGTGGAACCATACAACCCCATGACGATGCGTTGGTGATCACTCTTCGGGTTGGGGGTTACGACGTGAAAAGGGTAATGGTGGATGGCAGTAGTGGAGCCGAGATCATGTACCCCGATCTCTATAAAAGGATGAAACTGAGGCCAGAAGATCTAACGCCCTACAGCTCCCCCTTGATGAGTTTTGATGGGAAGGCAGTCATGCCAAAGAGGCAGATTAGGCTACCTGTGCAAACCAGCCCGGAGATAGTGGAGGTTGACTTCATCGTGGTGGACACTTACTCCCCCTACACTGCCATCGTGGCCAAGCCTTGGCTTCACACTCTAGGAGCCGTTGCCTCCACCTTGCATCAGAAGGTGAAATTCCCTTCCGAGGGCCAGGTCCTAGAAATTCAAGGTTGCCAGGTTATGGCGAGAGAGTGCTTGGTGGCTGCCGTCTCACATCGGCCCAGAGCAGAGTTCTCGGCCTAAGCTGAAGAGAACTCATAGCAATCAAAGACCCCGGCATCGCCTGTTAATGCACCATCCGAAGACCTAAAGTGCGAGGACTTAGAAAAAGTGATTGTCGGCGATGACCGGAGAGGTTCTTTCAGGTGGGATCCCAATTACCCCCCCCCGGGAAAAGGAGGAGTTGGTAAGGTTCCTCAGAAAAAATGTTGATGTGTTCGCATGGGACGCTTATGACGCCCCGGGGGTGGATCCGAGCTTCATATGCCACCACTTAAATGTAAATCCAGCAGTAACTCCCAAAAAGCAACCTCCTCGGCGGCCATCCAGGGAGCACGCCGACGCCGTCAAGGACGAGGTGAATAAGCTCAAGCAAGCGGGGGCCATTAAGGAGGTGTTCTATCTTGAGTGGTTGGCTAACACTGTGGTGGTAAAAAGGAAAAGTGGGAAGTGGCGAGTTTGTGTAGACTTCTCAGACTTAAACAAGGCATGCCCAAACGACCCATTCCCCATGCCTCGGATAGACCAGTTGGTGGATGCCACTGTAGGTCACCCATGGATGAGCTTCTTAGATGCCTTCTAGGGCTATCATCAAATACCACTGGCCCTAGATGATCAAGAAAAGACAGCGTTTGTGACTCCTATTGGAAATTACCACTACAAGGTGATGCCCTTTGATTTGAAGAATACAGGATCTACCTACTAGAGGATGATGACTAGAATGTTTGAGTCACAGCTGGGTAAAAGTATTGAGGTTTACGTAGACGACATGGTGGTAAAGAGTAAAGTGGCGTCTGCACATGTGGAAGACCTCGGAGGCATCTTTGACATCTTGAGGAAACACAAACTGCGCCTCAACGCCTCTAAGTGCTCGTTTGGTGTTGGGTTTGGCAGATTTTTGGGCTATATGGTAACTCATAGGGGAATTGAGATGAGCCCAGATCAGATCAAAGCAATTCACAATTTACAACCTCCTCAGAACCCTAAGGAGGTCCAGAAGCTTGCTGGAATGATCGCAACCTTGAATCGGTTTATTTCCAGATCCGCGGACAGATGCCGACCCTTTTACCTCCTAATGAACAAGTGGAAAGAATTTGAATGGTTCGAGGACTGCGCTTTGGCCTTCCAACAACTTAAGCAATACTTATCCCGACCACCCATCATGTCCAGCCCGGGGGCTGACGAAGTCTTGTTCGCCTACATCGCGGTGGCCCCCCATGCTGTGAGCTTGGTACTGATACGAAGTGATAATGGCGTGCAACGGCCGGTCTATTATGTGAGTAAATCATTTCATGAGGCCGAGGTGCGTTATTTACCCTTGGAGAAGGCAATTTTGGCAGTAGTTCATGCCACGCGAAAGCTCCCTCATTACTTCCAAGCGCACACAGTTGTCGTTCTAACTCAGCTCCCACTTAAGTCAGTACTCCGAAGCGCCGACTACACGGGAAGGATTGCCAAGTGGAACACAATTCTAGTGGCTTTTGATGTCAAATACATGCCTCGGACCTCTGTCAAGGGCCAGGTCCTCGCTGATTTAATAGCTGAATTTGCCGAACCTCCAATAGAAGTGGTAACAGAAGAGCAGAACACGGATGGAAAATCGGTTGGCTCAGTCTCCGTGCAAGAACCCTTACGCTGGAAAGTATATGTTGATGGCGCGGCAAACCAAAGGGGGTCCGGGGTGGGGCTAGTTCTGATATCTCCTGAGAAGAACGAGTGGACTCGCCACTGAGATCAAGTAGGGCTTAGTACCATTTGATAACTAATTGTTACAAGCAATACTGCAACCACCAGAAGCATATTGCGCCTTTCATCTGAAAAATGCCATTATTTCACAATCATACTTCTTTCGAACAAGATTCACTGATCCTGCTAATTTTGCAAACCAATAGAATGTAGAAAGTGAAAACCACAAATTAGCTCCAGCACGTTTTAGCATAACTCTGATCTCTCTGTTGTTTACTTATGTTTGTCCTTCTAAATTTCTATGGTTTAGATTGTTAAATCCGGAATCCCAGTACAGTAAGTGACTCACAGCCTGCATAATGTGGTCATACGTTGTCACTATTGTTGCGTTAAAAAAGATTGACCCCGGTTAATTAATTCAATTACCCAAGTTGAATAATTAAGTCAAATTACATGCAAATCATGGAAGCATAAAAAAATCACCAAATAAACTAAATGCAGCGGAAAATAAATAACTTGGTGATTTGTTGACGAATGGGGAAAACCTCTTGCAAAGAAAAAACCTCATCGGGTGAATTTAAGGTCACCACTCCCAAGAATCCACTAATCAATAATCAAGCAATTACAAGTATGAGGAATCTTACCACTATCCTGTCCTATCCCAATATACCAACCTACAGTTGAACCTTCTTTTTAATACTCAATTGAACTTGATATTGTAGTAGCCTTTTTTCCTTTGTTACACAAATCTCCAATCTGTGATTAACTCTTTTGCACGGATCCCAGCACGTGACTAACTCTAGCAACTTGAATGATTATTGTTGGTTGCAAAATTCTTCACTTCATAAACGATGAAGATCAGGAAGCACTTGTTTACAAAATCCTAAGGCGTACAAACACAGTAGGTTCTTACAGAGTGAAGAAAGATTGAAAAGAAAATCACAGAGAAACACAAAGAAATACAGAGAAAGAAAGAAAGAGTAGAAGAAAGTGAAAGAGAGAAAAGAGGAAGAGAGAGTTTATGAGAGAAAAATTCTTATTGATCAAAATGATTGTTTTTCTTTCTTAATTTACATCTGAGCACTAATACTCTATATATAGTATACAAATGATGACTGTAACTGTATAAACAAAATCCCAATCTTTGGGGATCTAAGCCCGTGAATCCAGGAAATACAGCTGAGCTTCTAACAGCTTTTCGCGCCATCTGCAACGGTTATTTGATCCTCGCCACAGGACACCGTTTAGCAACCTTCAGCCACACTCTCAGTACCAACTGAAAACGATGCGTATTGATTCTAAGCATTAATGAAACGAAGCGTTTAGAACATCTTCTATTTTAATGAACCGGTGCGTTGTAGCCTTTCCTTCTTTGAACTCGTTGAACCCGAACCAGAGACAGTCACAGAACGTCCATGATCATCATCTTCAACAGAACTATGCCACTTTCTTCTTTTGATTTTAGACTGAAAAATCGCATTAAAGAAAGTTGAGATGACACTTCTGTTTGTTCTGTTTGTCGCCTATGAGGATGAGAAAATGTTTATGGATAGTTGGAGTTTAAACTAAACATAATTAAGTATGTGCATTACAACCCGGCCAACAGTGTTTCAACTCACTCCAATTTGAAGTATAATTTACTCTTTTTTAGAAGTTTAAACTATGAATGCAACCAATACAGGTATGGCCGCTATTTTCTCGTTATAAATTTATGCTTCCAAAGTAGTGGCGGCTCCAAGAATTTTTGGGTGGCCATGAAGAAATATAAATTAAAAAAAAATCTAATAAAAAAATAAATTCATATATTGACAACAACCAAAAAAAAAAAAAAAAAAAAAAAGAACTCAAATACATAAAGTCTTACAATTTCTTTCTACGAATTTTTTCATTTTGAAATTATTGCATGATAATCTCATTATTAATGCTGCAAGCTACATCTTTTTTCAAAATTTTAGTTAATTAAAATTTTTCTTGGATTTTTCTTTTTGTTTGTAAGGGCTCAATATATTATTAAGAGGAACAAAGTTTGAGAACAACATTTGACTACAAACTTAGTTATAGCCTAAAATTACAGCTTTCACTAAACAAATTAATATGACTATATATTTTGAAAATCTAACCGTTGAATTATATATTCTTTATGTTCTTAAAACACATGTCAAATTTCATGTCAATCGAATGTTATTTACCATTTAATCCATAAACTTATTTTTTGCGTATAATTTTAGACTATAAAAACTTGAAATTTAAACATTTGATTGATGAAATAAGCTATTGATCTTTAATCTTCTTGAAGTTTTGCAAGCATTGATGATATAAGCAAAAAAATGTAATCTAATTGTGGGTTTGTCAAAATTCATATCCAATAAAAAAAATATTGAGTGGAGTTGTAGCCTTAGTCTACAACCAAGTTAATTTGTTGCTAAACTTTGTCCAAAGTTTAATTACACTGGGTTCAAAAAAAATTTAGGGTGGTCACATTTTTTTAAGGGTAAAAAAATCATAAAATCATAAAATTTTTAAATTTTATATATAATAATTTTTTTTTCCACGTCAGGGTGGTCACAGGACCACCCTGGCTCTAACGTGGAGCTGCCAATGTTCCAAGCATGATCTCATTCAAATTAGACCCTTAGAGCACCTGAAACTATTTTAGAGCTTTCAAATATTGAGGAGCCCAGCTAAATTACATCATTTGCCCCCACCTACCATGACCCAAAAATGTTGGCAAGTTGCTCTTGTGAACCAATCAAAATGATATGATTTGTGCAAGATATAACGACTTCTATCTTTAATTAGCATGCTGCTCTTGTTAACTCTTACTTAATGTTACCCCACCTTATAAATTTTGAATGGAATAATATTTTGAAAATATATCTTATCAATAGATGTCTGTATTGTTAATGCGGAATATTTTATTTTAAGTTGGCAAATACATGAATCAAAACATGTCTTGTTATAGTTTTTAAAGTTTATAAATGTACAAAGGCATAAAAATATGGTTCTAACACAAGATATGTGAGAAACTTGATTATAAATTCAAAAATTAAGTGATGCTATATATGCAATCACAATGCTTTATTGCAATATACATTATATTCATAGATGACATTGCGTACTTCAACTATGCCCTTAGAAACATGGACTAAATTTTATTATCAAAGAAAAAAAAGTAAAAATTGATACAGATTAGGTCGGCTAATATTTTGTTTCCCATCAATTCTTCTCCCATGATTGAGTCCACAAACCACTTAGAGTTTAATCTTGCAATTTTAAAAGTTTAAACGTATTCTTGACTCTTTTCAAAATGGGAAGAAAAACAGAAATAATCAATCAATTTAGAGCCTGGAATTATGGTCAGGAGTGAACAAAAATAACAAAACCAAAAGGAAAAGTAGCTAGGCATTTATTACAAAGAAATTAACAAACTAATTACAGAGAAATATGGTAACTGAAACTAATTACAGCTGGAACGCACAACCTAACAAACTAAAACAGAATTTCCCGCGCTTGTAACAACCACTCAATCACAAGTAACGGCTTCATCAGAACGATGCCGTGTGGATAAGTGCGTTAATAAGCTAAGCTAATTATAAGAACGGCACCGTTTTCTTTATCAAGCACTAAGTGAAACGACACCGTGCCCTCGTTATAATCTTTAGACTTCTGGGAGCAACCTATTCTCTATCATGTCCGAAGAAAGTTAGTTGCCAAGTTGGCTCAACAGCAGTGCAGTTGAAAGAAAAGTACTGTTCAAGAAATTGAAATTGAATAGCTCTTCTCAAAATCCAGGCCAAGGAAAGCAAAATCAAGCAATATTGATCCTCACAATCCTCTTAGTTACTTTTGTATTTTTTAACTTCTTTTCTGTAACTGCAATTTCTCTAGTTGTATTCTGCTTGTGGCAAGGAAAACTATCAAATTTTTCCAAAATTTTTCTTACAAAAGAACTTGATATGAATCTACGTTCATTTACATATGAAGACCTTGAAGAAGCCACTGGTGGGTTCAAAGAAGAATTGGGTAAGGGTTCTTTTGGCACTGTTTATAAAGGGATGTTAGCATCTAGTCATAACAAATATGTTGCTGTCAAGAAGCTAGACAAGATGGCGAGGGAAGATGAGAGAGAATTTAAAACCAAAGTGACTGTGATTGACCAAACTCACCATAAGAATCTAGTTTGGTTACTTAGCTACTGTGATGAGGGTGAAGACCGACTTTTAGTGTACGAGTTTATGTTCAATGGCTCATTGCCAAGTTTCCTCTTTGGAGTAGTAAGGCCATGTTGGTAACAAAGAAAGTAGATTGCATCAGGAGTTGCTAGAGGACAAATGTACTTACATGAAGAATGTAGCATGCAAATCATTCATTTTGATATAAAGCCTCAAAACATACTCCAAAATTTCTGATTTGGACTAGCAAAACTTTTGATGAACCACCAATCCCGAACTCTCACTAGTATCAAGTGGACTAAAGGCTATGTTGCACCAGAGTGGTTCAGGAACACACCCGTCACAATAAAGGTGGATGTTTATAGTTTTGGAGTCATGTTGTTGGAGATCACTTGCTGCAGGGGATGTGTGAAAATTGAGATGGAGAGTGTAGAAATTCTAACGGAATGGGCTTATGAATGTTACTGTCAAGGTAAAGTGGAAAGATTGGGTGGAAAATGATGAGGAGGCTCTTAGTGAACTGAAATGGGTGAAGAAATTATTGATGGTGGCAATTTGGTGTATCCAGGATGTGCCATCATCAAGGCCTTCCATGAGGGAAGTCACTCATATGCTAGAAGGCATTCTTGAGATTTCTACACCCCCTTGTCCTTTCCTCTATAATTCAACATCTGAACTTGATTTTTAGTCATCCTAGGTGGGATTTTCAGTCATCTTACGTTTGCTATGGCTAAATATTGTGCTCTAGATGAGACTAGCTTGGAGCTCCTTTGGTTAAATTGGCTTTTTCAGGATTTGGGGTCCCTCTTGCTTCTACTACTCCTGTATACTATGACAACAAAAGCTCCATTCAAATTTCCCGTAACAATGCCATCCACTAATGGACCAAGCATAATGATATTGATTGTGATCTTCATCATTGTCTCCTCCAAGGCTCCCTCCAACTCTACTTTGTTCCATTTCATAATCAACCTACAGACATTTTCACAAAGTCACACCCTCATTGTCGTTTCCATGACCTCATATCCAAACTGAGGTTGTAAAGAAGTTTGAGAAATTCTATCTCACAGGTTTGAGATAGAGAGAAGACTTCTATATCTTATATATAATTAATTACAAAATGTTTCTAGTCCATTTTATGGATTTGTACAACATGGCTACAATCAAGTAAATATACAACAAATATGGAATACCACAATCTTAGCTTTCCTAGAATAGATAGAGTGATATGCGCCTCTATTTAATAATGCTAGAATCATGGAGGTGCCTCTTTTACTACAGCTGCAATATTCACTACAGCTGCAATATTCACAGTGCATGATTTGCTGGTCTGCTCATTGCTAGGATCATGCTCTATGGGTGTAATTCTATCATTCCCCCTCAAACATGGCCATGGATGAGGACAAAGGCCAAGTTTGACACGCAATGACTGAAATTGAACTTTTGACAAAGGCTTGGTAAATATATTAGCAAGCTAATTTGAAGATGAAACAAACCGAGTTAGCAATGCTCCAAGCACCACACGTTCTCTAATATAATGGTAATCCAATTCGATGTGTTTTGTTCTGGCATGGAGAATTGGATTGATAGACATATACAGAGCACTTAGATTATCACAATGTAGAATACGCACTTGAGGTTGTGGAATGCCTAGGTCATGTAGAAGGAAAGAGAGCCAAGTAATTTCAGTTGCAGTAGAGGCCATAGACCTATACTTAGCCTCAGCACTAGATCGATCCACAGTGGCCTGCTTCTTTGCACTCCATGATATGCAATTGCTGCCAAGAAAAGTGCAAAAGCCAATAGTGGATCTTCGAGTGGTTGGACATCCAGCCCAATCTGCATCGGAGAACCCATAAAGGTCTAGAGTGCTCTCAGCTAGAATTTTCATCCCAAAGTGAGCTGTTCCTTGAACATACCGCAAGAGCCGTTTGACAAGCTGAAAGTGTGCCACTGTTGGAGATTGCATAAATTGGCAGACATGGTTGACACTATAAGCAATGTCTGGTCTTGTAAAAGTAAGGTATTGGAGTCCACCTACAAGACTTCGAAATTTGCTAGGATCATAAAATAGCTCAGAGCTATATGAGAGATGTCTACCTTTACAAGGCATGGGTGTGGAAATAGGTTTGCAAGCACTCATGCCAGCACGAGCTAAAAGATCCAACGCATATCGATGCTAGGACAAGAAAAGACTATGTCCAACCTTATGAACTTCAATGCCAAGAAAATGGTGAAGGAAGCCAAGATCTTTAATTGAAAACTGTTGAGCCAGCTAATTTATGAGCCAATTAATACAATTTGGGTTGTCACCGGTGACTACCATGTCATCTACATACAGAAGTAGTATAAGAACACCCCCTAAAGAATGGCAGATAAACAAACTGGGGTCAATGATGTTGCAATAAAACCCGAGATGGAGGAGGAAGTCACTAAGTCGATCAAACCAAGCTCTAGGAGCTTGTTTGAGACCATAAAGAGCTCAACTTAGCTGACAAACACCTGTTGGGCAAGTAGGATCCACACATCCAGGTGGTTGTTGCATGTAGACAGGTGCACTAAGGTGGCCATGCAAAAATGCATTTTTGACATCAAGTTGTCGAAGTTCCCAGCGTTTAACAACTGCAATTGTGAGGACAACTCTGATACTGGCTCGCTTGATGACAGGTGAAAAAGTCTCAGAAAAATCCACTCCATCGACTTGATTAAAGCCTTTTGCCACTAAACGTGCTTTGAGGCGTTCAAGGGAACCATTGGGCTGTAGCTTGGCTTTGTAAACCCATTTGCATCCCACCACATTCATTTCTGGTCTACGGGGAACGAGGGTCCAAGTTTGATTGGCAGAAAAGGCAGCCAACTCCTCATCCATTACTGCAGACCAGCCAAGGTGTTTTTTGGCTGCAATGACTGATTTTGGGACTGCTGGAATCTCATGGACAACATGAAAATTTGCATATTTTGGATTTGGCTTACGTATGCCAACCTTGGATCTAGTAAGCATAGTATGCTAAATTGGTTGAGGCCTGACAGTAGCTAGCTATTCTGAGATGGGTGAATCATTTTCAGATAGTGCTCTTACTTTTGGGTCTAACTGTGGGCTAGCAGGTGGTGGTTGAGGCAAAGAGAGTTGAGAATCAGTTGGAGATGGTGGTGGAGCAAATGCTGTCAATGGTGGAAAAGGATTTGATGATGTAGGAATGGTGCTGTCAGCTGCAAAGTTCTCCCATTTAGAGAAGGTGCAAAGCTCCCCTTCAACTGGTTCATGGCCATAAAGACATGTAGGTTGTGAGTATGGTAGAATGGACTCATCAAACACCACATGCCGTGAGATGTAAATGCGACCTGTTGGAGGATAGAGGCACTTGTATCCGTTGTGTTTGCTGCTATAACCAAGAAACACACAAGGTAGTGACTTTGGCTCCAATTTGTGTTGTCTATAGTCCCCAAGATAAGGAAAGCACCTACTTCCCAAGATTCAAAAAGTGCCATAGTCTGGATGTCTGCCATAGAGACGATAGAAGGGTGAGTCCATCCCTAAAGTAGGAGAGGGCAATCTGTTGAGCAAAAAAAACTACTGTGGAGAAGCATTCCAGCCAGAGCCTTGGTGGAATTTTGGCATGGAACATCATGGTTAACCCTAGTTCTGTGATGCTTCAATGCTTTCTCTCAACCTTGCTCCATTTTGTTCTGGAGTCTTAGGGCATGCAGATTGATGATGGATACCCTTAGCTGTCAAAAAATCAATGAATGCTTTGGCTGCAAATTCCCCTCCTTCATCACTTTGAAATATGCGTATTTTGGCATCAAACTGACAAGAAACATAATTATGAAATTGGACAAATGTGTCAAATAGATAAGATTTATGTCTAAGAGGAAAGAGCCATGTAAAATTTGTGAATT
Source organism: Notholithocarpus densiflorus (assembly GCA_030021035.2). Lineage (NCBI taxonomy): Eukaryota > Viridiplantae > Streptophyta > Magnoliopsida > Fagales > Fagaceae > Notholithocarpus > Notholithocarpus densiflorus. The sequence goes on along the minus strand of JARYZH020000492.1, from coordinate 136,624 downwards.
CATCAACAAAAATGGCATAGAACCGAAATTTGTCTTTGGAAACAATTGGAGCTGGCCCCCATAAATCACAATGAACTTTATAGAAAGGGATACTTATATTATTATCACTTTGTAGAAAAGGTAATCTACAAGATTTTCCCATTTGACAACTGGTACAAACATTAGGCAATTGAGATTGAGAAGAAGTGATAAATTTCTGAGAATGGAGATAATCTATAATTTTTTGATGAGGATGTCCTAAGCGTTGATGCCAACACTGTTTATTGACTTGGAGAAATCTGTTTGAGAAGAGAGCTATTGGATCTTTATCTAAGATTCTGTTAGGCAGTCCTCCATAAAAAATATATAGTCCCTTCTGTTTCCTTCCCCTCGCCACTATCCTCTGAGTGATCCTGTCCTTTATCACAAAACCAGGGCCATCAAACTCAAATTTGAGAGGATAATCAGAAGTTAACTTACTAATAGAAAGGAGATCTTTCTTGGTGTCTGGTACAAGTAAAACATCATTAAGTGGAATAGAGGAATCACCTGATCCTACAGTGGCTTTGCCAATGTGTGTAATTGGCAAAATATTACCATTTCCAACCATTACACCATCATTCCCAGTATAAGGAGTTAAGGAATGAAGATTACCTGCATTGCCAGTCATGTGGTCTATGGCACCAGTGTCAGGATGCCAAGCAGAGTCTTGAATATCACTTAATTTCATTGCTGCAAAACTTTGAGGTAGGTTGTCAGCAGTGAATGAGTGATTAAATCTATTAAAACACTTGATGGCAGTGTGATTTCTTTTATTGCATATCTGACAAACAACAACTTCATCTTTGTTTTTGTTGTTTGCGTTTTGATTGCTTGACTGTCCTCAAGATTGAGAGTTGTAAGGCTTGAATTCAGATTGGTTGCCTTGAATGAACCCTCGTCCTTTGGAACTGAATGATACTTGCTGCCCTTGATTTTTCTTTTTCTTGTTCTTGTTTTGCTTTTGACCATAAAACACCATGGGAGAGGTTGCTGGAGTGTCAAGCTTGTATTTGTCTGCATAACTTTCAAGATGAGTCACAATCTCAGCATATGGAGGAATGGGAGGTCGAAGCATAGTTGCTATGAAAACCTCATATTCTTTGCCAAGTCCATTAAGAAGCCACCATGACTTCTTGTGATCAGGTACAGGTTTACCTATGGCAGCAAGCTCATCACATATAGTTTTGAATTTTCTTAAGAACACACTCAAGGTGTCAATTCCTCGAGTAATGGAGGTGAGCCTCCGCTTGAGTGCAAGGCTTCTATCGGGCGAAACACGGGCAAGGCATGAACCAATGCATTCCAAACCTCAACTGCAGTGCTGAGACCAACGACAATACCAAGGACTTCTTCTGAGAGAGTGGCAGTGAGCCATCCCTTGACAAGTTGATCAGATCTACGCCACTTCAAAAACGCAAGATTATGTTGGGGTTCAATTTCATCAACAGTGATGAACTGAGGTGGTGATGTAGTATCACCATTGATAAATCCTTGAAGGTCATAGCTCTCTAGGATGTTAAGCATTTATGTCTTCCATAGAAGGAAATTGGTGGAAGTGAGGCGGAGTGACACAAAATTGGCAATATTTTGTGTCACAGGGTAAGGGTAATTATCAGTTTGGGTGGTAGTGTTTGACATATTAAAAAAAAATGTAAGAAAAGATAAACAAAGAAGACAAGTTCTCTCTATCTTCCTGTTAGCTCTGATACCATAAAGAAGTTTGAAAAATTCTATCTCACAGGGTTGAGATAGAGAGAAGACTTCTATATCTTATATATAATTAATTACAGAATGTTTCTGGTCCATTTTATGGACTTGTACAAGATGGCTACAATCAAGTAAATATACAACAAATATGGAATACCACAATCTTAGCTTTCCTAGAATAGATAGAGTGATATGCACCTCTATTTAATAATGCTAGAATCATGGAGGAGCCTTTTTTACTACAGCTGTAATCACAGTGCATGATTTGCTGGTCTGCTCATTGCTAGGATCATGCTCTATGGGTGTAATTCTATCAGTTTGGTCTCTCATCTTCCACCTTGACATTGAGAAGTATCAGCCCCAAGCTCATTCTTGGGCCTACTGTACTGCTACAAATTCCTTGGTACTCTCGTACTGCACTGCGCCACCCGTGTAGTTGTATTGTACTACTAGTACTCTTAAGTTGATTGACCTTTATATAAAACTGTTCATTAAGCAATGTACTCAGTTTCTACTTATTCAATCCTCCAATTTCTTAAAGCCTATACTTGGGCTTCATTGCTTAATTGCTATCAATTTGTTAGTTGAAGTACTTGGAGACAAAGGCATTGTACTGCAGAGTGATGCTTGACGGGGTGTTTCATATGAAAAGGGAAAAAACTAATGTTAGGCTGCATATTCCAGCAGATAAGACGCACAAAGATTGCTTAAAGGTTGCAAAAAACCAGCCATTTTCAGTAGAGAAAGAAGCTGCAATTTTCTGCAGCAAAACAAGGACTCCAAACCTAATCTATATTCTTTCACTGTTCGAGCAAATACAAATATTTATACATGAACATGGCTCATTTACAGCCTTACAAGTTAATCACTTCATAATCATACGACTAATTCTTTATTTAACAAAACCAAAGACAAGTTCAGTGAACAATGTTAGAACACAATAACCATAACCATGGAAGTGAAATTCAGCTGAATGGATTTTCATGTTTCTGTTGCTTAGATTGACCACAATGGATTTTCATTTTTGTTCCCCTGCAGATAGAGGCTGGCATAATGATATATGATTTTACTTTTTCACTAGGCTTGTCTTACCATGGCACAGTAATTTTTGTTTTTTGATACCATAGTTCCAATAAGTACAAAACAAAATGTTGGGGTATTAAAAAAAAAGGACCAAAGAGCTTTCTTTGTTTTTCCAGCTATTCATATAAGACTAGGAAGCATTATTTGCTATTGTTAACGGTTCAGCTAAAATGAGTTTTTCCAACCTACACATTTGACACCTGCTTCTTTAACAATTGAAAGCCCAGCACAACTGCCTCCATGCCCATGGACCAGCTAGAGTTCCCATTTCATTGTTTTGAAGAATAGACATTTATGGATACTTAATTAAGTCTCTGCATTATGACCAGGCCAATGGGGTTTTACCTTATTCTGATTCAAAGTAGAGTTTATTCTTTTCTAAGAGCTTCACTCTTAATATTGCAAACAATATAAGTATGACCACTGTTTCATCGTCAGGATAGTATGATCTTTTTGAAATTTAAAGCACCCAATAATATCTGGAGCTTTTAGAACCAAATACTCTTGAAATATAAGGTATGAGAGAAATTCGATTATATATTCAAAAATTAAGTAATGCTATGCAATCACACTGCTTTATTACAATATAAATTAAGTAGTTCAACAATGCCCATAGAAACAAAGACTAAATCTTATTATCAAAGAAACAAGAGTAAAATTTGACACACATTACAGATCCATACAGCTCCAAGGTCGGCAATTTTTTTTCCTGTCAATTCTTCTTCCATGATTGAATCCTCAAACCACTTAGCCTGACTCTTTCCAAAGAGGGAAAATTCGCTAGAAAGATTGCAAAAATCAAGGCCGAAAGAAAACTGAAATAACTGACCAATCTGGAGCCTGAGTGAAGAAAAATAACAAAACCAGAGGAAGTAGGCATTGATTAAAAAGAAATTAATGTACCCAGCTGGAATGAGGAGAACAATTACTGACTTCAAGAACAACACAAATGTACAAGTACTGTAAATGAAGAATATCAGAAAAGGGGTTTCTTCCAAAGCAATGGCTGTCCTTGCTTTGTGTGCTGCTGTGGTATTGCACTGAGTCTAATCATTGTCAACAAGAGAAAGCAATAAAACCTGTGTTGAAACAGAGTAGACGGCCGCAGAACACACTAATGTAATCGTCAGAGATAGATTATCGGTTATGGTCCTGACATAATAAAAATAGCTGATAAAGAGGATGATAGTGAGTAAGAGGAACAGAATTCTAATGGCAGAATTGAAAACAAGGGGAACAATTAATGAGGTTGAGATCGAAAATAGCATGGTATTAATAATGAGGAACCCCAAAAAACTATCATCATTCAAAACAATGGCTGTCCCTGCTTTGCGTTCACACTCTACAGTGGTATTGGCCGGAGTCTGATAAATTGTGTCAGGTTGAGCAGAACTCCCTATTGATACAGAATGAGTACTATTCCAATCTTTCGTGGTATTGCAGTTACCAATATCTTGCCAAACTCCACCAGGAGGAGCGAGTACTGCTTGAAAGCTGAGTGTTGTAAGCAGTGCTGCAACCACCAGAAGCATACTGCGCCTTTCGTCTGAAAATTTCCTTATTTCACGTCTTAAATTCTTAATATCAGAAAAAAGAACATCGGACACTATTGACCGATTTTGATACGCGCGTAGCATATTCCTAATCTCTCTGTTGTCTTCTTGCAACATATCCCATGCTGTTTTATCCTCTAAATTCTTACTGTTTACATCCACAAATCTCTTACCCCAAAAGAGGAAGCGTCTCACAGCCTGCGTAATGTAAATCAGTCAAGTCTCGTCCGTGGTCCGTTCTTAATCCAAATGCATTAGTTTCTTCTACTTATTTTATATACATAATATAATTAAAATTACAATTAAGAAGAAAAAAATAATCATATTCTATTACATGCAATTGCAAAGCCACAATAATTAAAAGATAAGATATATATTACGCCGGTAACAGAACTGTACAAAGACTAAAGGAGGCCATCACTCTCTAAAATTTTAAACATTTTTCAATAGCATATTTTGGTATAAAATACTTTTTAATTTTGAAAAGAAAAAAAAGAATGAAATTTACTTGACCCCAAAAAATGAGTTTTGGTTCAAAAAATAAAATGATTATCTAGACTATTCATGGTTGGTTATTTTTTTTTTTTTTTCCTATTATTCATATTTTGTTAATACTTAGTAGATGTTAATGGAGAGAGCTTGCCTGAATTTCATTTTTTGATACCAAAATGTGCAACACAGTATTGCCTTCATTGTCCTTCCAGTTCAGGACGGTTCTTTCATTAAATTCAGCATTTTCAGAAGAATTTCTTGCAAGCCATTTCACAAAGAATTGAAATGCCTTGAGCTTGTTATATTTAAGGGCAATATGCAAAACCGTCTCGTTTCGCACCGTTGTATCTGTAATAGAATCAGGACAAAGTAATAGGAAATTTTCCAATAGATTAAGGTGCTCACCAGTTTCTACTACGTAATGCAAAGGAGTGAGACGCTCCCTTCCTTTGACACGAACAAGGTCCCCATCAAACTGTATAAGTCGACACACCAACTCAATATACTCATTTTTTAGAGCGAGGTGAATAGGGCTAAACCCATTTTGATTTAGTTTCCTTGCAAATGAGGGCTTTAAACTCATCATCTCAAGGGAAAATTGGATGTTCCCATAAGATGCAGCTATGTGTAAAGGAGTATTAACAAATGGTAGCTCGTCAATGTGCTCCAAAAGTTTTACTTCCTTTCCAATTAAGTTGTAAAATTCATCAATGTTATTATCATCACTTCGAGTATTTGAAAGAAGAGATGAACTTGATGAAGCTCCAGCACTGTGAAGCATAAGCCTGATCTCTTTGTTGTCTACTTGTGTTTGTCCTTGTAAGATGTCCCATGCTGTTTTACCCTCTAAATTTGTACTATTTACGTCAACAAATTGGAACCCCCAAGCGAGTAAGTGACTAACAATCTGCATAATGTAAATTGGTTAAGTCTTGTCCTTGGTCGTTCTTAATCCAAATGCAAAAGCTTCTTCTTCTTCTATAATTTTTTTTAACTAAAATTATAAATTTATAATTGAGGAAGAAAAAATGAACATTATGTATTACATGCAATTGAACAATAAGCCACTGAATCATTAGAAAATAAGATAATTCTTTTATATATTACCAGTGATGGAACTGAACGTACGTATATGAAGGGAGGCCATGATTCCCTAAAATTTTAAACATTTTTAAATAGTATTTTTAATTAAAAAAATTTACTTGGCCCCAAAAAATGAGTCTTAGTTCAAAAACAAATTCAAAAAATAAAATGGTTATCCAAATCACTATTCGTATTTTTTTTTTTTTTTTTTATGTTTATATTTTGTTAATACTGAATAGATGTTAATGGAGAGATAGAGAACTTGCCTGGGTTTCATTTTCTAACACCGTAATGTGCAACACAGTATTGCCTTCATCGTCTTTCTGGTCCAGGACTTCTTTTACATTTAATGAAGCATTTTTAAAGAAATTTCTTCCTAGCCATCCCACCAGAAATTTGAAAGCCTCGAGTTGGTCATTTTTTAGGGCAATATGTAGAGCCGTCTCATCTCGCACCGTCACATCTACAATGGTATCAGGACAAATTAATAGAAATTTGTCCAATAGATCAATGTGATGATCACCTGTTGCTACAACATAATGCAAAGGAGTGATACACTCATTTCCTTTGACATGAGCAAGGTCCCTATCAATCTCTAGAAACTGACGCACTAGCTCAATATGCCCATTTTTTAGAGCAAGGTGAATAGGGCTAAACCCATCTGGATTTAGTTTCCAAGCAAATGAGGGCATTAATCCCATCATCTCCACGGCAAATTGGATATGCCCAGCAGATGCAGCTATGTGTAAAGGAGTTTGAGCACGTTGTGCCAGGTCAATGCGATCCAAAAGATTTACATCCTCTCCAATTATTTGGTACAAGGCATTAATATCACCACTTTCAGCAGCCTGCGTCATCCTCTCATCCATTTTGGTCTGAACTTGTTGATGTGTGCCTTGAATTGGTAGTTCTGCATACCACAAAGCCAATATTACCACCTCATCCTAATTAGTTTAGAAGATCTCCAGCGAGTCACTCAATTAAAACATCAGTATGTTTTAGATTCTTATTCCTAGGTGGTTTTGGCTGCTTTGGAATTTTATTTCTATTTGATTTAGACTCTGCTCCATGATAAGTCAACTTTAGGGTAGCATATATTTTAGGTTACTATTTATTTATTCTTTCCCTATATCATAACATAGTCTTTATTATTTGTGAGAGAAAGACACTTCCTCTGCTTCAAATCCTTTATTGCCTTTATCTAAAAAAAATTCTTTATTGCCGTTGTTATTATCGAATTATCCACACAAAAATAAGTAAAAAGAAAAAGACTTCGCCATAAGTGTGGAATGATCTCAATCCCAAAAGAAACTTATGAATGATTTTTTTTTTTTTTTAATTTAAAAAAAATGGGTTCTTTTGAGTAGAAGTGTCATTCTTTCGGCTTCTTTTATAAATGTCTTGTTGGCTTCTTGGTGAATATGTTATATGACTATTTAAAATTTATTTCCCAAAAGGAAATAAAAGCTCGATTGGAAAGCTCAAATATGACTACAATTATATATATATATAATACAAGATAGAATTCTACCCTAGAATAATCTAAATGTATATGTGTGTAAAACTTTCTCCTAGAAACTTGAACCCTAGCCTTTATCCCCCACACTCCACAAACATTTATACTTGTGGAGTAACTATCACGCCAAGAATGCATGGTGGTTACAATTAAATATTTTCACTTTACAAGTCATTATAGAATAACATTTATTTCTACATCTAAGTATTCTCAAAAGAAAAAACAGTGGGTTAATCCCACATTGCAAAATGAGTATGAGTTAAAGAAGTTTAAAGTCTGTGTTGTATATCCAAGAGTTAGACACTTTTGGATATATACCACTATAAGTTTCTTTAAAAAAATCTTCTCCTCTCTTTCCATGTCTGTACCAGAAAGGAATTTTATTCTTCAATGGTGTCATCTTTTAGATGTCTAAAATAGTCTAATAAAAAAATAAAACACTCTCATCCCTTGAATTTTGAAGAAATTAACACATTCCACCTTTTGTTTATATTAGTAATAGAATATTCCAAATTTCTATAAAAATCTCTTTACAAAAATTTAACCAAGGTTAGTAAAAATATAATTGATAATTTTTTAATAAAAATGCGAAATTTATCAAGCACCAAAAAACTTGTAAGACAAATCTATCAACAACCCTTTGAAAAAAAAATCATTCTTAATATTTTAAAATATACCTTAATTAAAAATTAAAAAAATGAGTTTTAACACTAAAATTAAGGGTATTTTTAGAAACCTGCCATTAAGCAAAGGGCAAGTTAGCACACAATATTTTTAATATTAATTTAACAAAATTTGGTCAAACGGACATAAGGGAGGGGAAAATCTAAGTAGATTTTAATTGGATTCTTAATTTTGCACCACGTGTCCCATTTAATTTTTAATTTTTAATTTTGTGCCAAGTGAATTATTGAGTGTAAAAATTGAAGAGTCCAGATCCAATTAGATTTTAAGTTGGATTTCAATTGGAGTCTAATTTTTTGTCATGTGTCTTTTTTTAATTTTTGTGACAATAAATTATTGAGTGCAAAAATCAAATATTCTAAAACCAATTAAATTCTAAACCATATATATATAAAATGAGAAACCATTACATATTTTAGAAATGTATGGTTTAAAAAAAGTGTAAGCTAAAACTATGTGTAATTTGAACCTCTTCTAAAAAAATGACGACATAGTGTGGGTTTGATTCACATCCACGGCCACGTTTTGCTTCTTTGCGCGTTTTCAGCTTTTTTTTTTTTTTTTTTCCTAGACACGCGTCTGGCACTGTTCATTGTCCATGAACAGTGATTTTAGGCTTATGAACAATAAAAAACAGAGTGAACAGTAATTTTTCACACATTTAAAAATTATTTTGTTACAGTGTTTTCAGTTTTCTGTTTTCAGCAAAATAAGTTGTATCCAAACGGACCTATAATGACACTTTCCCAGATTCTATCTTGTGCTTTCTTCGAAAGTCTAAGCATTGTTGATGAAGACCTAAAGTCAAGGGCCTTGGCATCCAAGGAGTCTTTCCACCCACTACCATGAAAATCTGTTTACATTTTATATTAGGTCCTACTCAAGAAGACCTAAAGTCAAGGGTCGATGGTGCTTTTTGTTTTTAGCCATTTAGGTAAGTGTGTTCATGTGAACACCGGACTAACACATAGTTGCTTTTTGTGCTTTCTCAACTTGTAAGTGCTTTCTTGGAAAGTGCTTCATAGTGAAAAGTGAACACTATTCATATTACTAGCATTATGAACACTGCATTATTTAACCTAGTGTTATAAAAAAAATAATAATTAAGAAGACCTAGACCACGCAGGGGCGGCGTTACCTGGCCAAAACATATTTTTTTTATATAAAATTAAAAAAAAAATTGTTTTAATCCCCTAAAATAAAAATTGAATATATTAACCCTAAATTTTGTTTAAATACAACTAAAATAAGCTTGAATATGATTATTTTAATGCTACTTTCTTTCATAATATTTTTACAATAATTTCACAATAAAGGTGAAATAGCAAGTTGTAACTAGTTTTATCTGGACCTACAACTAACATCATTTGTTTACTTTTATTCTGGTTAATACATTACTTTTTTACCTACCTTTAATAAATTTTCACCTAAATTTTGTTGAAATTTTTATGAAAATGTTGTGTTTGTAACACTAGTCTTAAAATAATTAATTCTATAAGAAAGAAAGAAATAAATGTTTCAAATTTTTGCTCATTGTTAAAAAATAAATAAACCTTCTTTCTATGACTTTGGCTTACCTTGCCATTGACAGCGGAATGAAGTTGTTTTTCCTTACATTTTTTCTTTTTCATTAGCAAAAAATTACACCACCGTTACAACCAACAAATCTGTATCTATATCTGTGATTCTTTTCTCATTCTCTTTGTCTCTTTTTCTCCCTTTTATTTTTTCTTAGCTTTTCTTTTTGTTTGATCAAGTATTTTGATAAATGCTTTATAGATTTCCAAGTCCAAGAAGTTTTTTTAGTGCTTGCTCCAATTTCAAGAGAGCGACCACGTGTATGGTTAAAAATCCATACACTTAAAAAGCAAAAACTTATTGTAGGGTCAAAGGGCCCAAATACTATTGTGGGCCTTGGGCCTGTCCGGAGAGACGGTCAATCCAAGGACAGACCGAGGAGGAACCAATGACTCTAAATGATTCAGGCTCGAGACTTTACGGGCAAGGTGACGACAAGAGATCAGTCCGAGGACAAACAAGCCCTCGGGCACCGTAAATGCAACTCAAACACATATCCCAGCAATCTAGGGAGCCCTTCAGAGAACCCCGGTAATAAAGACACGTATCCTAAACACGCAAGGATGAGGGAGATTCCAGAAATATCTAAGGAAAGCTGCTACCACCGCATTAAATGCGTTGTAGCTACTTTTCCAGACGCATTTATGTGGAGAAGACCCCTGAACAGTATTTCCTTGGCAACCGCAACTCATAGAGAGCCAGAAGGAGTGTCTGATGGGACAGCCACTCAAGTAGCAACGGGGATGATTGACAAGTGGAGGGCCAAGATCGTCGGGAAGAGGATATATAATGCAAGAGACCCCTGGAAGAAGAAAAAAAAAAAAGGAGGAAGGGAAGATACACTGTAGTGATCTAAAATCAGACTTGTAAAAAACTTTAAGAACTATATTTAAATAACAAAGCCTCCACGGACTTGGCCGGGGACTCTCCTCCTTTAGTAAATACCTCTTATTTCCCCCTTTTAATACATAAAAATCTATTGGTTCATTGTCTGACTCGCTAAAGCCAAGTTCTTCATCACACTCTCTAAAAATTTATTGTTCTGGGCTCATTGGGCCAAGATCCCATACATTTTGGGCTTGGGCTGCAAATCGAGACCCTACAATTGGCGCCGTCTGTGGGAAGATTTTGTGCGTTAGTGAGTGTAATGGTTAAACATGGTGGGATCAGGTCCACACCAAGAAAATCCGCACCAGGCGGGTCCCCAACGGACAGAAACCGTAGGGTCCCAGCTACGGGATAACTTTCCTGGCCATGAACATAAACATAATCGGGAGAATGAAAGGAATCGAGAGGGGAGTGTGAACACCAGCCAGACGAGCAGAAGCCCTTCCCAGGTGGGCAGTCGCATATCCCAGAGACAAAACAACCACCAAGCCATGCAGAAGGAGATTGATGACTTGAAAAGGAAACTGTGCCACTCACAGCGGAAGCGGTCCCCTTCTAGCTCTGGCATATCTTCTAATGATGAAGAGGACGGCGATTACAGGCAGAGATCAAGAACTCCTCCCAGTGAAACCTTTTCTTATGAAGACGAGCAACATCACAGACGAAAACGTAAGGGCCCAGCTAGTAGGGGCATGGGTAATGATGCCATGAGTAGGGCTCTGGATCAGATCTCTAAGTCACCCTTCACGTGAAAAATAGAAGGGGCTAGGCTACCTCGGCGGTTCCATCAGCCTGCGTTCACCCTTTATAATGGTCGGTCGAACCCCGTAGAACATGTGAGCTAGTTTAATCAAAGAATGGCCGTCCACTCTGCGAACGAAGCGTTGATGTGCAAAGTTTTTCCGTCCAGCTTGGGACCCGTAGCGATGAGGTGGTTCAACGGCTTGAAAACGGATTCCATAGATTCCTACAAGCAGTTCACCCAAGCCTTCGGCTCTCGCTTTGTTACAAACAGGAGGGTTCCTCGGCCTTTAAGTTCGCTGCTGTCATTGTCCATGCGCGATGGAGAAACTCTAAAAGCGTACTTTGACAGATATTGGGAGATGTATAATGAGTTGGATGGCAACTTTGAAGACGTCGCCATCAGCACTTTTAAAAGCAGTCTCCCAACCGAGCACGGCTTGAGGAAATCCTTAACCAGCAAACCTGTCACTAGCGCACGTCAACTTATAGACCGGATCGACAAGTACAAAAGAGTGGAAGAAGACCAGCTGCAGGGGAAAGGAAAGGAAAAGGTTATCCCTCAAAAGAGGGGGGATTTCAGGTCGGACCGGTACAGCAATAACCCTCTAAGGAGAGATTTCGCAGGGCAGTCCGGATCATCCAACATGCAGACAGTTAACGCCATATTCAGAGAACCGGTACATCAGGTTTTGGAGAAAATCAAGAATGAGTCATTCTTCAAATGGCCAAATAAAATGGCTGGAGACTCCATGAAGCGCAACCAAAGTCTGTATTGTCAGTACCACCGAGACCACGGACATGCTATAGAAGACTGCAGGAACCTTTGGAACCACCTAGATCAGCTGGTCCGAGAAGGGAGACTGAGGCACCTTCTGTACCCTTCCAGTGGTCATCAAGGCCAGACAAACCAAGAGCCCCGGAGAGACACTTCCTTAAGACCACCCATAGGGACGATAAACGTAATCTTTGCTGCTCCGGGGAGGACAGGCTCATGCCCTTCTAGGGTAATGTCTGTAGCTCGGCTACCCGCCGATAACTCTGGCCCAAAGCCGAAAAGACCAAAAGTATATCCCCATCCAGTCCTGAGCTTCTCTGAGGAAGACAAAAGTGGAACCATACAACCCCATGACGATGCGTTGGTGATCACTCTTCGGGTTGGGGGTTACGACGTGAAAAGGGTAATGGTGGATGGCAGTAGTGGAGCCGAGATCATGTACCCCGATCTCTATAAAAGGATGAAACTGAGGCCAGAAGATCTAACGCCCTACAGCTCCCCCTTGATGAGTTTTGATGGGAAGGCAGTCATGCCAAAGAGGCAGATTAGGCTACCTGTGCAAACCAGCCCGGAGATAGTGGAGGTTGACTTCATCGTGGTGGACACTTACTCCCCCTACACTGCCATCGTGGCCAAGCCTTGGCTTCACACTCTAGGAGCCGTTGCCTCCACCTTGCATCAGAAGGTGAAATTCCCTTCCGAGGGCCAGGTCCTAGAAATTCAAGGTTGCCAGGTTATGGCGAGAGAGTGCTTGGTGGCTGCCGTCTCACATCGGCCCAGAGCAGAGTTCTCGGCCTAAGCTGAAGAGAACTCATAGCAATCAAAGACCCCGGCATCGCCTGTTAATGCACCATCCGAAGACCTAAAGTGCGAGGACTTAGAAAAAGTGATTGTCGGCGATGACCGGAGAGGTTCTTTCAGGTGGGATCCCAATTACCCCCCCCCGGGAAAAGGAGGAGTTGGTAAGGTTCCTCAGAAAAAATGTTGATGTGTTCGCATGGGACGCTTATGACGCCCCGGGGGTGGATCCGAGCTTCATATGCCACCACTTAAATGTAAATCCAGCAGTAACTCCCAAAAAGCAACCTCCTCGGCGGCCATCCAGGGAGCACGCCGACGCCGTCAAGGACGAGGTGAATAAGCTCAAGCAAGCGGGGGCCATTAAGGAGGTGTTCTATCTTGAGTGGTTGGCTAACACTGTGGTGGTAAAAAGGAAAAGTGGGAAGTGGCGAGTTTGTGTAGACTTCTCAGACTTAAACAAGGCATGCCCAAACGACCCATTCCCCATGCCTCGGATAGACCAGTTGGTGGATGCCACTGTAGGTCACCCATGGATGAGCTTCTTAGATGCCTTCTAGGGCTATCATCAAATACCACTGGCCCTAGATGATCAAGAAAAGACAGCGTTTGTGACTCCTATTGGAAATTACCACTACAAGGTGATGCCCTTTGATTTGAAGAATACAGGATCTACCTACTAGAGGATGATGACTAGAATGTTTGAGTCACAGCTGGGTAAAAGTATTGAGGTTTACGTAGACGACATGGTGGTAAAGAGTAAAGTGGCGTCTGCACATGTGGAAGACCTCGGAGGCATCTTTGACATCTTGAGGAAACACAAACTGCGCCTCAACGCCTCTAAGTGCTCGTTTGGTGTTGGGTTTGGCAGATTTTTGGGCTATATGGTAACTCATAGGGGAATTGAGATGAGCCCAGATCAGATCAAAGCAATTCACAATTTACAACCTCCTCAGAACCCTAAGGAGGTCCAGAAGCTTGCTGGAATGATCGCAACCTTGAATCGGTTTATTTCCAGATCCGCGGACAGATGCCGACCCTTTTACCTCCTAATGAACAAGTGGAAAGAATTTGAATGGTTCGAGGACTGCGCTTTGGCCTTCCAACAACTTAAGCAATACTTATCCCGACCACCCATCATGTCCAGCCCGGGGGCTGACGAAGTCTTGTTCGCCTACATCGCGGTGGCCCCCCATGCTGTGAGCTTGGTACTGATACGAAGTGATAATGGCGTGCAACGGCCGGTCTATTATGTGAGTAAATCATTTCATGAGGCCGAGGTGCGTTATTTACCCTTGGAGAAGGCAATTTTGGCAGTAGTTCATGCCACGCGAAAGCTCCCTCATTACTTCCAAGCGCACACAGTTGTCGTTCTAACTCAGCTCCCACTTAAGTCAGTACTCCGAAGCGCCGACTACACGGGAAGGATTGCCAAGTGGAACACAATTCTAGTGGCTTTTGATGTCAAATACATGCCTCGGACCTCTGTCAAGGGCCAGGTCCTCGCTGATTTAATAGCTGAATTTGCCGAACCTCCAATAGAAGTGGTAACAGAAGAGCAGAACACGGATGGAAAATCGGTTGGCTCAGTCTCCGTGCAAGAACCCTTACGCTGGAAAGTATATGTTGATGGCGCGGCAAACCAAAGGGGGTCCGGGGTGGGGCTAGTTCTGATATCTCCTGAGAAGAACGAGTGGACTCGCCACTGAGATCAAGTAGGGCTTAGTACCATTTGATAACTAATTGTTACAAGCAATACTGCAACCACCAGAAGCATATTGCGCCTTTCATCTGAAAAATGCCATTATTTCACAATCATACTTCTTTCGAACAAGATTCACTGATCCTGCTAATTTTGCAAACCAATAGAATGTAGAAAGTGAAAACCACAAATTAGCTCCAGCACGTTTTAGCATAACTCTGATCTCTCTGTTGTTTACTTATGTTTGTCCTTCTAAATTTCTATGGTTTAGATTGTTAAATCCGGAATCCCAGTACAGTAAGTGACTCACAGCCTGCATAATGTGGTCATACGTTGTCACTATTGTTGCGTTAAAAAAGATTGACCCCGGTTAATTAATTCAATTACCCAAGTTGAATAATTAAGTCAAATTACATGCAAATCATGGAAGCATAAAAAAATCACCAAATAAACTAAATGCAGCGGAAAATAAATAACTTGGTGATTTGTTGACGAATGGGGAAAACCTCTTGCAAAGAAAAAACCTCATCGGGTGAATTTAAGGTCACCACTCCCAAGAATCCACTAATCAATAATCAAGCAATTACAAGTATGAGGAATCTTACCACTATCCTGTCCTATCCCAATATACCAACCTACAGTTGAACCTTCTTTTTAATACTCAATTGAACTTGATATTGTAGTAGCCTTTTTTCCTTTGTTACACAAATCTCCAATCTGTGATTAACTCTTTTGCACGGATCCCAGCACGTGACTAACTCTAGCAACTTGAATGATTATTGTTGGTTGCAAAATTCTTCACTTCATAAACGATGAAGATCAGGAAGCACTTGTTTACAAAATCCTAAGGCGTACAAACACAGTAGGTTCTTACAGAGTGAAGAAAGATTGAAAAGAAAATCACAGAGAAACACAAAGAAATACAGAGAAAGAAAGAAAGAGTAGAAGAAAGTGAAAGAGAGAAAAGAGGAAGAGAGAGTTTATGAGAGAAAAATTCTTATTGATCAAAATGATTGTTTTTCTTTCTTAATTTACATCTGAGCACTAATACTCTATATATAGTATACAAATGATGACTGTAACTGTATAAACAAAATCCCAATCTTTGGGGATCTAAGCCCGTGAATCCAGGAAATACAGCTGAGCTTCTAACAGCTTTTCGCGCCATCTGCAACGGTTATTTGATCCTCGCCACAGGACACCGTTTAGCAACCTTCAGCCACACTCTCAGTACCAACTGAAAACGATGCGTATTGATTCTAAGCATTAATGAAACGAAGCGTTTAGAACATCTTCTATTTTAATGAACCGGTGCGTTGTAGCCTTTCCTTCTTTGAACTCGTTGAACCCGAACCAGAGACAGTCACAGAACGTCCATGATCATCATCTTCAACAGAACTATGCCACTTTCTTCTTTTGATTTTAGACTGAAAAATCGCATTAAAGAAAGTTGAGATGACACTTCTGTTTGTTCTGTTTGTCGCCTATGAGGATGAGAAAATGTTTATGGATAGTTGGAGTTTAAACTAAACATAATTAAGTATGTGCATTACAACCCGGCCAACAGTGTTTCAACTCACTCCAATTTGAAGTATAATTTACTCTTTTTTAGAAGTTTAAACTATGAATGCAACCAATACAGGTATGGCCGCTATTTTCTCGTTATAAATTTATGCTTCCAAAGTAGTGGCGGCTCCAAGAATTTTTGGGTGGCCATGAAGAAATATAAATTAAAAAAAAATCTAATAAAAAAATAAATTCATATATTGACAACAACCAAAAAAAAAAAAAAAAAAAAAAAGAACTCAAATACATAAAGTCTTACAATTTCTTTCTACGAATTTTTTCATTTTGAAATTATTGCATGATAATCTCATTATTAATGCTGCAAGCTACATCTTTTTTCAAAATTTTAGTTAATTAAAATTTTTCTTGGATTTTTCTTTTTGTTTGTAAGGGCTCAATATATTATTAAGAGGAACAAAGTTTGAGAACAACATTTGACTACAAACTTAGTTATAGCCTAAAATTACAGCTTTCACTAAACAAATTAATATGACTATATATTTTGAAAATCTAACCGTTGAATTATATATTCTTTATGTTCTTAAAACACATGTCAAATTTCATGTCAATCGAATGTTATTTACCATTTAATCCATAAACTTATTTTTTGCGTATAATTTTAGACTATAAAAACTTGAAATTTAAACATTTGATTGATGAAATAAGCTATTGATCTTTAATCTTCTTGAAGTTTTGCAAGCATTGATGATATAAGCAAAAAAATGTAATCTAATTGTGGGTTTGTCAAAATTCATATCCAATAAAAAAAATATTGAGTGGAGTTGTAGCCTTAGTCTACAACCAAGTTAATTTGTTGCTAAACTTTGTCCAAAGTTTAATTACACTGGGTTCAAAAAAAATTTAGGGTGGTCACATTTTTTTAAGGGTAAAAAAATCATAAAATCATAAAATTTTTAAATTTTATATATAATAATTTTTTTTTCCACGTCAGGGTGGTCACAGGACCACCCTGGCTCTAACGTGGAGCTGCCAATGTTCCAAGCATGATCTCATTCAAATTAGACCCTTAGAGCACCTGAAACTATTTTAGAGCTTTCAAATATTGAGGAGCCCAGCTAAATTACATCATTTGCCCCCACCTACCATGACCCAAAAATGTTGGCAAGTTGCTCTTGTGAACCAATCAAAATGATATGATTTGTGCAAGATATAACGACTTCTATCTTTAATTAGCATGCTGCTCTTGTTAACTCTTACTTAATGTTACCCCACCTTATAAATTTTGAATGGAATAATATTTTGAAAATATATCTTATCAATAGATGTCTGTATTGTTAATGCGGAATATTTTATTTTAAGTTGGCAAATACATGAATCAAAACATGTCTTGTTATAGTTTTTAAAGTTTATAAATGTACAAAGGCATAAAAATATGGTTCTAACACAAGATATGTGAGAAACTTGATTATAAATTCAAAAATTAAGTGATGCTATATATGCAATCACAATGCTTTATTGCAATATACATTATATTCATAGATGACATTGCGTACTTCAACTATGCCCTTAGAAACATGGACTAAATTTTATTATCAAAGAAAAAAAAGTAAAAATTGATACAGATTAGGTCGGCTAATATTTTGTTTCCCATCAATTCTTCTCCCATGATTGAGTCCACAAACCACTTAGAGTTTAATCTTGCAATTTTAAAAGTTTAAACGTATTCTTGACTCTTTTCAAAATGGGAAGAAAAACAGAAATAATCAATCAATTTAGAGCCTGGAATTATGGTCAGGAGTGAACAAAAATAACAAAACCAAAAGGAAAAGTAGCTAGGCATTTATTACAAAGAAATTAACAAACTAATTACAGAGAAATATGGTAACTGAAACTAATTACAGCTGGAACGCACAACCTAACAAACTAAAACAGAATTTCCCGCGCTTGTAACAACCACTCAATCACAAGTAACGGCTTCATCAGAACGATGCCGTGTGGATAAGTGCGTTAATAAGCTAAGCTAATTATAAGAACGGCACCGTTTTCTTTATCAAGCACTAAGTGAAACGACACCGTGCCCTCGTTATAATCTTTAGACTTCTGGGAGCAACCTATTCTCTATCATGTCCGAAGAAAGTTAGTTGCCAAGTTGGCTCAACAGCAGTGCAGTTGAAAGAAAAGTACTGTTCAAGAAATTGAAATTGAATAGCTCTTCTCAAAATCCAGGCCAAGGAAAGCAAAATCAAGCAATATTGATCCTCACAATCCTCTTAGTTACTTTTGTATTTTTTAACTTCTTTTCTGTAACTGCAATTTCTCTAGTTGTATTCTGCTTGTGGCAAGGAAAACTATCAAATTTTTCCAAAATTTTTCTTACAAAAGAACTTGATATGAATCTACGTTCATTTACATATGAAGACCTTGAAGAAGCCACTGGTGGGTTCAAAGAAGAATTGGGTAAGGGTTCTTTTGGCACTGTTTATAAAGGGATGTTAGCATCTAGTCATAACAAATATGTTGCTGTCAAGAAGCTAGACAAGATGGCGAGGGAAGATGAGAGAGAATTTAAAACCAAAGTGACTGTGATTGACCAAACTCACCATAAGAATCTAGTTTGGTTACTTAGCTACTGTGATGAGGGTGAAGACCGACTTTTAGTGTACGAGTTTATGTTCAATGGCTCATTGCCAAGTTTCCTCTTTGGAGTAGTAAGGCCATGTTGGTAACAAAGAAAGTAGATTGCATCAGGAGTTGCTAGAGGACAAATGTACTTACATGAAGAATGTAGCATGCAAATCATTCATTTTGATATAAAGCCTCAAAACATACTCCAAAATTTCTGATTTGGACTAGCAAAACTTTTGATGAACCACCAATCCCGAACTCTCACTAGTATCAAGTGGACTAAAGGCTATGTTGCACCAGAGTGGTTCAGGAACACACCCGTCACAATAAAGGTGGATGTTTATAGTTTTGGAGTCATGTTGTTGGAGATCACTTGCTGCAGGGGATGTGTGAAAATTGAGATGGAGAGTGTAGAAATTCTAACGGAATGGGCTTATGAATGTTACTGTCAAGGTAAAGTGGAAAGATTGGGTGGAAAATGATGAGGAGGCTCTTAGTGAACTGAAATGGGTGAAGAAATTATTGATGGTGGCAATTTGGTGTATCCAGGATGTGCCATCATCAAGGCCTTCCATGAGGGAAGTCACTCATATGCTAGAAGGCATTCTTGAGATTTCTACACCCCCTTGTCCTTTCCTCTATAATTCAACATCTGAACTTGATTTTTAGTCATCCTAGGTGGGATTTTCAGTCATCTTACGTTTGCTATGGCTAAATATTGTGCTCTAGATGAGACTAGCTTGGAGCTCCTTTGGTTAAATTGGCTTTTTCAGGATTTGGGGTCCCTCTTGCTTCTACTACTCCTGTATACTATGACAACAAAAGCTCCATTCAAATTTCCCGTAACAATGCCATCCACTAATGGACCAAGCATAATGATATTGATTGTGATCTTCATCATTGTCTCCTCCAAGGCTCCCTCCAACTCTACTTTGTTCCATTTCATAATCAACCTACAGACATTTTCACAAAGTCACACCCTCATTGTCGTTTCCATGACCTCATATCCAAACTGAGGTTGTAAAGAAGTTTGAGAAATTCTATCTCACAGGTTTGAGATAGAGAGAAGACTTCTATATCTTATATATAATTAATTACAAAATGTTTCTAGTCCATTTTATGGATTTGTACAACATGGCTACAATCAAGTAAATATACAACAAATATGGAATACCACAATCTTAGCTTTCCTAGAATAGATAGAGTGATATGCGCCTCTATTTAATAATGCTAGAATCATGGAGGTGCCTCTTTTACTACAGCTGCAATATTCACTACAGCTGCAATATTCACAGTGCATGATTTGCTGGTCTGCTCATTGCTAGGATCATGCTCTATGGGTGTAATTCTATCATTCCCCCTCAAACATGGCCATG
This sequence comes from Notholithocarpus densiflorus, assembly GCA_030021035.2. Taxonomy (NCBI): domain Eukaryota; kingdom Viridiplantae; phylum Streptophyta; class Magnoliopsida; order Fagales; family Fagaceae; genus Notholithocarpus; species Notholithocarpus densiflorus. The sequence goes on along the minus strand of JARYZH020000492.1, from coordinate 116,472 downwards.
GATGAGGACAAAGGCCAAGTTTGACACGCAATGACTGAAATTGAACTTTTGACAAAGGCTTGGTAAATATATTAGCAAGCTAATTTGAAGATGAAACAAACCGAGTTAGCAATGCTCCAAGCACCACACGTTCTCTAATATAGTGGTAATCCAATTCGATGTGTTTTGTTCTGGCATGGAGAATTGGATTGGCAGACATATACAGAGCACTTAGATTATCACAATGCAGAATAGGCACTTGAGGTTGTGGAATGCCTAGGTCACGTAGAAGGAAAGAGAGCCAAGTAATTTCAGCTGCAGTAGAGGCCATGGACCTATACTCAGCCTTAGCACTAGATCGGGCCACAGTGGCCTGCTTCTTTGCACTCCATGATATGCAATTGCTACCAAGAAAAGTGCAAAAGCCTGTAGTGGATCTTCGAGTGGTTGGACATCCAGCCCAATCTGCATCGGAGAACCCATAAAGGTCTAGAGTGCTCTCAGCTAGAATTTTCATCCCAAAGTGAGCTGTTCCTTGAACATACCGCAAGAGCCGTTTGACAAGCTGAAAGTGTGCCACTGTTGGTGATTGCATAAATTGGCAGACATGGTTGACACTATAAGCAATGTCTGGTCTTGTAAAAGTAAGGTATTGGAGTCCACCTACAAGACTTCGAAATTTGCTAGGATCATAAAATAGCTCAGAGCTATATGAGAGATGTCTACCTTTACAAGGCATGGGTGTGGAAATAGGTTTGCAAGCACTCATGCCAGCACGAGCTAAAAGATCCAACGCATATCGATGCTAGGACAAGAAAAGACTATGTCCAACCTTATGAACTTCAATGCCAAGAAAATGGTGAAGGAAGCCAAGATCTTTAATTGAAAACTGTTGAGCCAGCTAATTTATGAGCCAATTAATACAATTTGGGTTGTCACCGGTGACTACCATGTCATCTACATACAGAAGTAGTATAAGAACACCCCCTAAAGAATGGCAGATAAACAAACTGGGGTCAATGATGTTGCAATAAAACCCGAGATGGAGGAGGAAGTCACTAAGTCGATCAAACCAAGCTCTAGGAGCTTGTTTGAGACCATAAAGAGCTCAACTTAGCTGACAAACACCTGTTGGGCAAGTAGGATCCACACATCCAGGTGGTTGTTGCATGTAGACAGGTGCACTAAGGTGGCCATGCAAAAATGCATTTTTGACATCAAGTTGTCGAAGTTCCCAGCGTTTAACAACTGCAATTGTGAGGACAACTCTGATACTGGCTCGCTTGATGACAGGTGAAAAAGTCTCAGAAAAATCCACTCCATCGACTTGATTAAAGCCTTTTGCCACTAAACGTGCTTTGAGGCGTTCAAGGGAACCATTGGGCTGTAGCTTGGCTTTGTAAACCCATTTGCATCCCACCACATTCATTTCTGGTCTACGGGGAACGAGGGTCCAAGTTTGATTGGCAGAAAAGGCAGCCAACTCCTCATCCATTACTGCAGACCAGCCAAGGTGTTTTTTGGCTGCAATGACTGATTTTGGGACTGCTGGAATCTCATGGACAACATGAAAATTTGCATATTTTGGATTTGGCTTACGTATGCCAACCTTGGATCTAGTAAGCATAGTATGCTAAATTGGTTGAGGCCTGACAGTAGCTAGCTATTCTGAGATGGGTGAATCATTTTCAGATAGTGCTCTTACTTTTGGGTCTAACTGTGGGCTAGCAGGTGGTGGTTGAGGCAAAGAGAGTTGAGAATCAGTTGGAGATGGTGGTGGAGCAAATGCTGTCAATGGTGGAAAAGGATTTGATGATGTAGGAATGGTGCTGTCAGCTGCAAAGTTCTCCCATTTAGAGAAGGTGCAAAGCTCCCCTTCAACTGGTTCATGGCCATAAAGACATGTAGGTTGTGAGTATGGTAGAATGGACTCATCAAACACCACATGCCGTGAGATGTAAATGCGACCTGTTGGAGGATAGAGGCACTTGTATCCGTTGTGTTTGCTGCTATAACCAAGAAACACACAAGGTAGTGACTTTGGCTCCAATTTGTGTTGTCTATAGTCCCCAAGATAAGGAAAGCACCTACTTCCCAAGATTCAAAAAGTGCCATAGTCTGGATGTCTGCCATAGAGACGATAGAAGGGTGAGTCCATCCCTAAAGTAGGAGAGGGCAATCTGTTGAGCAAAAAAAACTACTGTGGAGAAGCATTCCAGCCAGAGCCTTGGTGGAATTTTGGCATGGAACATCATGGTTAACCCTAGTTCTGTGATGCTTCAATGCTTTCTCTCAACCTTGCTCCATTTTGTTCTGGAGTCTTAGGGCATGCAGATTGATGATGGATACCCTTAGCTGTCAAAAAATCAATGAATGCTTTGGCTGCAAATTCCCCTCCTTCATCACTTTGAAATATGCGTATTTTGGCATCAAACTGACAAGAAACATAATTATGAAATTGGACAAATGTGTCAAATAGATAAGATTTATGTCTAAGAGGAAAGAGCCATGTAAAATTTGTGAATTCATCAACAAAAATGGCATAGAACCGAAATTTGTCTTTGGAAACAATTGGAGCTGGCCCCCATAAATCACAATGAACTTTATAGAAAGGGATACTTATATTATTATCACTTTGTAGAAAAGGTAATCTACAAGATTTTCCCATTTGACAACTGGTACAAACATTAGGCAATTGAGATTGAGAAGAAGTGATAAATTTCTGAGAATGGAGATAATCTATAATTTTTTGATGAGGATGTCCTAAGCGTTGATGCCAACACTGTTTATTGACTTGGAGAAATCTGTTTGAGAAGAGAGCTATTGGATCTTTATCTAAGATTCTGTTAGGCAGTCCTCCATAAAAAATATATAGTCCCTTCTGTTTCCTTCCCCTCGCCACTATCCTCTGAGTGATCCTGTCCTTTATCACAAAACCAGGGCCATCAAACTCAAATTTGAGAGGATAATCAGAAGTTAACTTACTAATAGAAAGGAGATCTTTCTTGGTGTCTGGTACAAGTAAAACATCATTAAGTGGAATAGAGGAATCACCTGATCCTACAGTGGCTTTGCCAATGTGTGTAATTGGCAAAATATTACCATTTCCAACCATTACACCATCATTCCCAGTATAAGGAGTTAAGGAATGAAGATTACCTGCATTGCCAGTCATGTGGTCTATGGCACCAGTGTCAGGATGCCAAGCAGAGTCTTGAATATCACTTAATTTCATTGCTGCAAAACTTTGAGGTAGGTTGTCAGCAGTGAATGAGTGATTAAATCTATTAAAACACTTGATGGCAGTGTGATTTCTTTTATTGCATATCTGACAAACAACAACTTCATCTTTGTTTTTGTTGTTTGCGTTTTGATTGCTTGACTGTCCTCAAGATTGAGAGTTGTAAGGCTTGAATTCAGATTGGTTGCCTTGAATGAACCCTCGTCCTTTGGAACTGAATGATACTTGCTGCCCTTGATTTTTCTTTTTCTTGTTCTTGTTTTGCTTTTGACCATAAAACACCATGGGAGAGGTTGCTGGAGTGTCAAGCTTGTATTTGTCTGCATAACTTTCAAGATGAGTCACAATCTCAGCATATGGAGGAATGGGAGGTCGAAGCATAGTTGCTATGAAAACCTCATATTCTTTGCCAAGTCCATTAAGAAGCCACCATGACTTCTTGTGATCAGGTACAGGTTTACCTATGGCAGCAAGCTCATCACATATAGTTTTGAATTTTCTTAAGAACACACTCAAGGTGTCAATTCCTCGAGTAATGGAGGTGAGCCTCCGCTTGAGTGCAAGGCTTCTATCGGGCGAAACACGGGCAAGGCATGAACCAATGCATTCCAAACCTCAACTGCAGTGCTGAGACCAACGACAATACCAAGGACTTCTTCTGAGAGAGTGGCAGTGAGCCATCCCTTGACAAGTTGATCAGATCTACGCCACTTCAAAAACGCAAGATTATGTTGGGGTTCAATTTCATCAACAGTGATGAACTGAGGTGGTGATGTAGTATCACCATTGATAAATCCTTGAAGGTCATAGCTCTCTAGGATGTTAAGCATTTATGTCTTCCATAGAAGGAAATTGGTGGAAGTGAGGCGGAGTGACACAAAATTGGCAATATTTTGTGTCACAGGGTAAGGGTAATTATCAGTTTGGGTGGTAGTGTTTGACATATTAAAAAAAAATGTAAGAAAAGATAAACAAAGAAGACAAGTTCTCTCTATCTTCCTGTTAGCTCTGATACCATAAAGAAGTTTGAAAAATTCTATCTCACAGGGTTGAGATAGAGAGAAGACTTCTATATCTTATATATAATTAATTACAGAATGTTTCTGGTCCATTTTATGGACTTGTACAAGATGGCTACAATCAAGTAAATATACAACAAATATGGAATACCACAATCTTAGCTTTCCTAGAATAGATAGAGTGATATGCACCTCTATTTAATAATGCTAGAATCATGGAGGAGCCTTTTTTACTACAGCTGTAATCACAGTGCATGATTTGCTGGTCTGCTCATTGCTAGGATCATGCTCTATGGGTGTAATTCTATCAGTTTGGTCTCTCATCTTCCACCTTGACATTGAGAAGTATCAGCCCCAAGCTCATTCTTGGGCCTACTGTACTGCTACAAATTCCTTGGTACTCTCGTACTGCACTGCGCCACCCGTGTAGTTGTATTGTACTACTAGTACTCTTAAGTTGATTGACCTTTATATAAAACTGTTCATTAAGCAATGTACTCAGTTTCTACTTATTCAATCCTCCAATTTCTTAAAGCCTATACTTGGGCTTCATTGCTTAATTGCTATCAATTTGTTAGTTGAAGTACTTGGAGACAAAGGCATTGTACTGCAGAGTGATGCTTGACGGGGTGTTTCATATGAAAAGGGAAAAAACTAATGTTAGGCTGCATATTCCAGCAGATAAGACGCACAAAGATTGCTTAAAGGTTGCAAAAAACCAGCCATTTTCAGTAGAGAAAGAAGCTGCAATTTTCTGCAGCAAAACAAGGACTCCAAACCTAATCTATATTCTTTCACTGTTCGAGCAAATACAAATATTTATACATGAACATGGCTCATTTACAGCCTTACAAGTTAATCACTTCATAATCATACGACTAATTCTTTATTTAACAAAACCAAAGACAAGTTCAGTGAACAATGTTAGAACACAATAACCATAACCATGGAAGTGAAATTCAGCTGAATGGATTTTCATGTTTCTGTTGCTTAGATTGACCACAATGGATTTTCATTTTTGTTCCCCTGCAGATAGAGGCTGGCATAATGATATATGATTTTACTTTTTCACTAGGCTTGTCTTACCATGGCACAGTAATTTTTGTTTTTTGATACCATAGTTCCAATAAGTACAAAACAAAATGTTGGGGTATTAAAAAAAAAGGACCAAAGAGCTTTCTTTGTTTTTCCAGCTATTCATATAAGACTAGGAAGCATTATTTGCTATTGTTAACGGTTCAGCTAAAATGAGTTTTTCCAACCTACACATTTGACACCTGCTTCTTTAACAATTGAAAGCCCAGCACAACTGCCTCCATGCCCATGGACCAGCTAGAGTTCCCATTTCATTGTTTTGAAGAATAGACATTTATGGATACTTAATTAAGTCTCTGCATTATGACCAGGCCAATGGGGTTTTACCTTATTCTGATTCAAAGTAGAGTTTATTCTTTTCTAAGAGCTTCACTCTTAATATTGCAAACAATATAAGTATGACCACTGTTTCATCGTCAGGATAGTATGATCTTTTTGAAATTTAAAGCACCCAATAATATCTGGAGCTTTTAGAACCAAATACTCTTGAAATATAAGGTATGAGAGAAATTCGATTATATATTCAAAAATTAAGTAATGCTATGCAATCACACTGCTTTATTACAATATAAATTAAGTAGTTCAACAATGCCCATAGAAACAAAGACTAAATCTTATTATCAAAGAAACAAGAGTAAAATTTGACACACATTACAGATCCATACAGCTCCAAGGTCGGCAATTTTTTTTCCTGTCAATTCTTCTTCCATGATTGAATCCTCAAACCACTTAGCCTGACTCTTTCCAAAGAGGGAAAATTCGCTAGAAAGATTGCAAAAATCAAGGCCGAAAGAAAACTGAAATAACTGACCAATCTGGAGCCTGAGTGAAGAAAAATAACAAAACCAGAGGAAGTAGGCATTGATTAAAAAGAAATTAATGTACCCAGCTGGAATGAGGAGAACAATTACTGACTTCAAGAACAACACAAATGTACAAGTACTGTAAATGAAGAATATCAGAAAAGGGGTTTCTTCCAAAGCAATGGCTGTCCTTGCTTTGTGTGCTGCTGTGGTATTGCACTGAGTCTAATCATTGTCAACAAGAGAAAGCAATAAAACCTGTGTTGAAACAGAGTAGACGGCCGCAGAACACACTAATGTAATCGTCAGAGATAGATTATCGGTTATGGTCCTGACATAATAAAAATAGCTGATAAAGAGGATGATAGTGAGTAAGAGGAACAGAATTCTAATGGCAGAATTGAAAACAAGGGGAACAATTAATGAGGTTGAGATCGAAAATAGCATGGTATTAATAATGAGGAACCCCAAAAAACTATCATCATTCAAAACAATGGCTGTCCCTGCTTTGCGTTCACACTCTACAGTGGTATTGGCCGGAGTCTGATAAATTGTGTCAGGTTGAGCAGAACTCCCTATTGATACAGAATGAGTACTATTCCAATCTTTCGTGGTATTGCAGTTACCAATATCTTGCCAAACTCCACCAGGAGGAGCGAGTACTGCTTGAAAGCTGAGTGTTGTAAGCAGTGCTGCAACCACCAGAAGCATACTGCGCCTTTCGTCTGAAAATTTCCTTATTTCACGTCTTAAATTCTTAATATCAGAAAAAAGAACATCGGACACTATTGACCGATTTTGATACGCGCGTAGCATATTCCTAATCTCTCTGTTGTCTTCTTGCAACATATCCCATGCTGTTTTATCCTCTAAATTCTTACTGTTTACATCCACAAATCTCTTACCCCAAAAGAGGAAGCGTCTCACAGCCTGCGTAATGTAAATCAGTCAAGTCTCGTCCGTGGTCCGTTCTTAATCCAAATGCATTAGTTTCTTCTACTTATTTTATATACATAATATAATTAAAATTACAATTAAGAAGAAAAAAATAATCATATTCTATTACATGCAATTGCAAAGCCACAATAATTAAAAGATAAGATATATATTACGCCGGTAACAGAACTGTACAAAGACTAAAGGAGGCCATCACTCTCTAAAATTTTAAACATTTTTCAATAGCATATTTTGGTATAAAATACTTTTTAATTTTGAAAAGAAAAAAAAGAATGAAATTTACTTGACCCCAAAAAATGAGTTTTGGTTCAAAAAATAAAATGATTATCTAGACTATTCATGGTTGGTTATTTTTTTTTTTTTTTCCTATTATTCATATTTTGTTAATACTTAGTAGATGTTAATGGAGAGAGCTTGCCTGAATTTCATTTTTTGATACCAAAATGTGCAACACAGTATTGCCTTCATTGTCCTTCCAGTTCAGGACGGTTCTTTCATTAAATTCAGCATTTTCAGAAGAATTTCTTGCAAGCCATTTCACAAAGAATTGAAATGCCTTGAGCTTGTTATATTTAAGGGCAATATGCAAAACCGTCTCGTTTCGCACCGTTGTATCTGTAATAGAATCAGGACAAAGTAATAGGAAATTTTCCAATAGATTAAGGTGCTCACCAGTTTCTACTACGTAATGCAAAGGAGTGAGACGCTCCCTTCCTTTGACACGAACAAGGTCCCCATCAAACTGTATAAGTCGACACACCAACTCAATATACTCATTTTTTAGAGCGAGGTGAATAGGGCTAAACCCATTTTGATTTAGTTTCCTTGCAAATGAGGGCTTTAAACTCATCATCTCAAGGGAAAATTGGATGTTCCCATAAGATGCAGCTATGTGTAAAGGAGTATTAACAAATGGTAGCTCGTCAATGTGCTCCAAAAGTTTTACTTCCTTTCCAATTAAGTTGTAAAATTCATCAATGTTATTATCATCACTTCGAGTATTTGAAAGAAGAGATGAACTTGATGAAGCGGGGGGGGGGGGGGGGGGTGGAAATGTTTTTTATTGTCAAGGTTGGGGTAGAGTGTCATCTCCCAAACATCAAGGAAGGGGATGTAGAAGGGGATGTAATTATCCTTAAAAAAATTGGACAAAATTTCAGGATTTAGAGTTTTTTTTTTTTTTTTTTAATCCAATAAACATGCGCACTTGCACAAATCAACTTAAAGAGGCTAAGTGTATGTTTGGTAACTATTTTTTCCCCTTATTTTCTGTTTTCAAAAACAATTTTCTATTTTTGAAACTAAAAAACTTGTTTGGCAATTCAAAATGGACAGAAAACAAAAACTGTTCTCAAAACTTAATTTGTGAAGAAAACTGAAAACATACAAAAATGCTGTTTTCAGTTTCTAATTTTCAAAAGTCAATGAAAACACACATTTAATTTAATAAATCTGTCTTATTTAATGAGTTAGCATTAAAGTTCAAATTCTAGTAATAATATATTTTAGTATTTTCCATTTTTTTCTTCAAAAAACTACTTTTCTTAATTTCAACTAACCAAATATGTTTTTGATTTCAAAAATACAAGAAATTATTTTTTCTTTATATTCTCAAAAACAAGTTTTTGAAAATAGAAAATAAAAACTGTTACCAAACATAACCTAATATACCCATAAATGAAAATTTATTAGACCTCAAAATGTGGCAACATGCATGCTAAATATATAAGTGATGCTATGGAAAAACATACTCCTATATACCTCTAAATGAAAATTTTTTACACACTCAAATGTCATAACATGAATATTAAATATTGGAAAAAGTTTGTTCACTAAAAAAAATATATATATATTTATATATATGACTATATAATTTGAAAATCTAACTATTGGGTTGTGTGTTCTATATATTCTTAACATGAATGTCAAATTTCGTGCTAGTTGGATGTTATTTGCCATTCGTTCCATAAACTTATTTTTTATGCATAACTTTATACTACAAAAACTTGAAATTTAAACGGTTGATTGGTGACATAGCTGTTAATTTTTATTTTCTAGAAATTTTTGTAGCATGGAGGATATAAGAAGAAAATATAATCTAATGGTAGATTTGTTAAAATTCACATTAAATAAAAAGATATTGAGTGGAGTATAACTAAGTTTGTAGCCAAATTTTGTCCTTAAATATATAAGAAATGTTAAGGATATTTACTAATTTTACAAGAGGTCTAACAAATGATGTGTCAACCTTTTAATTAGGAAGCAAAAGGTAAGAACGAATTTATCTAATTTGATATAGAAAATGCTAGAGCTAATTTTTTTTTTTAATAAACTGTTGATGTGGTGAGTGATTATTAGTAATTGAAAAAGTGATATCAGTAGTGGATCCAATGAGAACCAATATAAATTTTAAATGGTAATAGTTTGTAAAAATGTTGTAAAATAGTTGGTGCATATAACATTACTCATCTGATATTGATGTGTCATCTATTATATTCTTTGTCATTTCAGTTTTTAAGTATTTTGTAGTAAAATTTGTAATAGTTTAATATTTTTAGAAAAACTTAAAAGGAAAGAAAAAATCCAAAAAAAAAAAAAAATCAGAATTAGTGATGATTTAAAAAAAAAATTTTAATTTATGGATAGAGGTGGGATGCCAATTGTGATGGGATAATACTTGTTGGATATAAGCTCTTACTTACACTCTATTTTTTAATTGAATTTGCGATCTGAAGTCACAATTTTCAAGTTCAAATTCGCAACTTCAAGTTATTGTTTAGTTCAATAATGTGTTGTGTAACCGTTTATGCGTAATAAACATAACCCTAGCAGCACAATTTTAAAACCTTTAAGAGGAAAAGGCAAAAACAATATAAAAATAATAATAATAATAATCCAACATAAGTTTTACCTCAGGTGCTTGTAATTCGCTCCCTTCTTCTTCTTCTTCTTCTTCTTCGTCGTTTTCAGTTTGTACACCGGCTGGGCTATTCTCATTGATTTATACGTACAATCCATGCGCTGTTCTCGTTAACTTTATGTTTTTCAATTTTTTATTTTTATTTTTTATTTTGACTTCGTGATTCTCATTCATGGGGCCGACCACTCTTCTCTGTCTCTGCTTTAATCTTAGCAAACCTTTTCTTTTCTCCATTTAATTTTTTAATCCTTTTTAAAAATAACCTTATCTTTTCTCACTTTTTCCTTTAAAATCCCAGGTTACCATTTAATTATTGTCCATCTGCACCTGCTTTGTAAAAATTTATAGCTTTTAGATTATAGTGGGATTTTGGAAGGACATATGTTTGTATAAACTAATGATTCTTCAAAAACCATTTTAGCCTTCTTAGCCTTCAGATCTAGAGTTACTAGATGAACCTAAATTATGCAAAATACAAAAACAAAAAAAAAAGATGGATGCCTCATCAATTTTTCTTTGATTTTTTTATAGTAAAATTTGTAATAGCTTATATAAATATATATATATATATATATAAACTATTACAAATTTTACTTTAAAAAAAAAAAAAAAAAAAGCTTAAAAACTTACATGACAAATTTTTTTTTGGTTATGTTTAATTACACATTTAATTTATGTTTCAAAATGGTCCATATTCTTTAAGATATTTCATTTTAGTCTTTATACATTTATGTTAGTATAAAGATATACAGTTTTTTTTTTTTTTTCCACTCTAAACTATTCACCATATTAAAGTTTGCACCATAAACTATGACATTTGTCATACTTTGCACCACACCGTTAAGTTTGTTGTTAACTTTGATGAAATTAAATTCAAAATTTATGATGCAAAGTGTAATCATGAGTATAATTCAGGATGGCAAAATGTAATTTATCTTTTGTTTTAAAGGATTGAGAATAGAGGCAATTAAGTTTTCATGTGTGATGCCACATTTTTTCCATCCAAGTTAATAGCAAACTTAATGTCGGTGTGCAAAGTACAACAATGATCATATTTTAGAATGCAAAACATGCATTCAAAAAATTTAGGACGCAAAATGTAATTAGGAATATAGTTTATGGTGGTAAAATGTAAATTTTTCTTAAAATTGATATCTCTTTCTATCCTCTCAAAGTAAACCAAAACCGCCTCCTCACTTATCTTCTTCCACTTCATCACCTTTCCAACAAATACAAGCTAGCCAACTCCAAAACCCGCCCACTGCAACATGCTATGGTTAGGAGTGGCAATTTTTATCCACATCCATGAACCCACCCATTACCCACCTTATTTGAATAAGTCTTAACCCAACCCATTTGAGTATTTGGGTTAAATGGATAAAGAATCATTTGGTTATTTAATTAGATGGGTCTAAATGGATAAATCCACTAATACCCACTAAACCCATCTAAAATTTAAAATTAAATAAACCCACTAATACCCACTAAACCTTTCTAAAATTTAAAACTTAAATAAACCTCAGTCTCACTCTCCCTCAGATTTTCTCAGTAACCAAACACTTTCCCTCAGATTTTCTCAGTAACCAAACAAAAGGAAATTCTAGAGAGAGAACTGGGATGGAATCAGAGTTCACCATTCCACTCTTTTCCTTGTCATTCAATTTCCCAAAGAAACGTTAGTGCCCTAACCCCAAACAAACTTGCGTTCAAACACAGAGAAAAGAGAACAACACTGATTAGAGCAACAATGGAGGCCACGCAAAATGACAAAAATTCCCTTTCACAATCACAACCACAACCACAAACTCTCTTGAAGAACGCTTAGAAGAAGCTGCTAAAGCAGCAGAGGTACGAAGCGAAGAAGGCGGAGAAGAAAGCGCACAGAGGTAGTGTATTAGCTTCGTCTCCGACGAAGCTGGTTATGTTCTTGAGGATGTTCCTCACTTCACCGATTACATTCCTGACCTCCCTGTCCGTATCTCTCTCTCTCTAACGCTTTGTTTGGTTGCTGAGAAATGAAAGGAAAAAAATGATTTTTTTATCTGATGGGTCTTTTGTTGCAGAGAAAATGAAAGGAAAGAGAAGGAAAAAGTGATTTTTGAACTTTTTGTTTTTGTTTTTTGAAGTTGACAACTTTAACTTTTTCTCTTTCTTTCTTTGATGGTCTATTTGGTTGCCGAGTAAAACAGAGGGAATAGAAGGGAAAGAGGAAATGAAAGGAATTTTATGACTTTCGGTGTTCTTGAGACTCTGTTTCGTTGCTGAGAAAAAAAAAAAAAGAGAAGAAAAAAGTCATTTTTTTTCTCTCTCTGTGGCTTTGTTTGGTTGCTAATAAATGAATTTTGTAAAGGGAAAATGAAAGAAAAGAACAGGAAAAATGATTTTTGAACTTTTTAATTTTTGTTTTTAAAGTTTTTAACAAGTTATTTATTTATTTGGGTCATATTGGGTTAAATGAGCGGGTTACTAATTAAATGGGTTGGGCGGGTAATGGATAATTAATTTATATATAAATTGGTCATAAATGGATAATTACACACCCAATTCATTTAACCCAACTCATTTATGACCCAACCCACCCATTTGCCACCCCTAACTACGGTACTAGCCGTTGCTGAACATGTTATGTTTTTGACTTTTTGAGTCACAAATGGAGCAATGAACCACTACAACACGCTGTTGTACTAGCCATTGCTAAACATGTTTTGCTTATGACTCTTTGAGTCACAAATAGAGCAATGCATGAGTATGTGGGAATAAATGTGTGTCAAGAAAGGTGGCCTCACATTTTTTTTGTTGTTGCATTTTTTGATTTTTTACATCGCCTTTGATTGATTGAGTGCAGATGGATCACATGTATGATAAAAATGGGCTAATTTTTCTATTCATTGATGCTTTAGAATTTTCATGGTAGATTTAGACTTATTTTTCACTAGTCTATTTTGTATTTTAAGCATTCTTTGAACTTATTAGTTTACATTTTTTTTTTCCATTAATAATAGTAGAATTTTCCTTTCATGATGATGTTGGCCGGTAGGAGTTTTAATTTTCACGGTAGAAGTTTCCTTCTGATTTCCATTCATTTTTCTATACATGCACATGAATCTCTTATATCTGGTGTGGTGATATTTTGATAAAGAAGTATATCCTAAACATTTCCACATTTCATGGGATAGAAGATCCAGCAACAAAATATTGTCTGATAGTTTTGCACAGTAACCCAAGATAACTAGATCCTTGGTTTCTTATTAAAATATTGTACGTCCAAATGATAGTTTGCATTGCCATTTACAATTCATTGCATTGTCATATACAATTTCCCATCATTTACCACAAAAAAAAAAGGCATCTCTTTTGTTTTTAATCTTTCATTTTCAGTTTCAAAAAAGAGAAGGGAACAAATTTGGAAGAAAATAATAGGCTGGGACAATGAAACCCGCTCTTGGTTTTCTTCCAAAATGGTTTTTTTTTTTTAGCATCCTCTGTATTAAAAGTTTTTTTTTTTTTTTTTGGTTTTATAGTTCAAAGGTTTTAGAGCTTTTAAGATTTCAAAAGACCACCACACATATTTGGTGCGATAGTCACTTCACAAGTATAAGTGTTTGTGTGGTGTGGGGGGCAAAGGCCGGAATACAAGTCTCTAGGAAGGAGTTTCACACACATATACACTTAGATTAGGCTAGAGTAGAATTTACATCTTGTAAAAAAAAAAAAAAAAAAAAAAAAAAAAGTCTCTGTACATGCCGACTGTTTTGACAAACTTTTAAAATAATGGAGGTGATGATATGTTGTTTCGATTGGGGATGATTCATCAAGCATCATCCGCAGCAAGATTGTTTGTGGGCCAAATCATGGAATAAGGTTAAAAGAGAATTCTTATGCCTTTATTCATTTTTCCATACATGTTTTTAATAGTTATGATTAATAAAATTTTACATTTGTCCTTATTCCTTTCTTCATGAATTGTGAATTATTTTGTTGTTTTCTTGCATTGGAAGTATAGTTGTGGAGAAGCATGAGACAATATAATTTGTTCACATTAAAGATGTCTCTTTTAGGAGAAAAACAAATGGAGCTAGAATAAAGACATGAAACCTCATATATGACCGTTAATTATGTATAGAGTGACGTAATTTTTTTGTTAACGACGTGGTAGTTGGGTAAGGGCCATTTAAACTCTGAATGTCTGCACTGTAAACAATAAAAAATGTCAACTGAATTACAAAGCTTTTAGCAATAAAATAAAAACATTTCCAACTTTTCATACATTTTATCATTAATAAACATATAGAGTGATGTATTTAGGTGATAACAACTAGGCTAATAAATATTATTTGTAAGCTATTTACATGGGGCTCAAGCTCACTTCATATTTCAAAAATCATTAATTTTGTTACATGTTTCTACCCTAATTATTTTGGAATTTTCTCAAAACTCTTAACCTTAAACGCGGGTGCTCAGTGGCAGTTTTTCTTTCTTTTCTTTTTTTTAAATCATCCACATCGAAGATGTATTCATTTGTCCGCATTTGTATAATCAATTAGATATTTTTTTTTGTTTGTATTTTAATGGTCAATGTAATCAATAGATAACTTAATATACACACCCAAGTTTTCACCTACTAAAACAATAGAGGAAAAGCTTGCAACTATATTATAAAGGAAAGAACTCTATGTGTGCCTTTTGAAATTAGTAAATTATAAAAATAAACGTGTGTATTTTCAAAGTTTTTATGGGGGAGGGGCGGCATATACTTTCTTGATAAAAGATTAGAATGGAGACATACACTTAACATGGATAAGGAGGTGCGGTGTTAAAAAAGGGTCTCTAAGAAATGTTATAGGCAACCATAAGATGGTAACAAATAATCAGCAAAATAAAAATAATAAAAAGATAATACATTATATCTCCAAGTTGTATAAATTAGAAAAGTGTAAAAAAAAACACACACACGGGAGAACTTAATTAAGGATCCCACTTATCATGTGTTTGAATTTAATAAAAAATAATATATATATATATATATTACGTGTAACTAAATATATGTTTAAATTTTTTTTTATAATCTTTATATATATATAATAAAAGCTATGACCCACGGACCATATATTGATAAAATAAAAATAAATAAATAAAACCCATAGCAAACCGCTTTTTTCCTTATTTCTTTATATATACCAGCCTTTTTGAACTTTTTCTTTAAAAAAAAAAGTTTATATTTTCCATTTATTCCAATAAGAGCTTTTATTTTTAAACATATGTTGAAATTTTCTATTCATCTCAATTTAGGGCTTTGCAATTTTTAATTATTAAAAATAGACAGAAGCATGACGAGACTCATCCCAAAAAAGAACAGTCACACTCACAATTACAATCACACTCATCCTCGATGACTTCAATGTTATTGACTTGTTTCAATATTCATTTTTTAGGTAGGTTTTATCACACTTCTATATTTTTTTTCAATGATTAAATAAAGCAATACCCTAAATTGGGATGAATAGAAAATTTCAACATTTTATAAAATTAAAAAAATAAATAAATAAAGCCTCTTATTGCGAAAATTTTCAACATCTGCAAATTTGACTAATGAAATGGAATAATTTCTTCTCCCATTCTTTGTCAAACTAGCTCTTACTATAGTAACTATACCCTCAAAAATGTTATTAAATATATATATATATATATATATATATATATATACCCTCAAAAAAGATACACACTCATCCATGAAATAATGATTTCAATATTATTAACTTATTTCAATATTCATTTTCACACTTTTATCTATATTCAGTGATTAAATAATGCAAAACCTTAAATTGAGATGAATAGAAAATTTCAAGATTTTCTAAAAATTGAAAAGCCTCTTAATTGCAAGAGGAAAAAAAAATTCAACATGTGCAAATTTGACCGAAGAAAATGGAATAATTTCTTCTCCGATTCTTTATCAAACTAGCTCTTACTATAGTAACTATGCCCTCAAAGACACACTCACACTCATCTATGAACTAACAACTTCAATATTACTGACTTATTTCAGTATTCATTTTTGCGGGTAGGTTTTATCACACTTTTATCTATATTAAGTGATTAAATAATGCATAATTCTAAATTGAGATGAATAGAAAATTTCAACATTTTTAAAAAATTGAAAAGCCTGTTATTACGAAAATTTTCAACATACACAAATTTGACTGATGAAAGGGAATAATTTCTTCTCCTATTCTTTGTCAAACTAGCTCTTACTATAGTAATTCTCAGCACAAAAAAAAAAAAAAAAAAAAAAACACTCATACTCATCCATGAAATAATGACTTCAATATTATTGAATTATTTCAGTATTCATTTTTTTGGTAGGTTTTATCACACTTTTATCTATATTAACTGATTAAATAATGCAAAATCCTAAATAGAGAGGAATAGAAAATTTTAACATACACAAATTTGACTTGAGAAAGGAAATAACTTCTTTTCCTCATAAATAAAATAAATAATTTATATCTATATTAGACCTCATTATTCAATATTTTCATAACAAATTTTATGTGTTAAGTTATTACTTGTTTTTACTAATGGGCAATAAAGTAATTTTAGTAATAAATTCAAATTAAAAACTTGTAACAATTTGCCAATTACAAAGTTTAGGCTCTTTTGTAGTTGTATTTTGGTTATATAATGTATTATAAACCTAATTTAAAACACTATTATTATTATTATTATTATTTTTGTATATATTCTAATAAGTATTACAGTTTACTCAAAAACAAATCTGACAACTAGGTTTTGTTACGAAAGAGTATGTAAAATAAAAAAAAATAAAAAAAAAACACACCTGAGCGGGGCCAGAAATAGCGCGAGTAGCCAGATCATTGACACGCGCGAGAGTGTTCCAAAACAAAATCCAATCTCCAATTAATTTAGGCTGAGAGAGAAGTGAAGAGGAGTCACATCCACTCACAGAAACACATCCTCCCTCCCTTTCCGCTCTCTCTTCCCCCTTCAAATAACTCTTTCACCTCTCTTCTCCTCACATCCTTTCCTTCCAATCCAATCCAAATTCCTCTCTCTCTCTCTCTCACAAACTCAACTCTCTCAGTGCACAAAAGGCAAAGAAAAGCTTCAAACAGAGAAAAATGGCGGCGAGGGTAGATCTGGACGGGAAACCAATCAAGCCTCTGACGATATGCATGATCGGAGCTGGTGGTTTCATTGGCTCCCACCTCTGCGAAAAGCTCATGGCGGAGACGCCGCACAAGGTGTTGGGTCTCGATGTCTACAGCGACAAGATCAAGCACCTTCTCGAGCCCGCGGGGGCTCACCCTTGGTCCGATCGCATCCAGTTCCACCGCCTCAACATCAAGAACGACTCTCGCCTCGAAGGCCTCATCAAGATGTCAGATCTGGTTAGTTCCACTCCTCTCTCTCCACATTTCCATTTCAGTTTCTCTCAATTTCTTCGTTTTTTTGACACTTCTTGAATTTTTGGTAGACGATAAATCTGGCGGCGATTTGTACTCCGGCGGACTACAACACGCGTCCACTCGATACGATTTACAGCAATTTCATCGATGCGCTCCCAGTGGTACGCATTGATTGAGAACAAAATCGCGTTTTCTCGGCGCGGTTTTTTTTTTTTTTCAATTCTTGTTGCATTTGGAATCAATTGGAATTTGATTTGATTGATTGGAACTTTTATTTATTTTATGTTCGCTTTACAAAGATTTGGTTGTTATCTGATTGACGGTGATGTGTGTGATTGTGATTTTGATTTTGATTAGGTTAAGTACTGCTCAGAGAACAATAAGCGTCTCATTCACTTCTCTACTTGTGAGGTGTACGGGAAAACGATTGGGAGCTTTCTTCCTAAAGACAGTCCTCTTCGTAAGGTAATCCTTCGCTTTCTTCATTTTTTTTTTTTTTACTTGTTGCCAATTCTTGATATAGTTCAGATCTGTGATTTTCTTGCTACCTTTTTTGTGATTAATTTGGCGGTTGCGTAATTCAGATAGTTTGTGGCTCAGCATTTGCTGTTTTGATGTAAATATGTTTTGGATGTATAATGTGGATCAAGATTTGAAATGATATGTGTAGGAATGATTGATTATTAATTTTAAGTGTAATAAATAATACTAGTAGTTTGAACTGCCATGAATGACTGTATAGATTGAAGATCTTTGTACAAAAGCACGGGTAATTCATTTATTATAGAAATTATTGATTTTCAAGAGCTCTCTTTTAGGTAGCCATCTTCTTTACATTATGAGTTTAAAGCCGTTTTCAGACAATGCGGGTTGTTTGTAGAGAATGTTATTTATTTTTTTTATATATTTTTGTTTTATTGAAGATAGTCTTACTAATGCCATTGTTATTTGTTTATATGTTTTCATCTAAAAGTAGTTATTCTTGTGTGTTTATTTTAGATATGGGTTTTTCGCACCTCCCTTATGTGGGCCTGTAGCTGGTTGGTTGTTTTTGTTGTTGTCACACATAGCTGACTGAGTTGTAGCATTCAATAAAAAAAATTGATAATTTCTGTAGCCTATAATCATATGCATATATTTGTTGAGAATTCTAGTCTTCTAGAAGTTGATGAAAGTTTTAGATGACGAAAATCTCAGTAATTTTATTTATTCCTGTCATTAGGTGTTTTTGAATGACGAGAGAATTTACTCTTTTTTTTTTTTAATTTAAAAAAAAAATAGAGAGAGAGATGGTTGGAGTACATTTCGGAAGTGGAAAGATTCTAGAATGACATTAGTATTTTTTTTTTTTTTAATACACGCAACCCACCTGTGGGTCTAGAACACATGACCTCACTCACCATCCCATTATTATGGGAGTAGTAAGTGCCAGTTGAGCTATAGCTTAGTGCCATTTTTTTAAAAGAAAAAAGTAACAAGAATTGGTTCAGGTTAATGTTACAATTTTATCATATGAGAGAGAGATAGAGGGGTTAGTTATGAGGTGTGTTTGCTTATGTGAGTTACAAGGTTGGTTAATTTTTTCAGGGTCAACAAGTTTCTTAAGGTTTATATGAGGTTGGTTATGAGGCATGTGTGTTTTATGAGGGGTAGCTTTTGTGGGTGTTTGTGTGCGTTTTTATATCAGGTTGGCTGGCAGTTTCTCTTTGTTCTGAGTACTTATTTGGAGTAATAACCATTCTCTCTATACACTGAGGTATAAAACTGCTTTTCTTATGATAGAATTATAACTCACTTTTGACATTGTGAGTTAATGGTTGCCCTGACATTTTTGGTTGGGTCAGACTGACGTTTCAGAGTTTAATGCAAGTTTCGAAGAAACAATCCCTTTTCTCTTCTTATTATTGCTTTAAGTTTATCTGCAGATATTAGATTAATATGAATATGTTACATTACTTTGAAGTCAATGTGGTTTGTTTTATACCTTACTTTCTATGAGCTGACTCATTGTATTTGCTATTTTGTTCCAGGAGCCTGAATATTTCGTTCTTAAAGAAGATGAGTCCCCATGCATTTTTGGCCCTATTGAGAAGCAGCGATGGTCCTATGCATGTGCAAAGCAGTTGATTGAGAGGCTGATTTATGGTTTGCTACCTTTTCCATTGGCTTGGCTGTTTCCTAATTGGTATTTTGTAATGAATATTTCTGACTTCTTGTCTTATTACAGCTGAAGGTGCAGAGAATGGTCTGGAGTTCACAATTGTGAGACCTTTTAACTGGATTGGACCCAGAATGGATTTCATTCCTGGCATTGACGGTCCAAGTGAGGGCGTTCCCAGAGTTCTGGCATGCTTTAGCAATGTATGATCAGTTTTTTCGCATCTTTAGTGTATGTAGATATTTTAGAGTATTTCTCTTTTGTTTTGTATATTTGTTTTAATCATGTCCTTCCTGTATCAGAATCTACTGCGTCATGAGCCACTCAAGCTTGTGGATGGTGGTGTCTCCCAGAGAACATTCGTTTATATAAAGGATGCAATTGAAGCTGTTATGTTGATGATCGTGCGTTCTGATATGCTGCCTTTTTCTTTCATTTTAAATTTATGTTTGACATGACAGTGGCTGAGTACTGTGATCCTTTTCTTTTTTTTTCAGGAAAATCCTGCTAGAGCCAATGGCCATATTTTTAATGTGGGCAACCCTAACAATGAAGTTACAGTTAGGCAGCTTGCTGAAATGATGACTGATGTGAGTTGAAGGATTGTTTTATGTGTGTTTGGTTGGGAAAAGACTGGCTTAATTCTTGCCTTTTTATGCTTTTTTGGGATTTGAGAATTAATGTTCTTCCACTATACAGGTTTATTCAAAAGTAAGTGGTGAACCTTCTCTGGAAGAACCTACAGTTGATGTGAGCTCCCAAGAATTTTATGGTGCGGGATATGACGATAGTGACAAGAGAATTCCTGACATGACCATAATCAATAAACAACTTGGTAGGATTCTTTTCTACTCTACTTTTATCTCGTAAAGCCTCGAGATTTAGAAACAATTTGACAGAAGTTTATGGGTTTTCCAGGTTGGGACCCCAAGACATCGCTCTGGGATTTGCTTGAATCAACACTCACCTATCAACACAGGACATATGCTGAGGCTATGAAGCAGGCCATCGCAAAACCAGCTGCCAACTAAAGCAAGTTGGTGTTCGGTGGCACTTACGAGAAGGGGGATTCTTGCTTAGGTTGCTGTTGTCTACAATTCTTTTTACGGAAGTCCTATAATATATGTTAATCTTTGATTCCTACATACCCTATTTTTTGTTTTTTTTTTGGTTTTTTTTATCCTTTCCGGTGTCACTAGTCTTATAGCTGAAGTAGCTCAGGAATATGTTCCGGATATCTCTAAAGAAGACCTTAGATTCTGTTACTGAACTCTATCGTATAACTGTAACTGTCGGTAGAGCTTGGCTACGACATGTTGGGGGCCATTATACAAGGAAAGCCTGCTTTATGTTCTCACCTTCTCATGGGGTAATGGTTGTCATTTCCCTATTTTGTCACTCATAGGGCGTGTTGTTTGAGTTGCAATGTGTCATATATCCTAAATTATTATTATTATTATTATTTATTAATCTCAGGCAATTCTTTTGGTTGCTGGGTTCTACTTCTATATATGAAGTGTGATGAGAGTTATTGAATAAAAAAATAGTTTGTTCAAGAAAGGGAAAAGCTTTTAACTCTATTCTCAGTCATTACTTCTAGTTCTAACCAAAATTTCAGCAGTAGCAGTTCTAGTAATGTTTGACGTGCTTGCTTATTATACACGTACATCTAGTCATGTATATATCTTGTGGAACAACCTTGTTCTCAATATTTAGCTATAATGGCTTTGGGTCAAAGATTGGTTTAAATGCGTTTCCTTTTCTTACAATATAGTTTAAGTGAATGATTTCTACTTTTACTCCATTTCTGCAACCACCACCAGACCCAACAGTCAGAAAAATGAAATTGCAAATTATACCGTTATAATTTAGTGTAACTTTGATTTACACAGGGCCTATTTGGATTGAGGGGGAGGGGAGGGGGAGTGGAGTAGAGTCGGCTGAAAATAGACAAATTTTGGGCCAATTTTACTCTACTCTCACTTGATCTAAACAAACCATAAAAATTTTAAAATTTTGATCCATTCTCTTTATGTTATATAGTATTTGGATTTGGTCACTACCATTAATATTTGTTGTTGATGTGGCTGTTAAAAACTTAAAATATCACATGGCATTGACGGTGGTGACTTGGTGGATCTCTTATTTCTGGGAACCAATATTGTAATTTTGATATTAAAAATTGTGAGAAATTGGAGATGAGTGTCACTTTGAAGATATCAATTAAAAGTTAATTTTTTTTAATTAAATAAATTTTAAAGGTTTTCATATCATATATATTATTCAGATGTTAAATCTTAATATCTTGAGATTAAATTTAAGATACCAATTCGTCATCGTTGGTGCCAATCAAAAATGTTGTTAGCTCAAAATATATTGGAATGGGTACAATATATCAATATCAACACAACCCAAAAGTAACATTCTAATCAAACCATGGGCTGTTCTCAAAAACCCAAAACCCTCCAAATGGCTTCCTCCTCCTCTAGGCTGGGTCAAGATCAATTTTGATGTATCAATCAGGCCCAACAACTCCATGGTTGCTGCTGTTTGCAGGAAAGACAATGATGATATCCTATTTGCTCACTCACTTCTTCCTCCATCGGATCCTCTTCTTGGAAAGTTATTGTAGCTCTTTTAGCCTTGAAATTGTCTGCCTTGCTCAACCTCACTTTTGTTCGATTTAAAGTTGATTCAAGCACAGTTATTGAGGCTCTTCAGACTTCAGCTTCCCCTCCTGATTTCCCTGTCTATGTTATGTCAAATGTAGATGCCTCTTTAAGATCCCTCTCTTGTTGGGAATTTTGTTATGTTCCTAGGAACTTAAACTTTTTAGCCCATAACATTGCTTCTTGGGCAGCATTTTGTAATTGGGATGGACCCATAACAATCTCTAATCTTCTAGATTGGATCTTCTATATAGAAGGTAGAGATGGGTCTGGACCCGTTTCCCCCCTTTTCTCTTAATACATTTACTCTTAAAAAAAAAAAAAAATCTAGTCAAACATTTCTCGCATGCAGAGATATACGTCAAATAAATGGAAAATTATTTTGAAGCATTCTACAGAACAAGAGTAGAAACAATGGCATACTAAGGTTTGCAATTTGTCTAACAGTAATGCTATGAAACAACACAAAAGAAATAGATATGAAAGATATTTTTCGAATAAATTTTTGTTTGGCAAAAGAATTTCGAAGAAAATATTTGAATGATCAGAAAACAAAAGGAATAAGATTTGAGGCCTTCGTAAGAGGCCCAGAAGGCAGTAAGCCGACAGTTATGGAATTGTTCACAGGTAGCCCAGCCCGAAATGAAAAAGAAAATCACACACGCCCGGTGGGACTCGAACCCACAATCGCCTGATTAGAAGTCAGACGCCTTATCCATTAGGCCACGGGCGCTGTGCTTGACTCGTGATCTACAACAATAATATTAATAATATAAATAAGTTGTCTGATTAGAAATCAAATAGCTAATATCTTTTGGTAAAAGGGGGATTCAATAAAATAAAAAAAACACACTACACTAGGCTTTGATGGACCTACTTAATAAAACTAATAATTAAAGTGATGAGTATTTTATATTTTGGTGATTAATGACTAAAGTGGAGTGTGTGAAAATTGGAAATGATAGACTGAATTCGAGGTTAGTTTAGACTCAAGAATAAGAGGGGCAGATTAGAGGGAAATGAGTAAGAAAGGAAATGAAGGAACTCGGTATTATTCAACTTGGTTCCTAATTACAAGTGCTCACTCTCCCCTTTTTATAAAAAGGTTGTATAAAAAATGGCTATAACTAAACTATAACTAAATAAATGGTAGTAACATTCACATTATTGTGCTTATTACTAAAACTTATCGACATTGATGACTTATCACTAAGTACTAATTTACTTTTATAGCACCAGTAATGGGGATGCAAAAAAATACATATTTTACACCCTCAAATACTACTTTATTTATTTTACCAACCCATCCAACAATACACCTAACATCATAGTTTTTATTTTTACATACAACTCAATAAAATAATATAAACTAACCTATCAACTCATTCTCTCTCTTCTCTCCCATCTCTCTCTTTCATCTTTTTTGTACTTTCGTGTACTTTTATAGTTACTTTTATGTTTGGCAACCATGAATAGTAGGTTGTATATATAGAACCTTAGAGCATTAGCATTCGGAGATGCAAAAAAAAACATATTTTGCATCTTCAAACATTACTTTATCTATTTTACCAACCTATTTTACAACTCATCCTACACACCAGTTTTTATTTTTACATACAACCCAATAAAATAATATAAACTATCTAATAAAATAATAAAAAGTATTATTCTCTCTCTTTTTCCCTACTCACATTTTCTCTTCACACACAACCACATATTAAAATAATATTTTTTTTTACAACCTATGGATAGTATGCAGCCTTACTGTTCATAGGTTGCAAATTTTTTAAGTTTACAAACCCGATTGGATTGGGCTTTGGGTGACTTAGGTTGTAAAATAGCAATTGGGGGGTGTTTACACCCCCCAATGCTAGTGCTCTTACTATTCATGGATGCTAAATGTTTTTAGCAACCCACCCCAGGATGAAGCTCAATTTAAGCGGTTGGGTTGCTAAAATAGCAACTTGGAGAGTTTTACACCCCCAATACTAATACTCTTAGTTGTTTGTTATTGGGTTGTGCATAAAATTTGCTAGTAGTTATGGTGTTTTTTTTTGTGGAAGTTTGGTGATAAAGAATTGTAATATTTAACCCAAAAAGCTTTCACTAATCATGGTTATGGCTTGGTCAAGTTAATATTTTTTAAATTTGGAATATTTTGTTATTGTTATTAACCAAATGACTATATTGATTTTCTGCAAAACGTCAAAGGATAAAAAAGTCATTTCCTTTAAAACTTGGGCTGCAGTATCATTCTTCTAAATTTCAAAGGAGATTTTTGTAATTTACTCTTTTAAATTTGTAATACTGTTTGCCATTATGTTCTAAACATGGAAATCTTCAGATCTTTATTATTTTTTAATCTGCTAGTACATTTTATTCAATAATGTTAAAGATACAAACTATTTTACAAAAAATGTTATAAACTGCTGATGTAGTGAGTGATTATTGGTAAATGAAAAAATGATATTAATGATGGGTTTAGATGAAAACCAATAAGAGGTTGGTCACATCAACATTTTATAAAAATGTTGTAAAATAGTTTATGGACATAGCATTACTCCATTTTATTTTAGGTAGAAGTTGTTCTACCTGATCTTTGATTAAACTGCCCTTTGACTTCCCTGTCAAAGAAAGCTCATCCATGGTAATGATGGGTCCATGGTCTTGGGTAGGTTTTTTTTTTTTTGCTAAATTCTTAGGTAGAGTTTATTTTGACATGCAGGATGCAACTATGCCACAATTATAAATTAGTCTAGTCATTCAATTCATAGAAGTAAATATAATTAATCAAATCAATAAATGAATAGAACAATGACTTGAAAAGAATTGGAGTCCCATGCTATAACTGGTTGATGTATGGGACTGCTTTATTTATTTTTGAGGTCGCCTAGGCTGCTCAGGTCAATATACTAATTGAATTTTTGTGTAGGTAGATTTTTGTTTGTTTGTGCGGGGTATTAACTTGTAATCCTCCCTACATAGGTGTGAGCTTATATAATAGTAACAATCATTATGTGACAGGTATTGTCATACAAGCAAAAAAGAAGAAGTGTTGTCATACAAAATAAATTGCCAAAAGATTTTTGCAAATATTATTTGGTTTAAAATATTGTTAAATTGGAGGGACACTTGGCATAAAATCATAATAGATTATTTTAATTCTTTGTTCAGTTTGAATTTCAACTTTTCTCAAAAAAAAAAAAAAAAAAATCAACTATATAATAATATAGAGATAAATCTAAAAGGGTTGAGGATTTTGGTGCTGTTTGAGATTTCAGTCACCGGTCCGTAAAAGAAACAATACTGTTGAATAAAACATGGGTACGTTGACATTTGACACTATATTAGTCAAAAAGTTTCCTATTCATATACTTTAAACAATGTAATAAGTAATAACTGATAGCATTATGTGATAAAATTTCAATGCTACTTTCTACCAAAAAAAAAAATTTCAATGCTACATGTAGAGCAAAAGCGGATGCTGACACTTGTACAAAACTTTACGTTTTTTCATACAACTAAAATTGTCTAATGACTCTATCAAAAAAAAAATAAATAAAAAAAAATTGTATAATGGCATTTTGCTTATATGATGTAAGAAACCACGTTATTCTTGTGCTCCCAGAGGCACAATATCATATGTTTTTCTCACACAAATTGACCTATAACTACTTTGGATTTTCATATTGGCAGTTGGCACGACAGTTGCCTGGCCTGTTGAAATTAGAGGCTACCTATGTCACATGAAATTGACAATCAATTTGCTGCCCTTCTTTTTTATATGAAAAATTCTCCCAACTGGGAAATATATTAGTAATCTTTATGAAGATGCTGGGTGCTGACTGTTTTGGAAATGTTGAAACGAGAAGATAATCCCTTTTATGTTTTGAGGTGTTATATAATCAGTCCACGAAATATAGAAAGAATTACATTTTGACTTACAGATAATTATAGAATATTCGGTAAGTACAATAAATGCATACTCATTCTTCTCACATAATAATGAGTTTTACCAAATAAATTCATAGTGGAATCCATAATTCATATTAGAAGAAAATTATGCATTTATGACACTTCCGAAATATTATTTTATAATTTTCTTTGATTTAGTCACTTTAATAGTTCAACTTCACTGTATAATCAAATTAAGGTTAACTTAATTAGTTTCTAAAAAAAGAAGGTTAGCTTAATTAGTAATTACACATTACACCCTTTATATTTGGTCTGTTTTTATTTTTGAAGTAATAGGTTTTAATTTTTTTTTTCGAAGTCCTTTAGCTTACATATGTTTCGAATGTGAGCATCTTGTCCACTTTTGTCAAATGGGCTACCATTAAGTCTTGAAGCCGACAATTTTTTATTTAATTTCTAAATCCTAAAGAGTAGAGAAATTACACTTTATAATTGTAGGGGCCAGTCAGCCAAAGTGTACTATTACGACTGTACGAATTGGGCCTATGGCCCAATCTGAGGATATTAACTAATCCGAGGATGGCCAAATAAGGTTATTATGGGAAGGATATGAGTAGAAGAAATAAGAATTGTGTATGATAGTCTAAAATATGTCCGAGGATAAAAGTCACCTCGGAAGCAGAGATCCGAGGTCAGTGAGAAGGTCTTATCATCCTGGACATTCTTCAAGGTTGCATCATGATTAGAAGTCGGCCATTAGATAAAGGATGAGCAAAGGGAGGCAACAAATATCTTCAAAGCTGCTACCTCCACATTAAATGCCCCACAACTAACTCTCTGGCCGCATTAATGTGGAGGTGATACCTGAACAGTGGTTAAGCAGCCTTACAGCTACTAGTTGAAGGTTCTGGCAGGTGTTGGATGGAACAGAAGGGAGTTCTTAGAACCTAATCTACACGTGTATGGTCGAGATGATACCAGGATTATAGTATATAGCATGGAAGAGTGGCCTGAAAGAAAGAGAGAGAAAAAGAATCAAAAAATCTTTGTAATGATCCTATAAATTCCTGTAACTAAGATCAAGAACTAAACCTAATACATAGCTCCTCGGACGACGCCGAGGACATATTTTCTCATTTTATTTACATTAATTTCTCTCAAATAAACGAGTGTTATTATCTTTCTTGCGGGATAGAACTACTTCTTTCACCCACGCTCTATAAATTAATTGTTTGGGCTTGTTTGGCTAGAACCGAATCCATATTGGGTCCAATCCAAATCCCAGTCCCTACAATTGGCGCCGTCTGTGGGAAGAACTTGCCTATTCTGAAGACATTCCGAGTGCTACGTTTAAGATGGAAGGAGCAGGTCCACACCAGGCAGCGACAGGTCCGTAACAGGTGGATGCTAATCTACACCAAGCAGAATTAAGGGGGTCTCAATATAGCGATTTGTTTGTAAACCTCGAACGGAGAGGGGACCGTGAGGGAAGTGTGCGCACAACACATACCAGTAAAAGTCAGTCTCGAGGGAAGAGCCGTGTTTCCCATGCAAAGAATAATAGGGATGTGCAACGTGAGATCGAGGGATTAAAAAGGGAATTGCGCCACGCACAGTGAAAACGTTTATCACCTAACTCCAAACTGTCCTCTGAGGATGCAGATGATGCTAGTTACAGACAGAGGTCTAGAACTCCACCCAACGAGTCTTTTTCCTATGATGAAGAGTACCACCGCAGACGTAGGTATAAGAGCCCACCTCGTAAAGGTCTGGGGAACGATGCCATGAATAAGGCGTTGAGTCAAATCTCTAAATCACCCTTCATTCGAAACATAGAAGACATGAGTCTTCCTTAACGATTCCATCAACCCACGTTCACCATTTATAATGATCGAACAGATCTGGTGGAACACGTCAATCACTTCAATCAGAGGATGGCAGTTCATTCCAGAAATGAGGCCTTGATGTGTAAGGTCTTTCCATCTAGTTTGGGTCAGCTGGCAATGAGGTGGTTTAATGGTTTAATGCCAAACTCAATTGACTCCTTTAGGAAGCTCACCCAAGCCTTTGGCGCTCGCTTTATCACTTGCAGTAGGGTTCCCCGGCCTTTGGGTTCCTTGTTATCTATGTCCATGTGGGAGGGGGAAACTCTGAAGACCTACTCGAATAGATACTGGGAAATGTTTAATAAAATAGATGGAGACTATGATGATGTGGCCATTAATACTTTCAAGGCTGGCCTCCCAGCCGAGCATGATTTGAGGAAATCTCTGACTGGTAAGCCTGTTACTAGTGTGCGCCAACTTATGGATCGGATAGACAAGTACAGAAGGGTAGAAAAGGACCAATTGTAAGGGAAAGGAAAGGCTAAGGTGATCCCTCAGGAGAGGAGGGATTTCAGGTCGGACCGATACAATAATAACCGACCTCGGAAAGACTTTGTTAGGCAGCCGGGATCTGCCAACACCCAGGTGGTTAATGCTGTGTTCTGAGAACCAATACAGCAGATTCTGGAGAAGGTTAAAAACGAGCCATTTTTCAAATGGCCGGGTAAGATGATAGGAGATCCTATGAGGCGTAATCAAGGCCTTTATTGCCAATATCACCAAGACCATGGACACATCACCGAGGATTGCAGAAACTTGTGGGATCATTTAGATCAATTGGTCCGAGAAGGGAAATTAAAGCAACTCTTGCATCATTCCAGTGGTTGAGGGAGCCATACAGGTTCAGAGCTTCGGGGAGATTCTTCTTCAAAACCCCCTCTAGGCACAATAAACGTCATATTTGCTGCCTTAGGGAGGACCGGATCTTGCCCCTCCAAAGTAATGTCATTATCCCGTCACCTAGAGGAAAGGCCCAGTTTAATGCCGAAGGAGTCAGGATGGGCATCCCACTGGTTTTAGGCTTTTCGGATGAGGAAAAATTGGGAACTATACAGTCGCACGATGATGCTTTAGTAGTTACACTTAGAATTGGTGGGTATGATGTCAAAAGGGTGATGATTGACCAGGGTAGCGCAGTAGAGATTATGTATCCTGACCTCTATAAGGGGCTGAATTTGAAACCAAAAAGTCTAACAGCCTACAGTTCTCCTCTGGTGAGCTTTGAAGGTAAAATGGTTATTCCAAAAGGTCAGATCAGGTTACCGGTGCAGACTGGCTCGGATGTGGTGGAGGTAGACTTCATTGTAATTGATGCTTTCTCTCCATATACAGCCATTATGGGCAGGCCTTGGCTTCATACCCTAGGAGCTGTTTCTTCCATTCTTCACCAGAAGGTGAAGTATCCCTTTGGGGACCAAGTGTTGGAGATAGTAGGAAGCCATTTTACAGCTAGGCAGTGCCTGGTGGCGGCCATCCAACATCGGCCTGAGGCTGAAACCTCGGCCACTATTGAGAATGGTTTATAGCAATCAGAAACTCCGGCATCTCTCTTCAGTAGACCAGCCGACGAAGTGAAATGTGAAGATCTGGAGAAGGTAATTGTTGGTGATGATCCGGAGAGGTTCTTTCAAATTGGGGCTCAACTGCCTCTACTGGAGGGGGAGCAACTGGTTGAATTTCTTATGAAAAATGTGGATGTGTTTGCATGGGATGCGTACGAAGCCCCGGGTGTAGATCCCAACTTTGTTTGTCATCATTTGAACGTTAACCCA
Organism: Notholithocarpus densiflorus; assembly: GCA_030021035.2. Classification (NCBI taxonomy): domain Eukaryota; kingdom Viridiplantae; phylum Streptophyta; class Magnoliopsida; order Fagales; family Fagaceae; genus Notholithocarpus; species Notholithocarpus densiflorus. Next base: position 86,634 of record JARYZH020000492.1, on the reverse strand, counting down.
TCCATTACTCCGAAGAGGCAGCCACTTCGGCGCCCATCCAAAGAGCACGCTGAGGCTGTCAGAAATGAAGTAACAAAGCTCAAACAGGCAGGGGCTATTAAAGAAGTGTTCTATCCTCAATGGCTAGCTAATACGGTTGTGGTGAAAAAGAAGACTGGAAAATGGCATGTGTGTGTGGACTTCACAGATCTCAATAAAGCTTGTCCCAAAGACCCTTTCCCTATGCCTAGGATTGATCAGATGGTGGATGCGACGGTAGGCCATCCTCGGATGAGTTTTTTGGACGCATTTCAAGGATATCACCAGATACCACTAGCATCGGACGACCAGGAAAAGATAGCTTTCGTCACTCCAATAGGAAACTATCATTACAAGGTGATGCCCTTTGGATTGAAAAATGCAGGGTCCACTTACCAACGGATGATGACTAAAATGTTCGAACCACAGTTGGGCAAGAGCATTGAAGTCTATATCGATGATATGATTGTAAATAGCAAGTTAGTGTCCGAGCATGTGGGAGACCTCATGAACATATTTGAAATTCTAAGGAAGCATAAGTTGTGTCTGAATGCATCAAAGTGCTCGTTTGGCATAGGTTTGGGAAAGTTTTTGGGCTACATGGTGACCCACAGGGGAATTGAGGTGAACCCTGATCAGATCAAGGCCATCAATAGCTTGCAACCACCTCGAAATCCCAAGGAGGTCCAGAAATTGACCGAAATGACTGCCGCTTTAAATCGATTTATATCTAGGTCAGCAGACAGGTGCAGACATTTCTTCCTTTTGCTACATAAATGGAAAGGATTTGAATGGACCGAAGAATGTGCCGTGGCATTTCAACAGCTTAAAGATTACCTATCTCGGCCACCTATCATGTCCAGTCCTGAGGTGGATGAGGTTTTATTTGCTTACTTAGCAGTAGCCCCTCATGCGGTAAGTTTTGTTTTGATACGATCAGATAGTGGCATACAACGGCCAGTCTATTACGTGAGTAGGTCACTTCATGAAGCCGAGGTGCGTTATTTACCCCTAGAGAAGGCCATCTTGGCAGTAGTACATGCTACACGAAAATTTCCCCATTACTTCCAGGCACACACCGTGATGATCCTAACTCAGCTTCTGCTCAAGTCAGTACTTCGGAGCGCGGATTATACCGGAAGGATTGCTAAATGAGGCACGATTCTAGGGGCTTTTGATATCAACTACATGCCTCAGACCTCTGTAAAGGGACAAGTCCTTGCCGACCTGGTAGCTGAGTTTGCTGAACTTCCCGAAGAAATAGAGGAAAAGCAGCATGGCATGGATGAAAAATCGGTTGGCCTGATCTCTATGCAAGACCCCTCATCCTAGAGAGTATATGTGGATGGAGCGGCAAACCAGCAGGGATCAGGAGTGGGCCTAGTTCTGGTATCTCCTGATAAGATCACCATTGAAAAATCATTGAGATTGGGGTTCTCGGCTACAAACAATGAAGCAGAGTACGAAGCTTTGTTGATGGGAATGGCGATGGTCCAGAAATTGGGTGGAAAAACAGTGGAGATGTTCTCCGATTCAAGACTGGTAGTGGGTCAGGTAAAAGGGGAATTGGAAGCTTAAGATGCAAGAATGCAGGAATATTTGGGTCAAGTTAGGCGTCTACAAACAACATTTGAGTTCTTTGACTTATTGCATATCCCTAGGAGTGGAAATACCCATGCAGATTCCTTGGCTACCCTTGCCACTTCCTTGGCACAAGGTTTACCCCGAGTAATACTTATTGAAGACCTATGCACCCCTACCCCAATGAAAGGAGACTTGCTCCAAGTCCATCAAATCGAGGTAAGGCCAAGTTGGGTGGATTCTATACTGCTGTTTCTTGAAAAGGATATATTGCCTGAGGAGAGGTCAGAAGCTGAGAAAGTACGAAGGAAAGCTCCTCGGTTTTGGCTGTCCGATGACAGAAAGTTGTACAAGCGTTCTTTTTCTGGACCATATCTGCTTTGTGTACACCCCGAGGCATCAGAATCACTCCTAGAAGAACTGCATGAAGGAATTTGTGGGAGTCACACAGGAGGAAGATCTTTATCTCACCGAGCCATTACTCAAGGATACTGGTGGCCGGGCATGCAAAAGGAAGCACAAGAATATGTTAAGAAATGTGATCAGTGTCAGAGATTCGCACCAAACATTCATCAACCTAGGGGAGTTATAAATCCTCTTTCTAGCCCTTGGCCTTTTGCCCAATGGGGCTTGGATATTGTAGGTCCTTTCCCTAGGGCAATAGGGAGTAAAAAGTATCTGCTGGTCGGCACGGACTATTTTACCAAATGGGTCAAAACTGAACCTTTGGCCAATATCAGAGATGTGGATGTCAAGAAGTTTATCTGGAAGAATATCGTTACTCGATTCGGGGTTCCCCATACTCTCATCTCGGACAATGGCCTTCAATTTGATAGCACAGCTTTCAGGAAATACTGTTCTGAGTTGGGGATAAAAAATAGATATTCTACCCCAGCCTACCCACAAGGAAATGGGCAAGCTGAAGCTATCAATAAGGTTATAGTGAGCGGACTTAAAAAGAGGTTGGTCGATACAAAGGGAAAATGGGTGAAGGAATTACCACATGTCCTTTGGACGTATCGAACAACACCTCGCCGGTCAACTGGAGAAACCCCCTTCTCAATGACGTATGGGGCCAAGGCTGTAATTCCTCTGGAAACTGGTTTCCCAACGCTGAGAACAAATGCATTCACTTCGGATGGCAATAATGAGCTGCTAGAAAAAAAGTTTAGACTTGATTGAAGAGCGAAGAGAGAATGCAATGGTCCAATTGGCCTATTACCAACACAAGCTCAAGCAAGGTTATGATACCAATGTAAAGCAAAGGCCGTTGTCCCCAGGGGATTTGGTATTGATAAAAGTTTTGGGAACTACCAAGAATCCAGCCTGGGAAAATTAAGGTCTAATTGGGAAGGACCATATCGCATCACGTCGGTGGCAGGAATAGGTGTGTACTATTTGGAGGATTTAGATGAGAAAACTGTACTCCATCCTTGAAATGTAAACAACCTAAAGAGGTATTACTATTAATAAAAACAGTCATGTTTAGTTCCTTTTTAATTCATCCCAATTGTGTATCATGTCAGGTTCCTCGGACCACAGACTTAGTGGAAATTAATACCATTTGACATCTATTGAAGTATTAAACAGAAACTGAGTCATGTCAGGTTCCTCGGACCACAGAATTAGTGAAAATTAATACCCTTTGACATCTATTGAAGTATTAAACAGAAACTAAGTCATGTCAGGTTTCTCGAACCACAGACTTAGTGGAAATTAATACCCTTAGACATCTATTGACGTATTAAACAGAAATTAAGTCATGTCAGGTTCCTCGGACCACAGACTTAGTGGAAATTAATACCCTTTGACATCTATTGAAGTATTAAACAGAAACTAAGTCATGTCAGGTTCCTCGGACCACAGACTTAGTAGAAATTAATACCCTTAGACATCTATTGAAATATTAAACAGAAACTAAGTCATGTCAGGTTCCTTGGACCACAGACTTAGTGAAAATTAATACCCTTTGACATCTATTAAAGTATTGAACAGAAACTAAGTCATGTCAGGTTCCACGGACCACAAACTTAATGGAAATCAATGCACTAAGTCTCTCTTGGATCACAAGGTTTGTTATCACCCAATGAAGATGTAAATCGAAATAAGCCCATGAGCATCACTTAAAGCATCTCAGGGTGCCATGGATTTGGTTGTTGATTGGTCAAATGTTTGAATATTTTCTCAAATATGTATAACCCTTGTTTTCCCTTGTGTAAACAATTTTGCACTTTTATGGTATATGTTTATTTTTAAGCAAAGAATAGTTAAAATTACATAAAGTAAAGACAGTAACTCGTACAAAATTAAGAAAGAAACATACGTATTTCATTAAAGCATGTCTTAGAAAGAAGAACTTCCATTATAAAAATTGGTATTACATCACAAAAATAAAGATTCACTGTTTCAATTTTATCTGAATCTTGTCCTTGGAAGTCTTGTCAGCTGGTTTATCTGCTTTGGTAGGAATTATTTCTTCTTTCATTTTAGGGGCTTCCTCGGCAAGCGAGGTAACTAAAGCTAAGGCCTGCTCAAAATCTTGTGAAGCTACCCCATCTCCTGGAACCTCTGCGGCCTTGTCTAAGGATATGTCCTTGGGATCTTCAGGTTCTTTTGTTTGCTCCTGCTAGTTGGGAGGAAGAGGATCCTTAGGCTGCGTCTCTTGAATCGGCTCAGCAACTGTAGAGGCTACTTCACCTTGAGTGGAGGGAAGGTCCGAGGCTCGAATGGCTGATGGGTAGTGGATGCTTTCTGGTTTCCTCAGCTCAGAAGAAGCCTCAACCCCAGCTCTATTTAGGGCTTCGTCCCAAGTCTGAGCACAATAGATATGACACACAGCTGAGACCTCTACCTTAAGGGTTTCCTCGGTCTCAGCTACCCCGAGGTTGTAACCTCGTTGCTCAGCCTCATCCCTAGCCTTCTCGGCCTCCATCTTGGCCTTCTCAGCCTCATTTTTCAGCCTCTCGGTTTGCTTTTGGAACTTCTAGGTTTCTTCTAATTTTTTCCGGAGGGCGGCTATTTGGTCTTTGGACGAAGCCAACTGCTCCTTGGCATCACGCATGAGCAGTCTCTGCTCCTCGGCCTGCCTTTGAGTGCTTTCCAGAGCTGAATCAGCACTCTTTCTGGCCCTTTCCTCCTCAGTCAGCTTATTCCTTAGATCCTTGTTGCTCTGATCAGCAATATTGAATGACTGCACAGCTGCTACGCGCCTTTTCCTCTCGTTGTCCAACTGCTGGTAGCATGAATTGGTTATCTCTTCACCCTTGAAAGTGGCTTGCACAGCCTAAAAGAAAAGAGTTAGTAGCATAACAAATAACAATAAAAAAAAAAAAAGGGGATAACATCATACCATGCCCAAATATCTTTTGAGGTTAAAGAAAACCTCGTTCCTCCTGATATTCCGCAGCTTGGCCATATCAGTGGGGAGTAACAGAGCCTCCTCTAGAGCTGAGGCCACATGGCATCCAACTCCCCCATTAAAATTCCTGAGTGACGCATCCTCCCTTAAGGGTTCACCGTTGAGCATGGAGGCTAGAAGCCAGGCTTGAGACTCCAGTGGCCGATTATCTCCTCTCTCCACACCACTCAGTAAGGTCTGGCTAGTCTTTTGCTGCTTGGCAGCTCGTTGGATTTCACCTTCATGCTCGGGGCAAGACCTCCCAGTCTCTGCCACACCCTTGTCCTTCTGCTCTCTCTTTCTTTTTGGGTCAACAAAATCAGGTCTGGGTGGCAAGGGCGGCTGAGGAGCAGGAGGAAGAGGAGATTTGGGAGGAGGAGGAGGGAGTTTGGGTTGGGTAGACTTTCTTGGTGCACCTTTCCCAGGCTGAGACTCTATTAAATCCAGCAAACTCCTTTGAGATTTCCTCTGAATACCCATTTCGTCCGAGGCAATGACGTCTACTTGTTGCTGGTCGTCAAGGTCAGCCGACGTGTTCTTAGGAGATGGAGGTTGGTTGAACACCTCAAATCTATTCGAGGAATCCGACAACGCTAAAGCCTCCTCGGGGTGTTCTTCTTCTTCTTTTTCTTCCTCCTCTTCTTCCAAAAGGACAGGCTGAGATGAAGATGCTCCTACTGAGGGGATGCCCACGAAGAGTGGTTAAGTGAATAGTGTGCCCTTAGGAATTGGAATACCCTCAGGAACGATGAATCCTTCGTGGGCTACACTGATACGGTGGAGCCGAGAATTTTTGGCTTTTATCACGCACTTGAGGGCTTGAAATGCCAAAGAAATGGGCGTGTACCCAAGGATTATGTGCGCTGCTCGTAATTGGCTGTCGGCTTCGTTTACGAACACTTTAGATCGAAGAATTCTATCTAAGCTCTCTCTGTTGACTAAGTTGAGCAAAGGTCTGGTAGAACGTCTATCTGCAAAACCATTGAAATAAAAGAAAATTTCATCAGAAACAGAAATAATGAAAAACAAAAGGAAAATACAAGCCCAGTTATGTAAATTTGTAATTCAACCCCCACCTGGTGTTCCTTCCTCAGTCGGGCAAGGTAGGCCATCATGCCATCTCCCAGAAAAGATTAAAAAATCATCTTTCAACCCTTTGTTTGATAAAGGGAGGCATTGGATTAACCTTACTTCGGAGTACCTCGACTTAAGGTAATACCCCTGCCCCTTTAAATGGTGTAGGTTGTATACCCAGTTCACATCGTGATGGGTCAAATTTAAGTTCATCCTCTCATTTAGGACTTCTATACTCCCTAATACCTTGAACATATTTGGGGCACATTGTGTGGGAGAAAGTCTAAAGAACCTAAGGTAGTTTCTCGTGATGGTACCCATGAGAATGGTCATCCCTCCCTCTATGAAGGCAATCAGTGGGATGACCACCTCTCCTGTTTTCTTATCGTCTACCCATTCCCCTTGGGCAACGTATCTCATGCCTACACTTGAACCTACCCATTTTCTAAGAAGTTTCGAAGAGAAGTTAACAAGTTTGAACAAGAACTAAGAAGGTTCGAGGAAAATTACAAGTTTGAACATAAGGTCCTCGGACAAAATTTTTGTATTTGAAGACGCACAGGGAAGTGAGAGAGAGTGAACAGGTTCAATGTATGAGTTCTAGGATTGTATGATTGCTGAAAGTAGGAAAGGGAATTGATTTGAAACACTATTTATAGTGACGCAGAAGCTACAGGCAGGAGAATTCCCGCTCATAAATCAAGAAAAATCCTCCACCGTTGGATTTACATCCTGCCGTCGAACGTGGGGGACAAAGATGCCACCAAAATTTAATGATGGCACGCTCAGGACGCCGAAGCGTCAGGAGCGTGCCTCGAGCATGTAAAAAGCGTTTGGGAGTTCGGGTAGACAAGGTATAACCATAAATGGGACAGACTGAGAATGTCAAAATCCCCCTTTTTCTCCCAAGGAGTCGAAAAGCAATATTTTGAGGGGTTATTATGGGGGCCAGTCAGCCAGAGTGTACTATTACGACTGTACGAATTGGGCCTATGGCCCAATCCGAGGATATTAACTAATTCGAGGATGGCCAAATAAGGTTATTATGGGAAGGGTATGAGTAGAAGAAATAAGAATTGTGTATGATAGTCTAGAATATGTCCGAGGATAAAAGTCACCTCGGAAGCAAAGATCCGAGGTTAGTGAGAAGGCCTTATCATCCTGGACATTCTTCAAGGTTGCATCATGATTAGAAGTCAGCCATTAGATAAAGGATGAGCAAAGGGAGGCAACAAATATCTTCAAAGCTGCTACCTCCACATTAAATGTCCCCCAACTAACTCTCTGGCCGCATTAATGTAGAGGTGATACCTGAACAGTGGTTAAGCAGCCTTACAGCTACTAGTTGAAGGTTCTGATAGGTGTTGGATGTGACAGAAGGGAGTTCTTAGAACCTAATCTACACGTGTATGGTCGAGATGATACCAGGATTATAGTATATAGCATGGAAGAGTGGCCTAAAAGAAAGAGAGAGAAAAAGAATCAAAAAATCTTTGTAATGATCCTATAAATTCCTGTAATTAAGATCAAGAACTAAACCTAATATATAGCTCCTCGGACGACGCCGAGGACATATTTTTTAATTTTATTTACATTGATTTCTCTCAAATAAACAAGGGTTATTATCTTTCTTGCGGAATAGAACTAGTTCTTTCACCCACGTTCTATAAATTAATTGTTTGGGCTTGTTTGGCTAGAACTAAATCCATATTGGGTCCAATCCAAATCCCAATCTCTACAATAATATTATGACTAAATTTTCTTTTTTATTTTGATCCACGTTTGAGATTTTTTTAATTATTATTTTGATCTATCAAATTTGATTCCCCTTTTTAAAATGTCCTTTAGGCACATGTGGATTTGGGTCAGTGTTCAACTTCAAGGCACGCGTGTTTAGCAAAAAAACGTTTAATTGATTTTTTTTTTTTAATTTAACCACCCCCAAACTCTAACGTTGAAAATAAAGTTTATCTTATACGTTTTTATGGTAATAACTACTAGTATTAATTTTTCACAATTTTTTTTTTAAAAAAAACTACTAGTCTTAATGTTTTTTTATCATTGTTTCATCCTTTTGCCTATAATGTAGATCTTTTTTTTTTTTTTTTTTTAGAATACTAAATATTTTAACACACACATACAGGGAGAGGGGAGAAGGTCTTAAAGAAACTTACAGTGGTGTATATTCAAAAATGTCTGCCTATAATGTAGATCTATAACATAGAAGTGATAAATTTACCTATTATTTTCTTTTTCATTAATAAGTATGTTATGGTTTAACAAAAAGATCAAAGTATAAAAGATTTCAAAAAAGTTTGTAGTTCACTTGTTTGGTTGTTTGTAAATAGAATTTTTAGGATTTGTGATTTTCAATTAGCTTAACTGATTTAGTATTTTGTCATTGAATAAGAGATTTAGATTTCAAATCCCGTTTTCACTAAAAACCAAATGATGATGTCTTAGCCTGATAATAGAAAGCAATCATCATAAAACAGATACTATAGTTTAAAATTCTATTGTATCTATAAAATAAAATAAAAAAATTCTAGAACTAATTTTGATGTGTATCTTCTTTCAAATTTCCTAATAATACTTCAAGATGATTAGAGAAAATCTGATCAATATATAATCAATTTTATTTAGGTGCTAGTTGGACTAAGTTTTAGATAAATTTTGCCTTCCCATTTGCCTGAAAACACTCACAAAATATAGAATGGATTGTGGGGACATGTCCAATTAAAAGGTATCTCATGCGACCACTCTTTCACAAAACGTAAGATTAGATATGAAATTTTAGAGTACAAAATGTTTTAAGAACTACTCTTAACTTCTTTCCCCTCCTGCCCATTCCCGCTTCAATCGTTTCAAATTCTTCTAGTGTCTACTATAAAAAGGGAGGGGGGAAAAACACATTCATTCATGTGATCAAGAGTTGTGTAATGATAACAATAAACTCAAAAGAAAAGAGGAGAAAAAAGGGTTATGGGCCAACATTCGTAATGATTTCTCTTGAATCTAGTCAAGTAGAATTGACTAATTGTCCATTTCTTGAATTGAATGTGTCCATTACTATGGGCTATCGCTGTGATGGAGTTCATTAATACTTTTAATGACTGAAGTGACACATTTTTCATCCCTTTGTGTGGGTAATCTTTTTGTTTCTTGATGGACTGCTTACAATAAATACCATATTAAAACATTGTACTTGACCCATCTCATTAATTAAGAGAGTTTATCTCCTACATCCAGTTCCAGTATATATAAATCTCCCTCATAATATGGGGGTTTCATAGAGTTATGAAACTCATATACTATGGGTAGGATGCTACATAGTATATATACCAAAATAATTATTACACAACTAAAGAGCATTTGAGATGGATTATTGTATTTCTGATTACAACGATGTGTGATTATGTTTTTTTTTTTTTGACAAGAGAAAGAATTAATTCTTTAAATCTCTCTCTATTACTTTTTTGTTTTGTTTTTTAATAGATGGTAGATGTTATTTTAATGGATGTCTTGTTAAAATAAGAGATGAGATATAAGATATAATGTTAAATGCTATGCTAAAATAAATAAAGTAACTTTTTTGTGTGTTAAAATATAATTTTTTTAGAATATATAATGATGTTACTCTTATAACTATACTTAGTTTAAGATTCGGCCTTCTATAAATATCCTGCTATGGGTACATTGTAAATTTGTAATACATAGAGTTCATAGTAAAGATGTACCTATAATTATAAAATGATATCCTCTGTACACGTAGGTTTAGGTTGAATTATGTAATTTTCCTCTCTTTTTTTTCTCTTGCTTTTGTTTTCTTTCTCTCTCTTTATATTATATTATACTATAAAAATTAGGGCTTTTTATGGACATAATAAACTATTATTTAAACCAAACTTAATGAATTCCCTTTCTTTTTTTCTCTTGCTTCCATTTTGTCTCTCTCTAAATTGTTTTATTTTCTTGCTTTTATTTTTACATTGTATCAGAGCTATGTTCTAGACTTCTAGTTCTACCTCTTCTAATTAATCCAGAAGTTCTGTCCAATTCCCTATTTATTTTCCTTTTGTTTTATTAGGCAGCCGCACATAATTTGCCAATCGAGATTGCTTCCATCTCCTTCAGGTCTTGTTGTCCCATGTCCCAGCTTTGTGATAATAACAAGACAAGTTGCCTTGCCGGGCTTTTGAGTATATCACAAGTATATAATTTCTAATAACGACACATCATTTCGACTCTCTTTCTTCCATTATTTTAGAAAGACAGTCCTAATAATCATATCACAACCACTATATATTACTAGTTATCACAATCCATAATCTCTCAGCTTCACTTCCTGGCCTGATGATCTGATCTATTTTGCAAGCAAAGCATGTGTCTTCTACTTATTCTCTAGGGCAAGGGTTGTTGCTTTGGGACCAGCCTAATGAGTTGTCAGCTTCAAGTGATCAAATCATCATCTTATTATTTGAGTGGAGAACGCCTGAGAGCTATGGTTTTGTCAATTTGTCAAGAAAAACTAGGCATCTTATTGTTAGGGCAACAAATGTCCAAAAAAAAAAAAAAATCAATAATTATGCTTACTCCTTATCTACTATGAGGTGAGACTTTTTAGTTCTTACTAAGTTGAATCCATTAATTTTAGTAACATTTTTTTAATTATTAAATGATTGAATCCCGTTAAGATAATTTGAACAAGTATTTTTGTTTTGGAATAACTTATTTAACTTTTTGCTGAATATTTTTTGTTAAAAGTGTGCTAATTAAAAAACTCAACCCTTCCCCACTCTGTCAAAATCACCAGGGAAATAAAAATCATATGAAAAAAAAAAAAAAAAACACTCACATAAAATTTTCAGTTTTCTTTCTACTCCTTTCACCTGGGCTCCACCATGTAAAAAATGGTGCGTGATTTTTTTGGTGATTTATTCCGTGTTAGAGACTTCTCTAAACAATTTTTTTTTTTTTAAATAAACATTACACAAAAGTGTTTTTTTTTTTTTTTTTAAGAGAAAGATTAGACAAAAAGGTTGAAAAGACTAGCATGTGATATTTTTTAAACATAATTATGATAATTAGATCTGGAAGAGAATCTGATTATGGCAATGCTTTAGTTTATATGTTTTGATAACTCGATTGTTACAATAAGTGAGAAAGAGAGATATTTTATCTTATTTTATCTTATAAAAGAGTTCATGTAATGTTACACTGTCATGGTGATTGTTTTTTATCATAAGATCAATATGCTTCTTTTGAAAAAGAACAAAGAAAAACAAAAGGCAATAGAAACCCACAAGGGCCATATCCGGTGGCAGAGCCTTAAAATTATTTGGGAGTACTAAACATATGAAAAAAAAAACTAAATCCAATATATAACCTATTATATACACACATACATACATAAAGTATGCATGTAACATGATTTTAAAATATTTTATTTTCTTTTATATATATAACAAAAATATTTACATTAAGTTAGTCTTTACATAACTTAATATGTTTTTTTTTTCTAGCTAGTTAGTTTGTAAATTGTGAACTACCTTTTAAATCATAATAGTTTCAATTACTTTTTTTTAATGAATATTTGATATCAAGACTTTTAATTAAGAAATTTAGAAGTTGCACAATTATAGTATGCTAATATTTTTAAAAATTTATTAAACATATAAAAATTTAATCAATTTGAAACAATTTATGTAATACACGTCTATTCACATGCATAAATATATATACAAGATAATTTTAAAAAACTATAAATATTTTTTTTTCATAAATGATAAATGCAATAAGGATCTTACAAAATCCACAATTGTCCTTTCTTCTATTTTTTTATTAAAAAAAACATAATGTCCATAGCTCTAATTTTATAAATGATTATAAAAAAAGGATTTTTTTTTTTTGGAAAAAAGAAAACATCTCTTACAAAGATTTAGTTCTCTCTTTTTAGTCTTCTCAAAAAATATATATATATATTTAGGAACGAATATATTAAATATGTTTTGGATTAATGATTTTTTTTTTATATATAAAAATTAGTTTAAGCCAAAGACAAAGACCTTCAATTCCATGCTATTAACATGCGAAAGACCTATTTACATCGTCATCACATTAAGTACTGTTTATAATTTGATTAAATGTGATTATGACTGAATTATGATAAGATTCAATCTTTTAGCTTTCCATTCATCTTCATCATTTCTTACTTAAAAAAAAAAATCAACATTTCCTTTTACTATTATATTAAAAGAGAAAATTATAATTTTTTAAAAAAAGTGAGAAGTATAACAAAATTATCTTTAATTTTTTAAATAATATATGTTGTGATTCACGTATAATTAAGTGTTGAAAAACTTAAAACTAATGTTACTCCAATCATCTTCTACAAAAAATATGTTACTCCAATAAAAACAAACTAAAATAACCAATATGACAGTTTATGTATCCCTAACATTATTTCATAAAAATATTTAAGAAAACAACTAAAAGAGATAAGGACTAGACATACCGCATAGGAATAAGTAATATTATACCAATCAAAACCGACTATAATAACCGTTATAAAAAATTGTGTATATCTAACATTATTCCAAACAAATATTTAAAAGGACACCTAAAAAGGAAGGTTGGCCATGCAACATAGGAATAAGTAATTGTATTCCAAATTTCCAATCAAACACAGCCCGTTATGAAAAACATATGCATCCCTAACATTATTCTACACAAATATTTAAGAGGATAACAACTAGAAAGGATAAGGACTAGCCCCACAAACTACTGAAACTAGTGTCATTCACTCCTTATTGAAATAGCAAATAGTAAGTGATGGAAAATAAAAATAGCATAAATGATAGGCAGCATGGGCCCATGTAAAAGCGAGTATCCACAGCTCAAAAATTGCCACCATAGCCAGTTGTAAAATAAATTATGTTCATAACATTCTTCTACAATCATAACATTTGTCACAACTTAAATAAAGTGATTGAGAGGAGACAACCACATTCATATAAACCTATTATTTTTTTCTCCACCATGCCCAATTTGGCACAAACTTGCCTCCATAGACTCTATCTTCACTATTGTATTAGTAAAACACTAATATAACCCACTTAACAATGGTCTGAGCAGTTACAAATACATGCGTACATCCCAATCCTCTTCAGACTTTCCTTTCCCCCAATACACACTAATAACACACACACAGTGCTGGGCTTCTCCAACCAAACAAAAACAACGCACGCTACAAAAACCATGATTGGCATTGATTGTTGCAGCCAAGATGTTCGGCAAAAAGCACGAGACAAACATCATTCAACCTCGGCCGGTTTCATATAATTACCTATCATTCCTCGGCCGGCTATGACCCCTACAACCTTTCCTCTGACCTTGTCTCTCACACCCACTTTCTGTTTTTTAAAATTATATTAAAAGAAAAAGAAAAAGCTTTACCCTTTCATAGTTTCATTGTTCTGTGCTTAAAAAGTTGAAAAAAACTAACACCACCAACGTTAAACACACTTTTTGCTTGGTCGTGATCTATAAAATTCTTATTTATTTTTCACAAAATCCCAAAGTGATTGCTTTTGTTTGGTTTTATTATCTTTGGTGGGCACGCACGCACGGACATTTCCTAGCTGTAAAGGCCCACTGTTGCCGACACGACCCCAGTTGACTCAGTGGGACTCCGATTCTTGCTCTCAGCTCTGTTTGTTTTCCTTGTTGGGTATCTTTGTTTTCTTTCTTTCTCTCTTTTTCTTTTTATTAGAGAGAACTAATATTTGGGTCTCCAACGGAAAATGAAGAAGTGGACTTGGTAGAAGAGAGAGAGAGAAAGAGACAGAAAGGCCTTTCCTTTCTCTCGCTTGGCCATGGCTCCAGCTGGGAAGGTCTCTGGGTTTCGTCGAGAAGGCAATGACTGGTACTCATTCACACAAACCCCACTTCTCATATGCTTTGGTTCATAATATTTTGTTTAAATTTTTCTGTTTAGTTCATTTAAAAAAAAAAATGGTGTTATAGAATTTGAACCTGTGGCGTCCACTGATCGCACTTTATTATCAGGCCAAAACTGGTTTAGCTGAAATTTGAACTCAGGCTCCTTTTACTAATTGAGCTTGTTTAGTTCTGATTCTTGTTTATCTTCTTTTATTATTTATTGGGTCCTAGAATAAATAGGCCTTTAAAAGCTCAAAGGCCTAAGGCTTATTACAATGGAAATTAATTATAGCTTAAAAATTCTGTTGGTGGTAGTTATTACAAGGTCCTTAGAAGAAAAAAGTACTTAATCTTTTATGTTAATAATTTTGGTGGATTTTATGGGTTTGACAGGTTCTGCAATGCTGGATTGCCGAGTGATATTACGGTTGTGGTGGATGGCATTAACTTCCATCTTCACAAGGTATTTCTACCCATTTTCTGTTGTGGGTATTCATCATAAGAACTTGATTTATCTTCTTTTCTCTTTTGTGTGTACATATCTATTCAATGGTTTCTCAATTCTTTCATTTGTTTTGTATTATCTGTTAAAGTTTTAGTCTATGATTAACTTAATATACATGTTGATGACATGTTAAAAGACACTTGTTTTTAGACCCATAGGTTTTGGGGGAGTTAAAAACAGAGAGAATTAGATGTTCAAGTTGAGGTTTTATCCATAATCCTATTTTATGGAGAATTTATTCTCTAATAAAGATTACAAAAGTGAAAAAAAAAATTTTAAAATTATCAAACAACAATGACAAAACCCCAAAGGCTATATTCTCTTCCTCGATTTTCTTAACAGCCAAACACCACCAGAAAAGGACACCAACCGCATTGTACAATATAGTTGTATTGTATACTAAATTGTAGTTAGAATACTACTTTAGACTATTTTCTATACTATCCAAGTTGTATATATAAGAAAATAAAATTAATAATTTTATTTTTTACTCACCCGAACAAAGTCCTAACTCCACCACTACTGACCCTACCTAAAAAAAAATCCTGGAGCCGCCACTAAGACCACGAAAGTAAAAAACTCACATGTCTTTTCACGTTCTTAACACTAATATTTAAAAAGAAAAAAGGTTTCAAGAAGATAATTTCTTTTCTTCCATTCAATAAAGAATTTCATTAAGGAATGGAAAAAGATACAAAGGCCTAACCTATATGCTTTTACCAGAGAAAAAACTACTATGAATATATGAGATAATAAGGATAGGCCTCCAAGAAGAAACCATATTGGCCCAACTGGATCATGAGGAAATTTCGTGTGTCTATCCAAAGTGGAATGTAAAAATCATGTGAGATCTATTTAGTTTAAAACCATTGGCCCAAAATTCATCCCTCATACTCAAAATGCATAAAAAATATATATATATATATATAGAGAGAGAGAGAGAGAGAGAGAGAGAGAGAGTAAAGGGTTAGAACTTAGAACAAAATCCAACAATATAAAGACTAATAAATTGCAATATATTATTATATTGAGCAATAAATCATAAATTTCAAAACAATTAATTTCAATTTAATCATATGTTTGAATTTGATAGAAAATTTCAATTTACTCTATACTCTTATGAAACTCTAACTAAATTTTACCAAATCTAATAAAGAAATCAATTGCCAACCATAGGAACCCACAACAACTTAAAACCGTAGTTATTTATGTAAAAAAAAGTTATAGTTATTTTTTCTAAAATTTATGTGAAAAACAATTTATTAGAATTTTGGTATTCTTGTTTGAGTTTAATTACCTTGACAACAATAAAAGCAAAAAACTTTTGTGCTTAAGTTAGTGGAAATAATTACATCTTTGTCAATTATTTTAATAAAATCTTAACACCCCCAAACTTTAGAGGTGTAATATTTAAACACCCCTAAAATTTAGGGGGTAAAATCCCAATTTTGAAACGTTATGGTGTAAAATCCAAACATCCTTAAACTTCAAGGGGTAAAATCCAAGTTCTGAAACTTCAAGGTGTAAAATCCAAACACTTCCAAACTTTAAGAGTGTAATTTACAATTTTACCCTTATTTAGATGACCTTGATTCAACAAAAGGCCAAAGACTTGGCGTGTCATTTTTGTGCTTTCTCTTCATAGTGAAATGTTAACACTAATCCATATCACTGACATTATGAACTTTGCATTATTTAAGAAGACCTAGATCATGATAGTCAAAATTGTCTTTCCGTGTTTTTAATATTAATATTTAAAAAGAAAAAAAGCTTTGAAGAAGGTAATTCATTTTCTTTCAGTCAATAAAGAATTTCATTAAGGAATGAAAAAATATTTTTATTCTTAGTTGTTAGGACATATGTGGAACATGTTATGAACATATGTCATATAGAATTGGTTAATCCTTTGACAAAATGCACTTTACTTGTAATTGGGTAGATCTAGGATGTGTTTAATACTTTAAGGAATAATATTCAAGTCCAAGTATTGAAACCATGCAAATATGTCCAAGAATCAAGTGAAGAAGTGTTATTCATTAAAGCTCAACAGATGTATCTATCGAGATTTAATATTTGAAGCTTGACAACTGTATCAATCGAGAATTACGAAATTTAGATTTCCAGATATATTTTTCACGCATATCCAAGCTATTTGTGTGAGGTTTCTTTCCTCATAACCCTAGACATATATAAGGATTATTTTAAGGGCCGTCATCAGGTTGTTGCACTTGTTGTTACATGCATATTGTGACTAGAGACAATCTGCCCTAGTTCATCTTTCTCTTGAAGAAGTTGCTATGTTTGTACGCCGTAGGGTTTTGTAATCAAGGAGCTTCTTGATCTTCATTGTGTGGATGAAATGAAAAACTTTGTACCAACATCTTTCTCAAGTTGGTGTGTTAGTCACGTAGTTGGATCCATGCATCGATTGGTTAGTCACGTACTTGGAGCCATGCATTGAAATGAGAGATTGTCACTACATTACAAGTCCAATTGTGTATTGAGGTAAGGGTTCAACTATAGTTTGGTATAAGGTACTGGAATTCCTTTACTTATAATCGCTTGTTTTGATAATATTGGATTTTCGGGAGTGGTGACCTTAAATTCACCCAGTGGGGTTTTGCCTCGAAGGTTTTCCCTATTCGTAAACAAATCACCGTGTCAAATTTAATTTCCGCTGTATTTAGTTATTTGGTGATTTTTTTATGCTACCACTCGTATTGCATGTTAAATTGACTTAATTAATTCACTTGGTTAATTAATTGGTTAATTTACCTAAGAGGTCAATACATTCTTGGCCTATCAAGTGGTATCAGAGTAGGCACACTCTGATTAGGATTAATCTTTGCTGTATTATCCATTGACCCCTGTTTGTCATAGATAAATGACAGTCTCTTATTATACCTTCTTTATTTGATGGCACTAACTATGCATACTGGAAAGTACGCATGAGAGTTTTCTTGCAGTCTTTAGATGAGAAGGTGTGGCAAGCTATGGAGATAGGTTGGACCAAGCCAAAGGAAGCGCCGCCTGATTGGGATGATGCTTAAATCAAAGCGGCAAACTTCAACAGCAGAGCATTGAATGCTTTATTTAGTGCGGTCACCAATGAGGAGTTCAAGAAGATATCCTCTACTGAAACTACAAAGAAAGCATGGACTATCCTCCAGACAACCTATGAAGGGACTAAGGCTGTCAAGGATTCAAAGCTTCAAAGGCTCACCACAAGCTTTGAAGAAATTAAGATGAAGGAGGATGAGTCATTTGATGAGTTCTATGCCAAGCTCCAGGATAGAGTGAACTCTGCATTTAATCTTGGGGAAACCATTCTTGAACCTAAGATTGTGAGAAAGGTCCTCAGATCTCTTCCGAAGAGATTCCATGTCAATATCACTGCTATTAAGGAATCAAAGGACATTGACCAAATTCCTTTGACAGAGCTGGTTGGCAACTTGCAAACCTATGAATTGGGTTTGTCTAGGATCGGGAAATCAAGCAAGAGCAAGAGCATGGCACTGAAGGCCAAAAGCAGTGACACCGATGAGTCTTCAGATGATGAAGATTCTAAAATGAAATCCTACATCACTAGGAAATTCAAAAAGTTCATGAAGAATACCAATGCGAAAGGATTTGACAAGGACCAAAAGCAATCCAGTTCTTCACAATTCATGAGCCAAGATAAAGGGAAGAAGGATGTTAGGGATGACGGTTAATACACTATTCCCTCCAGACCAAAGTGCTTTTGCTTTCAATGTTTTGGACACATGAAACAAGAATGTCCAACTTATCTCAAGACCATTGGGAAAAGCAAAGCCCTTGCTGCTACCTTGAGTGACACCGAGCCTGAAGATGATTCAGACGACAATGATGACGAGGGAATCTTGAATGGCTTTACTGCCACGATAAATCCTACTGAGGGGATTGTTGAAGAGGTAGATGAAGAAGAGGACTTGGTGGAGTCTAAGTTTAAAAAAATGGATGAACAGGATGACATCCATACAACCTATGCAAAGTTGTACAAGGTCTGAAAAGTATAAGAAATTGTATAGGCTGGCCACTAAGAAGTTGAGTGATGTGGAACTTGACCGAGAAGAGCTCTCCACAGAGGTTGATAAAGCTAATCAAACCATTGGAGTATTACAGTTTGAGAACAATTTCCTGGCTAAAAGGACCAAGAAGCTTGAAGCAGAGCTGTTTCAAGTTAGAGCTCAATTGGAGAGGACTTCCAGTGCAAAGCTTGATGAGATACTTAGCTTTCAAAAATCTGCTTCTGATCCAACCGATTTAGGGTACGACTTCTCTTCTCCTAATATTGCTTCTTCTAGTACTGATGTGTTTATTTCACCGGCTAATAATGTTGATTCTAAGAACAATGATGTTAAAACTATTTTAGCTAGTGAGAACATAGATAAGGGTAAATTTATTTTAGGAGCACCCCCTAAGCTTGAAAATGTAGTGACTAAAAACCCTAGGGCTAAGAAGAGTAACAATCAAAAGTCTAAACAGAAGAAGTAGCATTTCTGTCATCATTGTGAAGCTTCTGGACATACTCGACCTAGTTGCTACAAGTGGTTAGCCACTCAACAAAGCAATAGTATGATCTCATCTAGAAACCAAAATCAGTTTCCATCCTTTTTTGCTCCTCTTGGAAATCTTCTCAAGGCCCTCATGTTCCTTTCGAACTTGAGTGGTTTCAATTCTTCCCCCTCACCGCCGGATCAAGGGTTCACTAAACGGAAAGGTTCTTCCAAGGTGTGGAAGGAAAGTGTCTCAAAGTGATTTAGTCACTTTTTCTTTCTCCCTCTCTTTTTGTTATTCATTACATGTGTGTTTTGCTTTCTAGTTTTTGAGTCAATCTAGTTTTATGCTATGCTTGTTTAACATGTATTGTTTGTTTGTTTTCAGTTTTGCTTTATTTTTATTTTTTTTCATAAAAAAAAATTGAAAAATCCCGCCAAAATACAAAAACAGTGTATGTTATGTGTTCATTGGTACTTGTGTACCTTGGATAGCCATTGAAACAAAGTTTTCTAAACTTTGTATCTTTTGTAGCTTATTAAGTAATCCCTTATACTTAACACTCATATCACTCTTTTTGAAGGGAAGGACTAAAAAATCCTAAGAGAAAGGCATAAATAATCATCTCACCACTAAATCCCGCCAATCATGAATAACATCTGTATGCTATGGCATAGCAAAATTGTGATGTTTAAAGCTTAACATAATTGGGTATTTCTTCTCTCTCTTGTATGCCCATGCATGATATGCCCAAAAAAAAGTGCAAAGAAAATTCAAAAGCAAAAAGAATCAAAATGCTTTTAAATATGGTTGCAAGCGTGTTTCTAGGAGACGTGGGAGTTATAGGATGTACCTCGAATGTGATAGTCCCCATCAAGCAGTTATGATTGTGTGTGAGTTAAATTGAGTTTCTCATATCTCAAATCGTCATAACATGAAACACTTATGCACTCTTTCGATATTTTCACACACAACATGCAAAATTCTTTGCTACTTTTGATACATGTGCAGGTACAATGTGATTTGACCATCACAAGAAATACATGTGTTAATGTGTACTCACTAAACTATCTTGACTTGTTTTTGAAATATAAAATTAGTTAGACTTGTTTAGTGTGTGTGTGTGTGTGTGTGTGTGGGTGGGTGTGTGTTTGGATCTTAATTGCTTTGCATTTTTCTTGTTGAGAGATGTTTTTGGATGAAAATGTTGATTGGATCTTTGGTTGAGTAGCTTGCTTGATTGCATTCATATCTGTGTTTTTCTTCTCTTTGAAAAACAGTTTTTTTCAAGCTTGACAGATAGTTATCTATCAAGACCCTTGGACTGCTTTTTCTTGTCAGATTTTAATGCATCTTCGATCCATCGAAGCTTTCTGGAATTTGTCTCGATAGCTTCTCGACAGATTCTCGATCCATCGAGAAAGTTTCTGTTTGCTCGATAGCTTCTCAATCCATTGAGGCTTTTTGTTGTCGACAGATTCATCTGTCAAGAATTAGTGCTCGATAGAATATCACTAGATCTCGATCCATTGAGACGCCTTTTCTTTAAATAGATCCTATGCGAAATCTGGTTCATTTCTCTTCGATCTCTCTCGACAGAAAACTTCTCCTTTCTCTCCCAAACACTCTTTTTTCTATCTAAACCTCAAACCCTCTTGGTTTTCGGCCTAAACCTTGCATTTTACCTTTGGTATGCATCTCTAATCTCTCATTCTTCTTGCATTTCAAGCACTTAGACCTAGGTTTTGGGTTTTGAAATTTTTTTTGGGGTTTTTGAAAATTGATGAGTATTTTATAAATTTTTTGGGTTGGGTTTTGCTTAAATGATGTTATATGCTCATGCATTACATTACATTTGCATTTTTAACAAAGTTTCATGCATTTAGATTTGTGTTTCTCTGTTGGAACCTTGTGTGTTGGTAGGATTGGTTTGGGCTGAGCCCATGATGATATTTTTTGTTACATGTCACACGATCATGCATTATTCATGCACACGTACCTTTCTTTTCCTTCTTTTGGTACTATATGTTGATTGATGCTTTTCTATTTCTCTCTCTCTCTCTCTCTCTCTCTCTCTCTTTCTCAGATAGTCTGCGCATGGTACCCAAGCGCAAAACTACTCCGTCCCAGAACCCTCTTTGTTCCGAGGCATCATCTTTTGATTCTACTCCACTTCATGTCGAGTTCCATGATGATAAAGCCTGTCAGGACTTTTCGGAGAAATTCTCCAAACGTGTCATTCATTCGGAATGCCACGTTATCCTATCGGACTTTTTCGATACTACTCTTCTGACTGTTATACACAGGCGAGGTTGGGAATCTCTTTGTGGGATACTCGTGAGTTGTCCATCCGTGATCATACAGGAGTTTTACTCCAATATGCATTGATTTGATTATTCTATACCTCGTTTCACCACTCATGTTTGAGGTACTCATATAGTAGTTACTCCAGATCTTATATCTGAGGTACTACATGTTCCAAAGATGGAGTTTCCTGACTAACCCGGTTGTCCTCGTCTGAAGACTGTGTCTAAAGACAAACTTCTGTTTCTCTTTTTTTAGACACCTTCATCATGGGGTGACCGTTAAAAGTCCTCATGCTCGGGCTTTGCAAAAGGTCTGAGGTTCCTAAATATGGTGATGACATTTGTTTTACATCCCTTGTCTCACTATAATTCTATTACTGAGCCTCGTGCTCGCTTTTTGTTGTCCCTCATCGAGGACTTTACCATTGACTTTCCTTCTCACTTCATACTTTCCCTTATAGATGTCTATAAGGATATGACGACTCGTGATAAGCTTATCTTTCCTTTTCCTATCACGAGGATCATTCGCCACTCCTTTGTCTCTTATCCTGAGTCTCCTCACTTTACAGTTATGTGTGCCATTAGCGCGATGACTATATGACGGAGCGAGGCCCAGCTTTGACCGTAGTGGCCACGGACCGAGACAGCAACTCCTACAGCCCATTCTGCTCCATCCACCTCCGCTCCTTCTTTTTCTTCCACAGGTGGTGTGATGCTTGAGGCGATCATGGCGCAACTTCAGCTCATGGATGCTCGCCTTGACACTCTCACTAATGAGATGAGTTAGGTGACCACCCGTGTGGGTCGTATTGCACGACGTTAGGCTCACCTTGGTGGCTTTGTTGCTTCTCCCGCTCCATCTCTATAGGCTTCAGAGGACGAGGATGCTAATGATGGCTCTGGTGATGACGATGACGATGAGGATAAGGATTTTAGCTCTTCCGGTGATGAGGAGATGACTACTTCTCAGTGACTTGCCCTTTGTCATTCGTGACAAAAAGAGAGAGTAGTTTTGGGTATGAGAGTAGTCATGTATTTAAAGGGAGAGTTAGCATAGGACTTTTTGTTAGGGGGAGTGTTTGTTTTATTGAGGGATGTAGTGAGGATTTATGTATCTTTTTTCTTTCTTTCTCTTTTAGATACATTATCTTTTGTACACCTATCTTGTGACCACTTGATGATAGCAAACATTGTATTTATCCTTGATATATATATTTGATGATGTTGTTATCACATTTCACCTATCTCTCCATGTATTGTTTCTTTTCTCTCTTTGTACACATGTTTCTTATTTATGTATGTAATCTTATGTTTCTGTTTCACACTAAGATGCCTTGATGATTTTTGTTTAAAGTGTTTCAAAAATATAGGTTTTCAAAATCTATCATGCCTTGGACTCTCTTCTTGCAAAGTTTTTCAAGAGTTTGTGTTAGGATTAGATTTTATTGTATTCAACAAGTGAGTATGAGTTGAGTGATTTATGACTTCTCTCATATTTCATTTGTTTGTTGTGGTTTTGTCATGGATTGCCAAAGAGGGAGATTGTTAGGACATATGTGGAACATGTTATGAACATATGTCATATAGAATTGGCTAATCCTTTGACAAAACGCACTTAACTTGTAATTGGGAAGATCTAGGATGTGTTTAATACTTCAAGGAACAAAATTCAAGTCCAAGTATTGAAGCCATGCAAATCCGTCCAAGAATCAAGTGAAGAAGTGTTATTCATTAAAGCTCGACAGATGTATCTATTGAGATTTAATATTTGAAGCTCGACAGTTGTATCTATCGAGAATTATGAAATTTAGATTTCCAGATCAGTTTTTCACGCATATACAAGCTATTTGTTTAGGTTTCTTTTCTCACAACCCTAGACATATATAAGGATTATTTTAAGGGCCGTCATAAGGTTGTTCACTTGTTGTTACATGCATATTGTGACCGAAGACAATCTGCCCTAGTTCATCTTTCTCTTGAAGAAGTTGTTGTGTTTGTACGCCGTAGGGTTTTGTAACCAAGGAACTTCTTGATCTTCATCGTGTGAATGAACTAAAGAACTTTGCAGCCAACATCTTTCTTAAGTTGGTGTGTTAGTAAAGTACTTGGATCCGTGCATTGATTGGTTAGTCACGTACTTGGAGCCATGCATTGAAAGGAGAGATTATCACTACATTACAAGTCCAATTGTGTATTGGGGTAAGGGTTCAACTGTAGGTTGGTATAAGGTACTGGGATTCTTTTACTTGTAACTGCTTGTTTTGATAATAGTGGATTCTCGGGAATGGTGACCTTAAATTCACCCAGTGGGGTTTTGCCTCGGAGGTTTTCCCTATTCGTAAACAAATCACCGTGTCAAATTTAATTTCCGTTACATTTAGCTATTTGGTGATTTGTTTGTACTACCACGCGTATTGCATGTTAAATTGACTTAATTAATTCACTTGGTTAATTAATTGGTTAATTAACCTAAGGGGTCAATACATTCTTGGCCTATCATTAGTAAATCACCAAGTGATATCTTTCAAATTCAGAGAAACCCTAGAATTAAAAACAGGCAATCCTAAGCAAAATCCTATTTTACGAAAACAAATAAGGGTTCAGAAAAATCTTTTATAGTTTGGGAAGAGGTTTTGATTGATCAAAAAGAAGAATCTACTTCAACTGATATGCTGTTAGGCATGGCCATACTTAACATAGAAATCACACTTAGAAAGGGTGGACAATTAGGTAGAGCAACAAGTGCTGTAGCGAAAGTAATTGCAAAAGAGAGGAAATTGGCCACATTAAAATTACCTTTTAAGGCAGTCCGTTTGATATCCAAAAACTGCTCAAGTTAGCAATCTTCATTTTAATTATATTATTGAAATATTGATTTAATTTACATATATATATATTTTTAATAAGGCATACATTGCATGGGCATAAAACATATTACCATATAATAAAAGATTTTAGAAGTTTTGGTTACACCAAGTGGATATGTTACCACCTCTTCCTCAAAAAAAATAAAAAATAATAATAATAATAAAAGAAAAAGAAAGAAAGAAGAAGATATGTTGCCTAATTACCAAAAGTTTAAAGGTTAATTTTTTTCATTCTAAAAAGAGTTAGCTATTAAAAAAAAAAAATTCTTATTTTAGAATAGTAGAAATCTTTTTGGCTAAATCTTAAATGAATGTAAATGCTATCAATTGTTTTAATAAATTAATAATGCAGAGTGTGTTCCTTTTAAAGCTATTTTCCAATTATCACCAAACATCAATAGACATGAATACTAAGTTCGAACATTATTGAGTTAATAAATTACGGATAGTTTTTCATTTCTATTTTTGTTTTTCCCAAATCTAATATCTTCAAGTTTTCCTCTCTATCTCTCAATTCTCCTGTTATTTGTAGATTCTATATTGTGGTTTCTTCTTAAGTCTTTGCATCGCTGAAGAAGACCTAGACTAAGACCTGGTATCCAAGGTGTCTTAATTTCCACCCACAACCATGACAATCTTTTTATATTTTACTAATATAAAATAAAAAGGTAGAGGAAGATCATTCATTTTCTTTGATATTTAAATACTTTTAATTAATTAACTCTTATGATTTGTCTTCTTTCTCAACTTTTTGCAATTAGGTCCTACTTAAGAAGACCTAAAGTCAAGGGTCGTTGGAGCTTTTTGTTTTTATTAAGGGTGTTCATGTGAACACCTGACTAAGGGTGAGTTTGGTTCAGCTTTTTGTAAAAGTGCATAATGAAAAAGTTGAGTTTTCAAAAAGTGCATAATGAAAAAGTACATTTTTAAAAAGCTGAGTGTTTGGTAAAAGCTGTTAAAAAGTACTTTTTGAAAAAGCTGAGTGTTTGGCTAGCACTTATAAAAGTGGCAGTTTGAGGGATAAATTACCAAAAAGGACAATGTATATATAAGGGAGTTTATTTCGTATTTTTTTTTTTTTTTTTTTGCATGTGAGTTTGTTTCATACTTAAATCAACTACTTCATCATACTTAAATCAATTTTTCTCTTTCTAAAATATTTTTTTTCTCACCAATATTAGCTAATAATAACCTACCACTTAAGATTTATTGTGAAAGTATTGTGAAAACATTTGTGATAAAAATTGATACTGATTTTAATTTGAACTTACTATTAAAATTATTTTTTTCTCTTTCTAAAAAAATTATTTTTTTCTCACCAATTTAACTAATAATGACTTACCACTTAAAATTTATTGTGAAAATATTGTGATAGCATTTCATTCTCTCTTTTTTTCTCCTCCACACACGTAAGATATTTCCTTCTTTTTTCCTTTTTTTTTTTTCCCCCTCTTTTTTTCTCCTCCACACGTACCCTTACTCCTTTTCTTTTTATCCTTCTTTCTTCTTTTCTTTTCTATCACTTCTCCAGAACGTTCCTTCCTCTTCTTTTTTTTTTTTTTTTTTCCCTTTCTTCCTTTCTCCCTTTCTCCCTTTTCTCTTAGCAGTTCGTCTATAACAGAGCATCAACAAAATAAAAAAAAGTTACGAAGCTTGTACCCACAAAGCTTTTTCAGTACCCGGCAAGAGAACAAAGAGATCTTTAGCCTGTGCGCAGAGCAGAGAGATCCCAAAGTGGAATGAAGTGGCTGTGCATTCTCTGAAGACAAGAGCATTTGAAGGGTAATTCGGTATTTGCACAGCTCAGTCCCATCGGATACCCAAAACGCCCAAGAACTTTTAGAAAATGGACCTTCACAACTCCATAACGAATATGCGCGTTTACAGTGGATTTTTAAAACGCAACTTTTGACTCAAAGTTGCGTTTTGTAATTACCAAACGGGCATTAACACATAGCGCGGCCCCATTTTTTTACTAATATAAAATGAAAACGTAGAAGAAGGCTGATTTGCCTTATTTAAAACGTTCTTAGAAATTTTTTTATAATTATGACTAGCTCAAATGTATTAATAATATTATGAGCTTTGCATTATTTAAATGACCTTGATTCAACAAAAGGCCAAAGTTTTGGCTCATCATTTTTGTGCTTACTCAACTTCTAAGTGCTCTCTTGGAAAGTACTTCATAGTGAAAAGTGAACACTAATCCATATTATCGGCATTATGAACTTTACATTATTTAAGAAGACCTAGATTACATAGGGGCGACGTTACATGTAGGCCAGGGGGTTCAAATGAATTTTGTTTAAACGCAACTAAAATAAGCTTGACTATAATCATTTTAATGTTACTTTCATAATATTTTTACAATAGTTTCACAATAAAGGTTAAGTGGCAAGTTGTACTTGGTTTTTATCTAAACTTACAACTGACATCACTTTTTTTTTTTTTTTTTTGGCTAATACATCACTTTTTTACCTACCTTTAATAAATTGCCATCTAGATTTTTTTGTGAAATTTTTATGAAAGCGTTGTATATGTAACACTACTCTTAAAATATTTAATTTTATAAGAAATAAAAAAAAAAGTTTCAAATTTTTGCTCATTGTTAAAAAATAAATAAACCTACTCTTCAGGACTCTCGGTTACTTTGCCATTGATAGCAAAAATGAAGCTTTTTTCCCTACATTTTTCTTCTTCATAAAAAAAAATTACACCACTGTTACAACCAACAGATATGTATCTATATACATGATTCTTCCTCATACTCTTTGTCTCTCTTTCTCCCTTCTATGATTTCTTGGCCTTTCTCTTTGTTTGATCAAGTAGTTTGATAAATACTCTATTGATTTCCAAGTCCAAGAAGTCTTTTAGTGCTTGCTCTAGTTTCAAGAGAGTGACCACATGTATGGTTTAAAATCCATACACTAAAAAAGCAAAAACTTATATCGTTTAATGTTTTTTTTCCTTAGTTTCACATTTGCTCCTAGTCTTACTCCTAGGTGTGTTACATTTTTCTTTATCATATATTATTATTTAATTGTTATTACATATAATATAATAAGTTATTATTAATTTAACAAAAAAAAGTATGATTAGTTATTTAATTATATTTGTTTTTCTATTCAATGGTTGTTGTTTTACTAATCTTTAAACTATTAATAAGTTTTTTAAACTATTGTACAATATATTGTATTGTACACTAAATTGTATTTAGAATATTATTTTAGATTATTGTATATATAAGAAAATAAAATCAATCATTTTATTTTTTACTAACCCCAACAAATTCCTAACTCTACCATTGCTGACCCTTCTTAGAAAAAAATCCTGGAGTTGCCACTAAGACCACGAAAATAAAAAAATTCACATATCTTTTCACGTTTTTAATACTAATATTGAAATGAAAAAAGGTTTGAAGAAGATAATTCCTTTCCTTCCATTCAATAAAGAATTTCATTAAGGAATTAAAAAAAGATTTAAAGGCCTAGCCTATATGCTTTCACCAAAGATATAAAACTACTGTGAATATGTGGTATAAGGATAGGCCTCCAAGAAGAAACCATATTGGGAGGCCCAACTGGATCATAAGGAAATTTTGTGTGTCTTTCCAAAGTGGACATGATGTGGGATCCATATAGTTTAAAACCATTGGCCTAGAATTCATCCCACATACTCAAAATGCATCAAATATATATATATATATATATATATAGAGAGAGAGAGAGAGAGAGAGAGAGAGAGAGTAAAGGGTTAGAACTTAGAACAAAATCCAACAATATAAAGACTAATAAATTGCAATATATTATTATTGTATTGAGCAATAAAACATAAATTTCAAAACAATTAATTTCAATTTAATCATATATTTGAATTTGATAGAAAATTTAAATATACTCTATACTCTTATGAAAATGTAACTAAATTGTACCTAATCAAGTGAAGAAGTCAATTGCCAACCATATGAACCGACAACAGCTTAAAACTATAATTATTTATGTAAAACAAAAATTATAGTTATTTTTTCTAAAATTTATGTGAAAGAAAAAAACTTATTAAAATTCTAGTATTCTTGTCTGAGTTTAATTACTTTGATAACAATTGAAAGCAAAACAATTGTGTGCTTAAGTTAGTGGAAATAATTATATATTTGTCAATTATTTTAAGAAATGCCTGCATATTCTTAACTATATTAATCCCAACAATTTACCTTCCTCTATTTTCAAACTGATCATATAATATAATCGAAATTTATTCCAAAAATACTATAATAGATAATGAGAAAAAAAAATCTTATTAAAATTACAAAATAAACTTATAGTGTACCCATGCATCACAAAAAATATTGAATGATTTTATTAATTGAACTAACAGGAACCTATCTGAACTAGATTTTTTAGTACACAACGCAAGTGAAATTATTATTTTCAATTAATAAACAAACACATGCATACACATGTTTATGCATTGCACTTAATATCATCTTGCCAAAGTCCCCCAGGAGGGCTTAGTACTATTTTATAGCTGATTGTTACAAGCAGTACTGCAACC
Organism: Notholithocarpus densiflorus; assembly: GCA_030021035.2. Taxonomy (NCBI): domain Eukaryota; kingdom Viridiplantae; phylum Streptophyta; class Magnoliopsida; order Fagales; family Fagaceae; genus Notholithocarpus; species Notholithocarpus densiflorus. Next base: position 57,876 of record JARYZH020000492.1, on the reverse strand, counting down.
ACTAGAAGCATACTGCACCTTTCATCTGAAATTGCCATTATTTCATGAGCATACTTATTTCGAACACGATTCACTGATCTTGCTAATTTTGCAAACCAATAGAATGTAGAAAGAGAAAACCACAAATTAGCTCCAACACATTTTAGCATAACTCTGATCTCTTTGTTGTTTACTTGTGTTTGTCCTTCTAACTTTCTATGGTTTAGATGGTTAAATCTGGAATCCCAATACAGTAAGTGACTCACAACCTACATAATGTGGTCATATATTGTCAATATTGTTGGGTTAAAAAATATTGACCTTGATTTAATTACCAAAGTTGATTAATTAGGTTAAATTACATGCAAATTGTGGAGGCACCAACAAATCACCAAATAAACTAAATGCAACAAAAAATAAATAACTCAGTGATTTGTTGATGAATGGGGAAAATCTCCCGGAAAGTCAAAAACCCTAATGGGTGAATTTATGGTCACCACTCCCAAGAATCTATTAATAATCAATAATCAATAATCAAGCGGTTACATGTATGAAGAATCTTACCACTACCCTGGCCTATCCCAATATACCAACTTACAGTTGAACTTTCGCTTAAATATACCCAATTGAACTTGATATTGTAGTAGCATTCTTTCATTTGTTGCACAAATCTCCAATCGATCACTAACTCTTTTGCACGGATCCTAATACGTGACTAACTCTAGCAACTTGAATCATTATTGTTGGCTGAAAAGTTTTTTACTTCATAAACGATGAAAATCAGGAAGCACTTAGTTACAAAACCCTAATGCATACAAACACAGTAGGTTCTTATAAAGTGTATGACTTCTAGGTCTCTATTTCCATCAATGGTGACTTTTAAAATAAGCCTTATATATGACTAAGGTTGTGAGAAGAGAAACCGTAATTATTTAACCTAACTTAGATCTACCCAATTACAAGTAAAGTGCATTTTGTCAAAGGATTAGCAAATTACATAGAAAATATAACCTTAGCAACTATATAATCTCATAAGTGTAAATTATTAATCAAGTCCTATCCTTGGGCCCAATCTTAATCCAATTCCAAATGCATAAACATCTTCTTCTTCTTTTATAATTTTTGAATTCAAATTATAATTAAAGAAGAAAAAAAATGATTATATATAATGCATCTTACATGCAATTGCAAGGCCACTTAATCGTTTAAAGATAAGATACTTTATCTTAATAATAAATAAATAAATAAATAAATAGAAGAAGGAGAAGATAAGATCTTATAAATTGAGAAAGAAGCTACAATTTTCTGCAGCTAACAGAGGAAATGTGATGACATTTACGGAAGAAATTTTGAAAGTCGAGGAACTAATTTAGAACCAACTCTAAACTGGTTAAAGAAGATTTTAGCCTTAAATTATTAAAAGAAGTCGCTTTAAGTGAAACTTTTTATTAAAGCCTCAAGAAGTTTAAAAATAGTACACTGATCTAAAAGCCTATTTGTCATTTGCTTCTTTACCTGACTATCCTTTACTTTTGCCTTTACTTAAACTGATACCGAAACAAGTGCTGAATACAATCTTAATGGACCTGCTGCCTAGGAAGTTGTTAACGAATTGCTTTTAGCTAAGGTAGAGGGTAGACCTAAACTTCTTTGCTAACCGTTTATCGTTGGAATTGGACTTTTATTCATTGGACTTTTGGATTCATAAACGGGTTAGATGTGAATCAGTTATGTATCTGGTTTGAGAAATTATATAATATTTTGAGATGCAATTCACTATCACCTGCACCGTCAGCATATATGCACATCCTAGCTACTCTTACAACACAAGATTCCTAGTATTTGAATTTTCTGCAGTAATTTTTCTGCATAATTGTGTTTATCATGGTCTTTGGTTTAGACATGGTTTGATATTCATGGTTTCAATTTTAATAATTTGTGAATTCATGAAACTCAAGTCACTGCACAAGCATTTTTATGTTGTTAGCGTTAGAACATCCCTCACATGCTACTTCAACGTCTGTCTTCTCAACCTATACATTGGTGCTCTAGAAATCAGTCAAGGTATGTATGTGGTTAGTGATGGATTTATTATATTGAACTTTATGCCAATGTGAACTAAGAATTCTTTAGTGCTGGAAAAGTACTTTTCTATTTGTTTTGTTTATCTGATTTCTTTTATCATTCTTCTTTATGGCTAAATCCTGTTATAAAAATTCTTTTTCTCATAGGGCCTTTAAATTTTGTCCTCTAAAAGCTGGTTCATATGGAGTTCTCCAAAAAATATGGTGATAAGGAAAGCACTAAAACAACAATTACTCCTCCAATTGATTTCTTTTTCATTTTCCTTTTAATTTAACTGTTCTGAGAGGTTTCAAATCTAATGTCTAAGCTGTGGACTGCAGGAAAATCATTCCTTCCAAAATGAGATATGGAGTGGTTCTTCTTTTGTCTTCAGTAATTGATCTGGATATTAATTAATTTTCAGCTACTTCAAAATTATTAATAATTTATTTATATATACCAATGTTATGAATACCGTTTCGGTGCCCGTTCCGGTTTGTCTATAGGAATGGAATATTTCGGTACCGACCTATTTCGGCGTACTGTTTTAGACCGTTTCGGAATCACCACTTTATATATATATATATATATATATATTAGTAATTAATAAAAAAAAGTTATTACTCAATGCTATTCTTAAGCCAAACTTTATACATGTAATATCATTTAATGAATGTAATATAGTGTTTTAAAAGAAATGCTGCCATAATAATAAATTAATTAGATTTATTATTTTAAAATTTAAATTTGGGTATTTTTGTAAATAAACAAACATTGATGGATATTTATATACTAGGAAGCTTCTAGGAAGCCCCCTTTTCACCAAACCCCACCATCCCACGTGCAATGACTTTCTCCTCCACTCTTATTCTTCTTCATTTCCAATTCCCATCAGTTACAACTTCTTGGAAAGTTTCAGAGGCCCAGAGGCCAGAATAGAAGTTTAAGTGCAGCATTGAAGAAGAAAGTTTTAAACGCAGCTAAAACTTGAGCTTCCTCCACAATGGCTCTAAATTTCTATTCTCTTCTTCTTCCTTTTTTTTTTTTTTTTTTTTTTTTTTTCAAATCATTTGGTAGCTCCATAGCAGATCTGATTTGAACTTCTTCAGGCAATCAATGCTAGGTGGAAACATGCTGTGCTGATGGGTTTGTTAGTTTAAGTCTTTTTTTTTTTTTTTTTGGCTAAAAACTACTACCGGCCGAAATTTATCGGAATTGACCGGAACGGCTGGAATGACCCAAAACTGTCTGGAATTGGACCCGAGGTGGAATGAGTGGCATTACTGTTTCAGATTGCATCCCGGTACGAAATTTTCCGGCCATTCCGGCCAGAACGGAACGGATTTAATTACAATGATTTATACAACTTATGCAGGGTTTATGTTTAGACGGCTCTCTTTTTGTTTCTTCTTGCAATATTCAATGCTTGCACTGTCATCAATAGATATCTAATTTAAGTTAGTGATATATAGTTATATACAATTATTAGTGATATAATTTTAGACTTTTTATCAAATAAAATTAATACTAATTAATTGTTAAGGATAAGAATTGTTATTCAACTAAAAAACAAACTCATGCTGGTTGTGATATGGTGATATCTTAGAAATAGAATCATTTGGGGTCAAAACATAAAAGCAAGGTTGCGGGTGTATGGCACAGGTTTGTTAAGATAAAGTCAAAACTATTTATTGAATAGGTTACATGTTCAATCTAAAATTTACTACTCTGTTATGCAAATGATATAGAATTATTTGGTTGCTCCACAACTGTTATTTTACCATTAATGAAAGTAACTGACACATGTTAATTTATTTGCTACCCTCATCATTTGCTGATCATTTAGATACATGGAATATGTGATTGCTAATGAAAACTCTATAAAATTGTTTAAGACATTGCTAGGTTGGCAGATGAAAATTATGCATCACAAATCAATTCAAATCAAGACATCTCAATAATGATACATTTTATGGAGGAGAACATTAAACGTAAGTTACAATTCAAATATATATTCAATACTATAAGATTTAAGCTTTATAGTGGAGGGTATATGAAAGGCTTCTATTCACAAAAAATAAAAAAAATAAATAAAAAAAATAAAAAAAAAATTGCTAATAACTTAAAAAATCACTCATCCATAAAACAAGCAAAACACTATAAATTACAATCCTAAACAACTTCAAAAATACAAACCAAAAATATCATTAAAATACTCTCTACACAATCACGAAAATGAGCATACAACATGAATTACCTATAGAATTATTGCTCGAAATATTTACTAATGTTGGAAGACAATCGCCAAAATTTTTAGGCAACATCAACATGAGATACACAATTTTGAATTCACAACAGATGTCTATTACTTTCACATGAACTACTTTTTCTCTACTAATCACAATCTATCACGTTCAAAATTGTGCCACAAAATATTGTAGTCCTATATTTTCTCTCTTTATTAACTTTATCCAATGAATTTGTGCACTGTTCTAGAGTCATTGTTATATTTTTGAAAAAAAAAAAAAAAACTGACTTCATGGATCCAATATTGCAATTAATTCTAAACCAACCAAATGGAAAACAATTGCTGCAAAACTATCAACAAATCCTTCAACATACAACTTTTGGAACAAACACATTTCGTATCCCAAAAAAACCAAGCATGCAAGAAAAATGGAGTAGATCATTGGGATCATAAATGCCCTTACCCTTATGAAAACGAAGAACGCAAAATGTGCTCAATTGACTTGGAAATGTACAAATTAGCCAATCGAGTATGGTAGAAATTTTGTTTTCAAAATAAAAATCTATAATAAAATTTCCTCATTCTATTCCGAATACAAATCTCTAATAATACAAAATTAATTCCATCACCAAAACCTCCAATCACCATGAATCTTACAATATATTGGTCAAACATATATAATGCAGCTTGAGCAGCAATACATAGAAAAATATTAATAATTAATAATATATAATTATAACACTATCATAAACAAATTTATCACGTGCAACGCATGGGTCCGCGACTAGTTGTATTTAATTTTCCAAATGTATTGAGCCTTCAACTCATGTGACAAATAGTTTGACTACTCTCTTGTTTTAAATCACTCTGCCGTGTGCAATGCTAATTTAAGCAATGAGCCTCCTCAACCTTTTTATTGATATTTCTTTTACAATTTTTACCCTGCATTGGAATCTTTCTCTTCACCTATCAAAAAGTAAATAAATCTTTCTCTTGGCTAGCACTAGCTTGAGAGGGTGTCATATAAAGGAATTAAGATTGTGATGAAGCTATAGAGGAAAAGAATGAAAAGGAAGTGGGGTTTTGGCTATGATACTTTCGTTGGTGGAACTAGAACAGGTAATCTTGTACTCGAGTTTCTGTCACAGTGATTAGATGATTGGATTTTTGTTTGATGTTAACAAAATACTTTTAAGGAATTTTTAGAATTATTAAAATGAAGGATTTTACATTAATTAATGAAATTGAAATTCTGTCAACTCAAATTTCTAATAATTGAATGAGTGTAATCAATACTAAAGCAAATAGAACATTTTGAAAATGATCATATGGATGATAATGGTGGTGAGAATAACTAGATAATAGTGGAGGTTTGGAGTCATGGTTGTAGACCTCACAGGAATTTATGAAGCTATGCCTACCACATAAAATAGAATGGCTTTGATTTATAAAATTATCCAATTTCTAAGAATTTACGCCTGGTATTAAGCATTGTAATCAATTTGTTAATTAAAGTACCTAGAGCCAAAGATAATCACAACAACAACCTAGAACCATAGACACTGTACAATAAAATGTAGCTTGGCAGGAAGTTGCAGATGGAGAGGGAAAAAAAAAAGTTAGGCCGTATATTTCAGCAGATAATACACACAAAGATGGCTTAAGGATTGCAACAAACCAGCCCTTATCACAGAGAAAGAAGCTGCGATTTTCTGCAGCAAACAGAGAAAGAACAGGGCAGTAAGCAAATTTAGCCAGCAAATTTAGTATGTATACATGAACTTGGCTCATTTTCAGCCTTACAAGTTACAAGTGAACCACTTTTAATCATACAAATATTTTTTAGTGGACCAAACTAAACACAAGCTAAAACTAGTGTTGCAACTTATTTTATTTGAAGTAACAGTTCTGTGAACAGTGTCAGAATTTTCTGCTAAAATGGCTTTATATGTTTCCATTGCTTATATAGACAGTTAAGTTTTCTTTTTCCTTTTTCCCCTGTAGATAGAAGGCGGCATAATGATATCATATTTAGCATGGCTCATTATTTCTTGTTTTTTGATACCATAGTTCCAAAAGTACAGAACAAAATGTTGAGAGAAAAAAGAACAAGTCCAAGAGCACTATAACTGGGAAGAAATTTGCTAATGCTAACGGTTTAGCTAAACTGAGTTTGTCCACATGTCCAACCTACGCATTTGTCATCTGCTTCTTTACCTGCTTAAAGTCTAGCATAACTGCCTCCATAGACCAGCTATAGCTACACATTCCATTACACAAATCAGACACTGCTTTGCTGCACGTGAGTACTAGAACTGAGTGAACTGAGCTACACATTCTATTACACAAATCACTTAAATTGTTTTTTGACACTTATTGTTTGTTCTGCTTGTCGCCTATACAGATGAAAATATATTTATTGATATTTGGAGGTTGAAACTAAACATAAACAAGTGTGTGCATTGCAACCAGACTATCCATGATTAATTTATTTTGTCATTTTCAAAGCACATGCCGGCCAAAATTGTCATTTTGAGTTTGAAAATCCAAAAAATAAGTTATTCAAAACAGTGCCATTTTAAAACTTTGTGATCTATGAGATGTATCAATTAACTACCTGCTGCCTGCAGTTCGATTTTCCTGACTATTTTGACCATTTGCAAATTTCAAAGTCAAAAATATTTACCAAGGCTACACATTTAAGTTCTTCATAAGTCTACCATTGACCACTTTGTATTAGCACTATCTTTGTCCAATGGTTTCATTACTTTCTCATTTCCATTTGCCAATTGCTTGTCCTTGTTATCGGTTATCACCCTCCTGGTTCCTGCAATAGCTGAAGTTAACAATAACGTATGTGTGGTTTCAACTCTCTTTGCCACTGACAATAACTCCACATGGTCTTCACCATCTGGCGATTTTACATTTGGATTCCACTGGCTTTCAGGTGAACAAGATCAGTTCCTACTTGCTATCTGATTTGCTAAGACACCAGATGAAACTATAGTTTGGTTTGTAAAGAAAGACAATCAAAAGCTACCAGACAGCTTGTACTCAAAGCTCCAAGTGGATTGGAGTTGTGAAGGTCCAACAACAGTGAGAATCGTGAAGTATCAAATGGGGCTATGCTAGACACTGGGAATTTTGTGATAACAAGCACAAACTAAAGCATCGTATGGGTTAGCTTCAACAAACCAACCAATACAATCTTACCAACCAAAGTCTTAGATTCTGGGAGCAACCTATTTTTTATCATGTCCGAAGAAAATTACGAGCGGGGAAATTTCAGCTTCATTTCACTGGCATAGAGCAAACATCCTACAATCTGATACCTAATCAAATAGATGTTGACATCAAATATCCTTATGGAGTTTATTATAGTTATCAGGATGTTTCTGAGCTAATCCTGGACAAGTCAGGCTACCTTCAAGTCAAGAGCTCATAGGGAAATATATCTAACCTTATATCAGAGGGTGCGGTCTTCAGGACAGACTCTTACTATAGGGCAACACTTGATTTTGATAGAGTTTCAGACTCTATGCTCACCCAAAGCTGGCTTGCCAACTGGTATGCTTCTGATAACATCTGCTTGGATATTGGTGGCGATTTTGGAAGTTGCACTTGTAGTTATAACAGCATATTTACTCTGGAAGCTTATGGTGAGCCAGTGTGCCAATGCGCCCCAGGCTTTTCTCTCTTGGATGTAAATAAGAGGAATATTGGTTGCAAACAAGATTATTTAAGCTACATAAGTGAATATTACAAGATAGGATCCTTAATTTCAGAGGATCAATTTGAATTCTCGGAGATGGAGTATGTTGTTTGGCCTTTAGCTGACTGTGAACTGCTATAGCCTACAACAGAATCTGCATACAAGATTTCCTGTGTGCACAATTGTTATTGTGCAGTTGCCATTTTCCAGCAACCAGAGTATTACAATGGTACAGGAAGATGTTGGAAGAAGAAATTACCACTTTCTCACGGGAGGCCCAACAGCAGTGCAATTGAAAGCAAAGTACTGTTCAAGAAATTGAAATTGAATAGCTCTTCACAAATTCCAGGCCTAGGAAAGCAGAATCAAGCAATATTGATCCTTGCAATCCTCTGAGGTACTTCTGTATTTTTTAACTTCTTTTCTGTAACTACAATTTCTCTAGTTGTATTCTTCTTGTGGCAAGGAAAACTATCAAATTTCTCCAAAATTGTTCCTACAAAAGATCTTGATATGAATCTACGTTCATTTACATATGAAGATCTTGAAGAAGCCACTGGTGGGTTCAAAGAAGAATTGGGTAAGGGTTCTTTTGGCACTGTTTATAAAGGGGTATTAGCATCTAGTCATAACAAATATGTTTCTGTCAGGAAGTTAGACAAGATGGTGAGGGAAGATGAGAGGGAATTTAAAACCGACGTGACTGTGGTTGGCCAAACTCACCATAAGAATCTAGTTCGGTTGCTTGGCTACTGTGATGTGGGTGAAGACTGACTTTTTGTGAACAAGTTTATGTTCAATGGCTCATTGTCAAGTTTCCTCTTTGGAGTAGTAAGACCAAGTAGGCAACAAAGAATGCAGATTGCTTTAGGAGTTGCTAGAGGACTAATGTACTTACATAAAGAATGCAGCACACAAATCATTCATTGTGACATAAAGCCTCAAAACATACTATTGAATGATTTTTTTACAGCCAAAAATTTCTGACTTTGGACTAGCAAAACTTTTGATGAACCACCAATCCTAAACTCTCACTAGCATCAAGGGGACTAAAGGCTATGTTGCACCAGAGTGGTTCAGGAACACACACCCGCCACAATAAAGGTGGATGTTTATAGTTTCGGAGTCATGTTGTTGGAGATCACTTGCTGCTGGAGATGTGTGGAAATTGAGATGGAGAGGGCAGCAATTCTAATGGAATGGGCCTTATGAATGTTACTCTAATGGTAAAGTGGAAAGATTGGTGGAAAATGATGAGGAGGCTCTTAGTGATCTGAAGTGGTGAAGAAGTTACTAATGGTGGCAATTTGGCGTATCCAGGATGTGCCATCATAAAGGCCTTCCATGAGGGAAGTCACTCATGCTGGAAGGCATTCTTGAGATTTCTACACCCCCATGTCCTTTCCTCATAGTTCAACATCTAAACCTGATTTTCAGTCATCATAGGTGGGATATTCAGTCGTCTTACGTTTGCTGTGGTTGAATATTGTGGTCTAGGTGAGACTAGCTTGGAGCTCCTTTGGTTACGTTGGCTTTTTCAGGATTTGGGGTCCCTCTTGCTTCTACTACTCCTGTATACTATGACAACAGAAGTTCCATTCAGATTGCCCGTAACAATGTCATCCACTAATGGACCAAGCATAATGATATCGATTGTGATCTTCATCATCATCTCCTCCAGGGCTCCCTCCAACTCTACTCCGTTCCATCTGATGATCAACCTACATACATTTTCACAAAGTCACACCCTCGTTGTCATTTCCATGACCTCATATCCAAACTGAAGTTGGTCTCTCATCCTCCACCTTGACGTTGAGAAGTATCGGCCCCATGCTCATTCTTGGGCCTATTGTACTGCTACAAATTCCTTGGTACTCTCTTATACTATTGTACTGCACTGTGCCACCTGTGTAGTTGTATTGTACTACTGGTACTCTTGAGTTGATTGATTTCTCTATATATAGGCTCCCTCTATTTAGTACTGTTCATTAAGCAATGTACTTATTCTCAGTTTCTACCTATACAATCCCCCAATTTCTTAAAACCTACACTTGGGCTTGGCTGCTTAATTGTTATCAATTTGCTAGTTGAAGTACTTGGAGACGAAGACATTGTACTATAAAATAATGCTTGACAGGGAGTTTCATATGAAAAAGGGAAAAACTAATGTTAGGCTGTATATTCCAGCAGATAAGATGCACAAAGATATCTTAAAGGTTGCAACAAACAACTTTTTTCAGTAGAGAAAGAAGCTGCAATTTTCTGCAGCAAAACAAGGACTCCAGACCTAATTTATATTCTTTCACTGTTTGAGCAAGTACAAATATTTATACATGAACATGGCTCATTTTCAACCTTACAAGTGAAACACTGCATAATCATACGATTAATTCTTTAGTTAACAAAACCAAAGACAAGTTCAGTGAACAGTCTCAGAACACGTTGCCCATAACAAGGGACGTGATATACAGCTGAATGGCTTTTTATGTTTCCATTGCTTAGATTGACAGCAATTGATTTTAATTTTTACTCCCCTGTAGATAGAGGGTGGCATAATAATATGATTTTACATTTTCACTAGGCGGGTCTTAACACAGCACAATATTTTTTGTTTTTTGAAACCACAATTCCAGAAATACAAAACAAAATGTTGGGAGAAAAAAAAGGACCAAAGAGCTCTATTTGTTTTTCCAGCTATTCATATAAGACTTGGAAGCACTATTTTCTATTGCTACAGTTCGGCTAAAATGAGTTTGTCCAACGTACACATTTGTCATCTGCTTCTTTAACAATTGATAGTCCAGCACAATTGCCTCATGGACCAGCTAGTGTTCCCATTCCATTACACAAATAAGACACTGCTTTGCTACTTGGGGGTATATAACTGAATGCATACCCCTACACTGAATAGCAAGGCGGGCTGCACTTAACAAAGTCAAAAGTCCTGAACAGACCAAGCTAGAACCATGCCACTTCCTTCTTTTGATTTTGGACATAGAAAAATCATATTTAAAAAATTGAGATGACAATTACTGTTTGTTCTGTTTGTCACTTGTTTTGAAGAATAGACGTTTATGGATACTTATTACAAGTTGAAATCAATCATAATTAAGTCTGTGCATTATGACTTAATTATTCTGATTCAAAGTAGAGTTTATTTTTTCTGAAAGCTTCACTCTATTATTGCAAACAATATAAGTATGACCACTGTTTCATCGTCATGATAGTATGCTTCCAAAACGTGATCTTATTAAAATATAAAGCACCCAATAATATAAGGTATGTTAAGAGTGTCATTTGAGGTGAAACCTGTGGAAATTGAAGTGTCATTTGCGTGGGATGTTGGTATAAGGGATGTGGTAGTTGAAAGTGATTCCAAGATAGTGGCTGACACTCTACTGGGGTTATGTACTCCTCCTATGGTTGTCTCATGTGAAGCGTCAAGGCAATAAACCCGCACATCTCTTAGCAAAGTTTGCTAAAGAAATAGATAATATTGATAATTATGTAACATGGATAAAGGAAAATCTATCGCTGATTGATTCAGTTATTGCTCATGATATACTGAATTTATCTTCTTCTTAATAAACTTACAATTTTCTCATTTTTTTTAAAAAAAAAAAAAAAAAAAAACGTATAAGATATGTGAGAGATTTGATTATAAATTCGCTATGCAATCCCACTGCTTTATTGCAAAATACATTATATTCATAGATGACATTGGGTAATTCAACTATGCCCGTAGAAACATTGACTAAATCTTATTATTGAAGAAACAAAAATAAAAATTGACACACATTAGAGATTCATACAGCTCCAAGGTTGGCTAATATTTTCTTTTTTCCCCTTCAATTCTTCTCCGATGATTGAATCCGCAAACCATTTAGCCCAAGTCTTTCCAGCTGGAAAATTCGCTGGTGAGATTGCAAAAATCAAGGCCGAAAGAAAAACTGAAATAATCGACCAATTTGGAGTCTGGGTAATGGTCAGGAGTGAAGAAAAATAACAAAACCAGAGGAAGTAGGCATTGATTACGAAGAAATTAATGTACCCATCTGGAATCAGGAGAACAATTACTGAGTATGAGAACACAAATGTGCAAGTACTGTAAATCAAGAATATCAGAAAAGGGGTATATGGAAAGAAAGACTGTTGTGGTATTGCGCTGAGTCTGATCAATGGGATAGGGAAACCCAGACTGCCAACAAAGAAAAGGCTGCCGAAATATATGCATGAACAAAAGCCTTAACTTTATCATCGATCATGGTCAGGACTAAATAAAAATAGTTATAACAGAGGGCGAGATTGAGTCCCAAGAACAGAAACTTAATGCGCCCATTTAGAACGAGGAGAACATTTAATGAGTTTGAGATCCCAAATATCAAAGAATTACACATAAGGAACAGCCGAAAAAGTTGATCTTCCGAAGCAATGGCTGTCCCTGCTTTGTGTTCACACACTAATGTGGTATTGGACCGAGTCAGATGAATGGTCACAGGATTATTACTACTCCCTACTGTTGTATTGAAGGTAGTCTGATCATTGGTTCCATTATGATTACCACTCCATACCTCTGTGGTATTGCACTGACCATTATCTTGCCAAACTCCACCAGGAGGGCTGAGCACCGCTTGAAAGCTGATTGTTACAAGCAGTACTGCGACCACCAGAAGCATACCGCGCCTTTCGTCTGATAAGCTCCTTATTTCACGTTTAATATACAAACTCGAAAGGGTTAAAATACCTGGTTTTGACAGCAATTCCAGTGGATGCCTTTTAAATCTAGAAAGAGAAACACCCAAATTAGCTCCAGCACGGCGTAGCATAACTCTAATCTCTCTGTTGTCTGCTTGTGTCTGTCCTTGCAAGATGTCCCATGCTGTTTTACCCTCTATATTCTTATGGTTTACACCGACAAAACTGGAACCCCAAGCGAGTAAGTGTCTCACGGCCTGCGTAATGTAAATCAGTCAAGTCTCGTCCGTGGTCCGTTCTTAATCCAAATGCATAAGTTTCTTCTTTTGTATATAAAATTTATAATTATAATTAAAAGGAAAAAAAAAGTTCATATATTATTGATAGTATTATTTGCTGAGATATCATAATGTATTATATACAATTGCAAAGCCACTAAATCATTAAAAGATACGATTTTTATTTTTATTTTTTATACAATATAGAATTTCTACTCTAGTCTAATCTAAGTGTATATGTGTGTAAAGCTCATTCCTGGAGACTTGAACCCCGACCCTTGCCCCCCCTACACACATGCAATTGAACATTAAGCCACTGAATCATTAGAAAAATAAGATAATTCTTTTATATATTACCAATGATGGAACTGTACATACGTATACCAAGGGAGGTCATAACTCCCTAAAATTTTAAACATTTTTAAATAGTATATATAATTAAAATATATATTTTTTTTTTATATTCATATTTTGTTAATACTAAATAGATGTTAGTGGAGAGACAAAGAACTTGCCTGGGTTTCATTTTTTGATACCATCATGTGCAACACAGTATTGCCTTCATCGTCCTTCTGGTCCAGAACTGCTTTTACATTTAATGAAGCCTTTTTAAAGAAATTTCTTCCGAGCCATCCCACCAAAAATTTGAAAGCCTCGAGTTGATCATTTTTTAGGGAAATATGTAGAACCGTCTCATCTCGCACTGTCACATCTACAATGGTATCAGGATAGACTAATAGAAATTTGTCCAATAGATCAATGTGATGATCACCTGTTGCTACAACATAATGCAAAGGAGTGATACACTCATTTCCTTTGACATGAGCAAGGTCTCTATCAATCTTTAGAAGCTGACGCACTAGCTCAATATGCCCATTTTTTAGAGCAAGGTGAGTAGGGCTAAACCCATCTGGATTTAGCTTTCGAGCAAATGAGCACTTTAATCCCATAATCTCCATGGAAAATTGGATGTGCCCAGCAGATGCAGCTATGTGTAAAGGAGTTTGAACACATGGTACCTGGTCAATGCGATCCAAAAGATTTACATCCTCTCCAATTAGTTGGTGCAAGGCATTAATATCTCCACTTTCAGCAGCCTTCTTCATCCCCTCATTCATTTTAAAGAAGGCTAATATATTAAGGCAGGGTTTTTCTTAGTCTGAACTTGTTGATGTGTGCCTTGAATTAGTAGTGCTGCACACAACAAAGCCAATATTTCCACCTCATCCTAATTAGTTTCGAAGATCTCCAGCAAGTCACCTAATTAAAACATCAGTATGTTTTAGATTCTTATTCCTAGGTGGTTTTGGCTGCTTTGGAATATTATTTCTACTAGTCGCAAACCCGTGCGATGCGCGGAAAAATTTGATATGATTCTTTTTTATTGGATAATTATTGAATTAATATATTAGATGGTATATTTTTAAAAGTTCAATATGTGTTATTTGAAATTATATTTTAAATTAGAAGTTTTTTGTAGTCATGTATTATATATAGTGAGATATGTATGAAAACACAATGCAATAAATTTTTTTTTTTTTTAAATTGATAGTGTGAGAACTATTAGACCAAGTTGTAACTATGTATACTTTGTTTATTACTATACAAATGTATGCGATTCAACTCTTATAGGTATATTTTTCTCAAAAATATAGATCCACATCTCTTTCTTCCTCACAATTGAAATTAAGTGAAAAAGTAAATAAAGACAACTATGCAATAGATCATTATCAATAAATCATAATTATAAAGTGGATATATAAAATAAAATAAAATGCAAAAAGAAAAAAGAAAAAATTCCTCAAGTATCTATACGTAAAAACATTAATAGCATAATGATGCTATAGAGTAAATTATATTTTATCTTATTCTCTTTTTGGCATTTTCAGTAAAAGATGATCAACTAAGCAAAGTAAAACCTTACCAAAAAAGTTCAAATTAACTAAAAATTTGATGGTGGAGATGTTAATTATTTGTAATAAAATGACCAAAATAAAAATAACAAAAAGTCAAGAAACTTATAGCAAAATGCTTTCTATACAAAATTCTAGTAGAAAAGAGACCAATAGGCCCTCCATTTTCTTCAAGACATAGGAGATTATAAAAGACTATACATCCTTTGCCTACCCTTTTCTCTTTCTCAAATTCATATTACCAAAGAAGTATATGAAGCTAAAATATTGTGAATACATTTCTGTTCAATGGAAGTCTATTGGTAGGCACATTCAAATTCGTAGCCATGTATAAACTCAAATTTCTATTTAAAAAAGAACTACATGTTAACCCAAACCAAAATCCAACCAAAGCTATAAGAGTGATTTGTGATGAGAAATTTAAGAATTACAACACAAAAAAATTAAATAAAAAAACTATCAACCTAAATTAGAGCTATAAGAAAGAATAAAATTAAGAGAGAGAGAGAGAGAGAGAGAGAGAGAGTACTCACAATTTTTGTGTGAAAAAAATATGGATTGAATGGAATGTATAATATCAAATTTATACAAAATAAGATGGGGAGAAGAAGAGTCAAAATATAAGAAGGGAAATTATGAAAGAAGTTTAATGGTAAAGTAAAGAGTAATAGGGAGATAAAGAAGCAAAGAGAGAGGAGAAAGGTTGAAGGAAGAAAATAAGAGTTTTTTTTTTTTTTTTTTAGAATAGGAAGATGAAAAGTTAAAAAATTCAATTTTAACAATTACTTGAAATTAGAAAGAATAAAACGAAAAATTGAAATCAATTTGGATAGTTGAATATAATCAAACGTTTGAATCTAATGAATAGTCAAACATTTGCATATATCTACTAAAAACATAATGAATTATACATGCATACCAAATGTATGATTTTTTTTTTCTCTCTTTTAGTATGACCAAATGTATGATTGATGCTTAAAAAAAAAAAAAAAAAAAAAAAACACTACCTCCTTGTTCCTTCTTCTTCTTTTCTTGTTAGTTTTGGGCTCTTTTTCTTTTTCTTCTTTTTTTTCTTTCTTCGTCTAGTTTTGCCGTTTCAGTCCACTGCCTCTTCTTTTTTATTTGTGTGTCACTGTGTTGTACTGCTCTCCTCCTATTGTGTTTAGATATTTTCTTTGTTTTGATTCTGCGAGCCCACGCACTACTACTTCCTTTACACTATGTTTGGTTGGAGGGATTATAGGGAGGATGGAAAATAATGGGTGGAAAATGGTGTGGAAAACAGTGTTTTCCACTGTTTGGAAAGCGAAGGAAAAAAGAGAGGATGGAAAACCGGGAGAAAATTTTCCTCCCGGGCCCACCAATTTTTTTCCTCCCAAATCGGGAGGAAAACTGTGGAAAGAAAACTGCTCTTACAGTGGAATTACACAAATGCCCTCTCCCACCTCCCCTCCTCACAAACACAACGCTGTTCTGGAATCAAGTAAAAAAAAAAAAAAACCAGAGACCGAGAGCTGGAGAAAAAAAACAGAGAAAGCACTTCTTGAATGAGGGAGAAAAAGAAAGAAAAGAAGGGGGAGATAAAGAGATAAGGACAAATGTGTATGGAGGAGAAAAAAAAAAAAAAAAAAAAAAACAGAGAGATCGAGCTAGAGAAAAGAAAGAGAGAATGAGAGTGCTGGATGATTTGCTGGAACGTGTGTGGAGAAAAAGAAAAAGAAGGGGTGGGGATAGAGATAACAACATGTGTGGAGGAGATAGCATAGAAAAAAAAAAACAAAAAAAACAAAAACAAAAACGTATGGATGAAATGAAAAGAGAGAAAAGAGAAATAATATAAAAAATAAAAAATCCTAATTGAGAAATGTTACTATAATATTTTCACAATAAATTTTAAGTAACAGATTGTTATTAGTTAATATTGGTGAGTAAAAAAATAATTTCAGTGGTGGGTTCAAATTAGAACTAGTAACAACTTTTCACATAAATTTTGTTGTGAAAGTATTGCGAAAAATGTTATAGACGTAACACTTCTTATTGAAAAATATAATTGTTGGTAAATTTTATATTATTTAATGAGTACAAATAAATCTATTTCTTACCTATTATGTAACAAGGGTATAATAGTCAATTTATATAAACTACTGTTTCTATCCTCACACTTTTTTTTTCAACCAAACAAAAGAGTTTTCCATCATCCCACTTTTCCATCCCGCCAACCAAACACACACGAGAGAAAACTTAATATTTTTCATCCTTCCACTTTTCCATCCTCTCACAATTTTTCATCATCCCACTTTTCCACTCCTTCAACCAAACAGACTCTTAAAGCTTTTTTGTTTTGTCCACTTTTAAATTTTAATTTTTTATTTATTTCTTTTCTTTGTTTTTGTGAGCTCCACGTGACTTACAATAAAATGAAAACGTTGCCCGTTTGATTTCTGATTTTAAATGAATTGTTGTTAAAAAAATATATTTGGTAGACACATTTTTTAAGAGTTTGAATTATGTGGTTCATTTTAAGATGTTTAAATATTGAATTTAAAAAACTCCAACTATACCAGTTTGATTAGACAACACCTACGTGGCCCAATACTCAACACCTTTTCTTTCTCTCTCCAGACTTTTTTTTCTCTCTCTTTCACAATTGCACGTTATTCTTTATCTTTCTTCTTTCTTTCTTTTTTCTTTTTCCTTTTCTCTTTCTCCTGTCTTACTTTTTACTTTTTCCTTCCCTCTTTCTCCCACACATTGCCACTCTTTCTTCTTCTTCTCTTTAATTTTTTTTTCTCTCTCTCTTGCACGCTGTCTTCTTCTTCTTTTTTATTTGTGTGTCACTGTGTTGTACTGTTGTCCTCAACTTGTGTTTAGATATTTTCTTTGTTTTGATTATGTGAGCCCACGCACTACTACTTCCTTTAAAGCTCTTTTGTTTTGTCCACTTTTATTTATTTATTTTTAATTTCTTTTCTTTGTTTTTGTGAGCTCCACGTAACTTACAATAAAATGGAAACGTTCAGACCCGTTTGGCTTTTGATTTTAAACATCTTTCAATGTTCCACAATCACTAAAATTAACATCTAAGTTTGTCATTTTTTTTTTCTCCATATTATTACTCTTATTATATTCTATATATAATTGAACTGATACTTGTTCTTGTTGTTATTATTATTGAACCAATATTTGAGCTTAAAGATTACAGTATGCAATGGTACGCGGAAATAGACCGATACTAAAACATTCCATTCCAATAAACAAACCGAAATGGGTTCCAAAATTGTATTCATAACATTACTACTAAAATTTTTAATAATTTAATAATTTCTGACAAACTTAAAAATAAAGAAAAAAAATTGAAAAAAAAAAAAAAAAAAACACATTAGCTTTGCTATTAAAAGCGGTTGCTTATTTCTGAGAAGTTTGCCACTCACTCATAGGAGTAGTGGGCTTCTCCCATCCATACTCAACGGAGTTTCAGACTCTCTCATCAATGGATTTCAGGAATGCTTTTATCCTTACTTTCCAATAAGCATAGTTATTCTCATCAAAGTGAGGTGGAATAACAAGAGAGTGTCCGTGTTCCATGACAACAGGGGTCAACGATCAGCTCTTAGATCAAAAGATCTATAGTAAGAGAGCTACCTGCTCTGATACCACTTGTTTGTTTTTAGACCCCTTAAAACACAACCAAATTAACCAAGTTAATTAGCCAAGTGATTACTTAGTCAAATTATCAGATCTAGGTTAACACAAATATATCTTATCAATGTAAAGTGCGGAAAATAAAGAACACAAAGATATGATGATCCAAGAAAACCAAACTGGTAAAAAACCTGGGGAGGATTTAACCTATCTATCCTCAAGGTAAAACGAATTCACTATGAAAGAATTGAAGTTTACACAATAGCGACTTAGACCACTAATATCCTATTACTACCTCAAGTAGGAAACTTACTACCACGACCCCATGATAGCTCCGAGTCCACGGACTACTTCTTTCTTGAATTCTTAGCAAGTACAAGCACTCCCGCTTGTGTATCTTTAAGCTCTTAATGTAACAACTGAATTGATCACCAAGTTCTTGACAATATCTTGAATCTTGGAAACCCTAAGTATGTGTGAAGGCAACCACCTCTTGATCTCACAAAAGATTCACACACACAGCATAAAGAGCGACCTAAAACGTGGCTAGAGTTTTCCCTTTTATACTTGAGATAAAATATAAAACCCTACACGTCAAACGGCTTAGGGCTAAGTTGGAAATTTTGCAGAAAAAACAATTTGCATGACTTTCGATCGGTCGAGTCTAATTTTTGATCGATCGAGCCAAACAGATTTATCCAATAAATCCTGCAGTACACTCGATTCCAACTTTACACATAAACACACTTTGAGCAAGTCTAAAATAAGACTAAAACCTGTTTTGATCATGGTTTGCCAATATTACAAAATGAAATTCTAATACATTAGTTCCTAATTACTTAGAACCTAACATTATCATTTGGGGGGGGAAAAAAATCTCCTACAATTTCTCTCTTAATGCTTTTTTTTTTCCTCATACTTTGGACCCTTTTGGGTTCGGGGCATGACAATATTTATTTCGAAAAAACTCCAAACATCTTGACAGCCTTTGGCAGTCTGCATACCTATTATATGTAGAAAGAGAGATGAACCTGAATTAGTTTTAGCCCGTGCAGAGCATAGCTTAACCCTGATGGCAATGCTGTCAACTTGTGTTTGACATTGCAAGATGTCCCATGCTGTTTGACCCTCTAAATTCGTAAGGTTTACATAGAAAAATTCTTAAGTGACTCACAGCCTGCATAACGTAGTAGTGATAAACTGTCACTAAATTAGTCAAGTCTTGTCCTTGGTCTGAGATCTTAATCCAAAGTTGGCTATTTGTAAGCCGACGTTACCAACACATTCCAAGCCACATGCAATACATAATACAAAATACATAATACAAAATATCTGTTTAAATAGAAGAAAGACAATTTCTAAGCAATGAACATAATATAGAAAATATTAGACAAAGTTTAACTACAAAATTGCTTATAGTTTAAAGTTACAACTTTACTTAATATCTTTTTATTGAAGTTGAATTTTGACAAATTCATAATTGGATTACATTTTTTTCTTATATCCTCTAAGCTTGTAAAATTTCTAGAAAATTAAAGATCAATTGCTATGTCATTAATAAATTGTTTAAATTGTAATTTTTTGTAACTTAAAGTTATGCATAAAATATAAGTTTATAGATCATATAGTAAATAATATCTAATTGACATGCATAATAAGAGCGTAAAAAACATGCAATTCAACGGTTAAATTTTTAAAATATGCAGTAATGTTTATTTTATTGAGTAAGATTTTGTAATTAAACTTTATCAGAAAATATTTATAATATAAAATTTTGGAGAATATTATTCATTTTACGGGAGATTTCATTTATAGGTGAATATGAGATTCCATTGGGGACTGGCGTCACTGGCCAAATGGCTCTTCTTTATTTCGGCTCTTCTTTACTGATCGTGTCCCACGCGCCTAAGCCACTGCCCAAAGCCAAAACAACTTCAAAACTTTTTTTTTTTAACTTTTGACCCTTGGGTGCAAAGCAGCCAACAGGAAATCCAAAACAGTGAGATTTTGCTGCCTTTGTGATATATGAGACGTATCAATTAGGCTAATATTCCTGCTGCCTGCATTCTGGACTTCCCGACTATTTTGACCATTGAAAAAAATCAAATTAGGCTCCTAAACTCAACATATTCACCATGGCTATACAAAGTTCTTCTTTATAAGACCACCATTTACCCCTTACGTATTAGCTCTGTCTTTTTCCAATGTCTTCAACAATTGCTCTTTTTCACTATCATTTGCTTGTCTTTGTCATCACCCTCCTGGTTCCTGCAATAGCTCAAGTTAATACAAACATAAGTGTGGGTTCAGCTCTCTTTGCCACTGATGATAACTCCACTTGGACTTCACCATCTGGTGATTTTTCGTTTGGATTCCGCCGCCTTCCAGGTCAACAAGATCAGTTCCTTCTTGCTATCTGGTTTGCAAAGATACCAGATGAAACTATAGTTTGGTCTGCAAACGGACGCTATCCAGCAGAGAGAGAATCAAAAGTTGAGCTTAACACAGCTGGACAGCTTGTACTCAAAGCTCCAGGTGGATGGGAGTTGTGGAGGTCCAGCAACAATGACAATCCTCAAGTATCAAATGGGGCTATGCTAGACACTGGGAATTTTGCTATAACAAGCACAAACTCAAGCATCTTATGGAATAGCTTCGATGAACCAACCAATACCATGTTACCAACTCAAGTACTGGGTTTTGGGAGCAGCCTTTTCTCTACTATGTCCGAAAAAAGCTACGGGGTGGGTAAATTTCAGCTCCGTTTCAGACAACAAAATATATCAAATTCCTCATACGATCTGATACTTAATCAAATAGGTGTCTACACCCAAAATACTTATGGAGCTTATTATGCTGAACTTAATGTTACTGAGCTGATCATGGATAAGTCAGGCTACCTTCTAGTCAAGAGCTCACTGGGAGCTATATCCAACCTTTCATCAGAGGGTGAGGTCTTGAGGACAGACTCAGACTCCTACTACAGGGCAACACTTGACTTTGATGGTGTTTTCAGACTCTATACTCACCCAAAGAATTTTACTGGAAAACAAACCTGGTCTGCAATTCGGTATGTTCCTAAAAACATCTGCCTGAATATTGTTGACACTTTTGGAAGTGGCCCTTGTGGTTATAACAGCATATGTATCATAGGAGCTTATGGTATGCCAGAGTGCCAATGCGCTCCAGGCTTTTCTCTTTTGGATGTAAATAACAAGTATAGTGGCTGCAAACAAGATTATGTAAGCTATATAAATGACTGTAACGAGATTGGTGGTACTGTGATTTCGGAAGATCAATTTGAAATCTTGGAGATGGAGAATGCTGATTGGCCTTTAACTGCCTATGAACTACTAGAACCCACAACAGAATTTGAATGCAAGAAATCTTGTCTGCACGATTGTTATTGTGCAGTTGCCATTTTCCAGGATCCGAACTATAATAATGGCACAGGAAGATGTTGGAAGAAGAAATTACCGCTTTCTAATGGGAGGTATGACCGCGGTGCCGTTGATAGAAAAGCTCTATTCAAGATATTGAAATTGAATAGCTCTTCACAGAATCCTACAAATCCAAATCCAGGCCAAGGAAAACAGAATCAAGCAACATTGATCCTTGCAGTCCTCCTAGGTATTTCTGTATTTTTTAATTTCTTTTCTGTAGCTGCAATTTCTCTAGTTTTCTTCTGTTTGTGGCAAGGAAAACTACCACATTTCTACAGAACCTTACATACAAAAGATCTTGATATGAATCTTCGTTCATTTACATACAAAGATCTTGAAGAAGCCACTAGTGGATTCAAAGAAGAATTGGGTAGGGGTTCTTTTGGCGCTGTTTATAAAGGGGTATTAGTATCAAGCCATAGCAAATATGTTGCTGTCAAGAAGCTAGACAAGATGATAAAGGAAGGTGAGAGGGAATTCAAAACTGAAGTAACTGTGATCGGCCAAACTCACCATAGGAATTTGGTACGATTACTTGGCTATTGTGATGAAGGTGAACACCGAATTTTGGTGTACGAGTTTATGTACAATGGCTCATTGTCTAGTTTCCTATTTGGAGTAATAAGACCAAGTTGGCAACAAAGAATGCAAATTGCATTAGGAATTGCTAGAGGACTAATGTACTTACATGAAGAATGCAGCATGCAAATCATTCATTGCGACATAAAGCCTCAAAACATACTCTTGGATGATTTTTTTACAGCCAAAATTTCTGACTTTGGATTGGCAAAGCTTTTGATGAACCAACAAACCCGGACTCTCACTGGCATCCGGGGGACTAAAGGCTATGTTGCACCAGAATGGTTTAGGAACACACCTGTCTCAATAAAGGTGGATGTTTTTAGTTTTGGGGTCATGTTGTTGGAGATCGTTTGCTGCAGGAGATGTGTGGAAGTTGAGATGGAGAGGGCAGCAATACTTATAGATTGGGCATATGAATGCTATAGTAGAGGGAAAGTTGAAAGATTGGTGGAAAATGATGAAGAGGCTATTAGTGATATGAAGTGGGTGAAGAGGCTAGTAATGGTGGCAATTTGGTGTGTACAGGATGTGCCATTATTGAGGCCTTCCATGAGAGAAGTCACTCATATGCTAGAAGGAATTCTTGAGATTTCTGCACCTCCATGTCCTTTCCTCTACAGTTCAACGTCCTAAGCTGAAAAGTCATCGATGGGATTTTCAAATAATAGTAGTGTCTAAGTGATGTAGTGTCATAATTGGCCAAATAATTTCCAAATAAGCATTTTCGTGACTGCCTTTGAAAGTTTAGTCATTTGGAAAGATTGTATTAATCAATAGATCTTGTCTTGAATTTAAGCTTAGTACTGCCACTTACTAACAGTGTTGTGTACTGTAAACTACCATGTTTGTCTTGTAAATGTGTTTTGACATTTAGTTGTAACTTTGGGGGTTGTTGTTGTCTATAGTCTATATATAGTGTGGATATCTATGAATTTAAACTACTGTAAGTCCTTCATATTGATTCTATTGAATATTATCAGTGTGTCTGAGGATGACTTCCCTTCATCTATGTCAATGTTGGGCGTAGCTTCCATTTATCAATCTCCTTCTGCTCCAGAATTTTCTAATCCTGAACTTCCTCCCTCATCCAAGAATTATCTGAATACTACTACAGTTTCCATAATGCTGACCTTTATAATTGTAATAACTGACAGGAAGCTGTTTCTGTCAAATAATGACAAATAGGAATTGATTATTCTATTACTAATCAATTATATAGGAATTTGACAATCATTTTGGGTGAGCATCTGTTTACCTTACACGTGATTGGGAGCATGCTTCAGTTCTTTTTGGATAGATTCTGGGTTTCTTTTCATTTGCAACAAGGTCTTAAGTCAAGAAAAACAAATGACCATGGAATCAGTGTAAAAAACACATTCGTATCTCTACGATAAATTTTCATATCTTCACAAGAAGAAAACATTAGATGTAGATCATACTTTACCAAGCATCTAAGGAAATCAATATTAGCAAATTATACCAAAATGACAGAAGATGAGAGTTTGACACTCTAAACCAGTAAATAGAATCAATTAATGAAGACTTTATAAGCAGTTCTGAGTGAGCTGTAGCAAAATACATTGCATTAAAGTTGCTTCCTGAAGGAAGCACAACTGTAATCAAGAAGGCAGGCTATCCAAATCTTGGGAAATCCTCAAATTCAGATCACTTTTTAACTATTGATGTCATCTGCTTCTGTCCTGTTTAGCTTGTGGGCAATGCTCCCTAGAAAATTGACAGGCTAGATATTGTAGTCTCAACCAAAAGCATCATCATCTGTATAAGAGGAAATGGAGACTCTATGAGCTAGTGAGACACCTCCTTCCACATGATATGAATGAAAGCATGCGCTTCTCAATCAATCATGCTAAGAAAGTAATTTTGTTTCTTAGGCATGATTGCAGCAACCAGAGCTCAATGCCAAAGCACTAATAAAAATCATAAATATCAGCACAAGCCTCAGCAGTTGGTCCTTTCCTTTTATAATTTCAATTATTCAAGAATCTCTCCTTTTAATTCCTCCTCTGCTGAGAAGACTCCCTGCACTTCTGAGAAATTCCTTCTTTCTTCCGCAATTACTTCCTCAGTAAATACACCTTCCAAATCAAGGAAGTCATCAGGATTGTTTTCTGCAATTAGATCTGAGTACACATCTATTAAGCCCTGATCAAAATCGAACTCCCTAATTTCAGAAACTCCTAGTTCCTCAGTGGAGCCGAAATGTGAATAGTTGCCCGTTTCCACTCTTGACAACAATGACCTCTCTTCTGAGTTGTTTATCACGACTTTGCTGCAATACTATTACTGCAACGGAATGTATTTACAATGTGGGATAGTTTTTGAGTAAGTCTAGTGCCATAACTTGCTACATGGCGACTTGTGAGTAGTGGAAATAAAATATTAGGTCCATATGGATCTATGATTTCACTACTCACGAGTCGCCACGTAGCAAAGTGGCGCTAGACTTGTAGTTTATTTATTTATTTATTATTATTATTATTTTTTTTTATAATCAAAGTAGTTAACAACCAACAACCATCAGTCTTCAAGGGAAGAGTCCAAAAACCGAGAGAGCTAATTTTAGTTAGCTTACACTGAGCACATACATACATGTATAATGTATTGTACACCCTCGTTTTATAAACAATGTCATTTTTTTTTTTTTTTTTGATGAAAAACAATGTCCATAAAAGCAACCATTTAGTTGCTTACAATTGCATCAGAAAACAATAGCATTAGTCCAAGAATATTCTCAGGCCAAAGACTTTTTACCTTTTCAATCCCCACCCCCCAAAACAAAAAATCTCTCTCTCTCTCTCACACACACGCACACGCACAGGATAAAAAGAAGAAATAAGGTAGATCAGAAATAATACCAAAATTGGGTAACGCAGTCTTATTCCATATAAGATTTCAAGTCATTGCATACTACAATTTAAGCAGAAAATGAATGTGGCCGTAGACCCTATTGATTACAAATACATACACTGATCTCATTATCAAAATCCTCCTTTATGAAACAAACTCAATTTGGCTTCCAATAAAGATGAATGCTTCCGATATATTTCTCTTTTTTGAGTCTGCAAAAAAGATGAATGTTCAAAGGTCTTGATCAAAGTGGACAAGGATAGAAATATGCTATAATAAGGCAAGGGCCTTGAAATCTTACCTCTGAAAGGGGGAAAATTGTTTCACTTTGGATTCTGTAAGGTCATTCTCATAATGAATTAGATTCAAGTGAATGAAAAAATAGCTTCATTGCTTGATGACCCTTCGGTTCGAGAAATTATATAGTCCTCTGGTAGATCACGTCACTTGTCCACCATTCCACTAAAAGACTTCCACTTATTTAAAATTGCTGAGTCAGTAATCAGTTTCTGTTTAAAAAAAAAAATTAACTTAGCAATTTTAAACAAGTGTGTCTTTTAGTAGAATGGTGAATCACGTCACTTATTTACCATGTGTACCTTATAATTTCTCCTTGGGTTCTACTTATCCAGTCCAAAATATCTGAACAATCTTGACGGCTGACAAAATGCCTTCACATTTAAAGAGAGCCTTTTAGACCTTTGCAATAAACAACCCAACAACTTTATAACAAATATGACTATTTTTATACCCATTTTTGGTGCGGTAACCCTTCCACATTGGGCAAGGGTTGCTTCCAGAATCCTTAAACTTTGTATTTATGAGTAACAGGATTGGCTTCTTTAACGACTTCAAAATCAAAGTTGTGTGAAGGGAGAGAGACATATATTACAGGATACTCCAATATAACTAAATTGGATAGTTGTTGCCTTATTGGGGCCTTCACATCCAACTCACGGAAAGGTGACCTAGGACCCTGCTGCAAAACATATATATACATACATATCAGATCTTGTCTAGGTAAATGAAGATGAACAAGACAATTGTTAATCAGAATAAACAAGTCTTAGGTTTCCATGAGCAAGTGCAAGCCCATGTACACAGGAAATATCTCCACCAAAAGATGAAAATAAATAACAAACCAGGCCAAATGTTGTTTGCTCTCAATGTTCTTTTATAATTCTCCGTTGAGTGACAACTATTTGTTTAAAGTAAGTGCTATCAAATTTGTATCAATCTTGCTTTTACATACTTCACGACATTACATCTTAAATAGGATAATACATATTTGCAATTAGATTAAACCATACTATTACAAATTCTTCTGGGTCAGTCCATTTCCTTAATAATATTGTAGAGATAGCAGGTTATTCTTGTGTACCACATGTCAAGTATAGATCTTCAATGCATGAGACCCACCAAGATTTGTATACATCACGAGAACGAGTTGATAAATGTTATGCTCTTCACTTTCTCATTATATTTTAAAAAAAAAAACACACACACACACAAACTATGGAGCTTATTTGAGAACCTCAAGGACTCTGTAGGGGACTCTTATTTGGCGGTAGCCCTCACATGTCAGGTTTTGTTCGACCTATATGTACACGTAGTTCATGTTTATTTTCATAGAAAGTAATAAATTTCTTGAAAATTTTCATGCCAAAATTAAATGGATTATGGTTTTTGGTTTTTTATGTGGTCTTTTAAGGTTGTGAATGATCCCAGGCAGATAGGATTGACACAGAAGATTAACCTCAAGTCGAGATGTGATTATTGATGGCCGCATGTAAAAATCAAAAAACAATGTTTGGTTTTTTTTTAAATGCTATAGCTAAGTTCTTATAATAGTTTTTATTTTTAATTTATCATATCAACCACAACCTGAGAACCCATATATCGTTGTTAGTTTATTATGCATAATCATTATACTCACCTCACAAAATCGAAAATCAAAGCCAAAATTTAAACCAACACAAGGTCTGAATTGTAGAGGTAGGACAGAAGCTATCAAATTGTAAAGATTAGGATTGATAGAACTTATCAAATTTGGTCCTAATGTTATAGTTTGTTTGTAATTTAAAATCTTCTCTATACAAATTAATTCAATTTCAGACTTTTTTTTTTCAAATTTTATTGACCTTGGACCAAAAAATTAGTGACGCGGAGCTTGCACTCAGATGTGGCAAAGATAAATTGATTTAGTGCAAAGATAGCAGGTGATGAAGAAGAATATAGAGCTTCTTTTAACAAAGTTTTAACTTGACTTTTGGTATGGATGATGCTAATTTCATTAGGATTTTAATCACAATTTAAACTTTTTAATTTTTGCTTTATTTAGGGGTACATCTTTCATTCTTTTATAAATTTATTCTGTAATTGTATGCCAAAAAAAAAAAAAAAACAAAAATGATTCTAGCTATTTTTTAAATGAAATATGTTATCAATATATAGAGAATCAACCTAAGATGATATAATTAAATTTACCTCGATAAATCATTTTATCGCAGATATTATTTTTGCACAAAAATGGATTATTTCTACACCCTATTCTTTTATATGGTGGAATCTATTAAAAACAAATAAACGTTTTATATGATAGAAACAATAATTCCCTCAATTTGTTTTTTGTTTTAATTTCTAATGTTGAAGACTCTTGAAGCCAACAAATTATATGTCCAGTTAATTGCCCACTCTCTTTCAAGGAATGGAAAAAGAAAATTGTACACTTTAATTAGCCAAATTATGAATTCATTTAGGCTATATATATATATAATTATTTATATTCATAACAATTTTTGTTCTTTTTATTTTCTTCCTATTAATGATATGAATAATATAATTGAACATAAGATGAGTGTTATAGGGCCATAAAGAATAGTTAGAAATTATTTCAAAATAAAAATATAAAGTATCCACGCATCGCGCGGGACATTGACTAGTTTATTATTAAATGACCGGTTTGAATAATGCTCCATACCCATTAACCTACTCAGCCTCTCCAAAAAGTGGAGGAGACACCTGATGGAACAAGTATCTTATGAGCTCTCTTAATATAATCCACTACTGAAGGGAGGATCAACAAGTATAAATAGGATCTATTCCCATTTGAATAGGGTTTTAGAAATACAGCGAGAGAAAGAAAAGAATTTTGAGAGAGAGAGAGAGAGAGAGAGAGAGAGAGAGCATTCACTTTTTAGTGATCAAGTGAAATCTCAACAAATCAATCTTCATGGTTTATTTGTAGTTCCACTTTGTCAATTTTGAATGGAATATACTTTGAAAATCTTACCAATAGATTACATGTTGTCTATATTGTTAACACCAAAAAGTTGTACTGGCCACCCCTGTAGTTTTCCACTATTACACTTACTTCCCTTTTAGTTTGGAATAAAACACTCACTTCTAAAAAAATGCAAGCTATTTACACTAATCTCCCTGGATGATAGAAAAAAGGATTTTTAAAAATTGATATGTATGACAATTTTCCCACCCATTTTTAGTTAGATGTGCAACACGTGGCATTTATTTGATTTTTAAGCACCACATGTCTTACATCTAAAAAAATTAAGTTAGGAGGGTATTGGAAGATTCAATGGGTGATGGTCTTATCTCATTCACTTTTCGATCAACAAACTCAACTTTTGTGCATACTTTTAAAATACGTACAAAAGTACTTAAAATTTAAGAAGAGTTTAGTGGGGTAGATGAATTTATTTTCACTTATTGATTATGTATAGGTGTTGCTAATTATTTATGTTAAAAAAAAAAAAACTATATATAGCTAGTTTTAAAAAAAAAATTATGTGAAAAAAAAAAATCATTATAGAAACTTGGCATTCTTGCTTGAGTTTAGTACTTCGACAACAACGGATACAAAAAAAAATTATGTGCTTAAGTTTGTGAAAATAATTATATATTTGACAATTTACATTCTCTGTTTTCAATCTCCCATAATATATTTGAAATTAATTCCCAAAAGTGTTATATATGAGAAATAGAAATAATTTCTTATTAAAATTTCAAAATGGATAGTGTACATGTGCATCATGTAAAACATTGACTAATTTTATCAATTAAATTAATTGGAACCAACCTAAAGTAGATTTTTCAGTACTCAATGCAAGTGAATTTTTTTTTATTAGTAACAAACACATCAACACACAAGAAAGAAGTGATGGAGTTCTAATAGAACGGAGTCTTATTGTCCCCAGCTGGAACGAGGAACAGAAGTATTGAGTTTGAGAACACAAATGTCAAAGTATTAACAATCAAAAACAACACAAAAGGGCTCCCATCAAAAAGCAATCAAAGTATTGCACTTATAACCCAAGTATCATTTCTATAAATCACCAAACTCTAAAATACCCAAAACTACTAAAAAGACCAAAATATCCATGAAACCTCAAAAATTACCAAAATACCCCGTAAATCTAAAAAATGACATATCTTGCAAAAGTTACAAGGGAATTATTTCAAGAAATTATTTCTTGTGAAAGTCCCCCAGGAGTGCTGAGAAATGCTTGATAGGTGATTGTTATAAGCAGTTCTGCAACCACCAGAAGCATATTGCGCCTTTCATCTGATAATGTCATCAATTCACGACCATATCTCTTTCGAAAAAACTCCAAACATCTCGACGGCCTTAGGCAGTCTGCATACGTATTATACGTAGATAGAGATATACCTGAATTAGCTTTGGCCCGTGCACGCCAAATATAGCTTAACCCTGATCTCTTTGTTGTCAACTTGTGTTTGACATTGCAAGATGTCCCATGCTGTTTTGCCATCGAAATTCGTAAGGTTTACACGGACAAATCTAAAACCCCAAGTGAGTAAGTGACTATTAGTAGTGATAAACTGTCACAAAATTAGTCAAGTCTTATCCTTGGTCCGAGATCTTAATCCAAAGTTGGATATTTGTAAGCCAACGTTAATGCCAACACATTCCAAGCCACATGCCATACATAATACAAAATACAAAATATCTAATTAAATAGAAGAAAGTCAATTTCTAAGCAATGAACATAATATAGAAAATATTGGACAAAATTTAACTAAAAAATTGGTTGTAGTCGAAGGTTACAACCTTACTCAAGTTCTTTTTACTGAAGATGAATTTTGACAAATCTACTATTGGATTACATCTTCTTTTTATATCATCTATGCTTGCAAAATTTCTACAAAATTAAAGATCAATTGCTATCTCATCAATAAATTGTTCGAATTATAAGTTTTTGCAATTTAAAACTATGCATAAAATATAAACTTATATATCATATAGTATAATATCTGATTGACACAAAATTTGATGTGTATTAAGAGCATAAAGAACATACAATTTTACAACTAGATTTTCAAAATATGTAGTAATGTTTATTTTATTAAGTAAAATGACTTAGACTACAACTAATTTTGTAGCTAAACTCTATCAAAAAAATATTTATAATATAAGAATTCAGAAAAGATTATTTATTTAATGCGAGATTTCATTTATAGGTGTATACCCAATAAGTAATCACTCGATGATTAGCTATATATTCTAATGAAATCACCAGAACTTTTTTTTTTTAAAAAATACAAGATAGAAATTCTACTTTAACCTAATCTAAGTGTATATGTGTGTGAAGCTCCCTCCTAGAAACTTGAACCCCAGTCCTTACTTCCAACACCCCACAAGTACTTATACTTATGGAATGGTTATTGCACCAAAAGTGTGCCATGGTTGAAATCACTAGAACCTAACTACCCACATATTCTACTGTTCACTATTGGGTTAACATTCGGATCAAAATCAAATGTCTAAAAGTCAACAGTTAACACGCTAATGCGAAACTTTTTCCTTTTTTTTTTTTTTTTGGGTATGGAAGCTGTCTTCCTTTGACGTTGATTGTTTTGGTTGTTTGCAGATAGTATATTCTTTACATATTTCATTGTTCACCAATTATCTTACAAAACCATATTTCTCAATCTTGATTCTTGAATGACCTTTCTTTGCTTCGGCTCTTCTTTACTGATCGTGTCCCACACGCCTAAGCCACTGCCCAAAGCCGAAATAATTGACTTGTTTTAACTTGGTAGGCTTAAAGAGAAGTGCTCATTTAAGAGATTTGATCCCTTAAGAACGCATTAGATTAATTGGTGGTCTCATTGATAGTAGTCATGGTGCTTTAGGTTGCATTTGGATACTTGAATTTGAATTTAAAAGTGATAGATTTGAAATGCCTTGATTCCATATCTATAAATATTTAAGTATGTCATATGGAATTTTAAA
The DNA here is from genome assembly GCA_030021035.2 of Notholithocarpus densiflorus. Taxonomy (NCBI): domain Eukaryota; kingdom Viridiplantae; phylum Streptophyta; class Magnoliopsida; order Fagales; family Fagaceae; genus Notholithocarpus; species Notholithocarpus densiflorus. Next base: position 26,178 of record JARYZH020000492.1, on the reverse strand, counting down.
ATTCTATTAATTGGTTTAGGACATATTTCGAATTCAAGAATTTTAAAGTTTAAAATCCTTGGTGGATTTTTTCAATCTAAATCCTTGACCCTTTGAAACTATCCAAACAAGTTATTTTGATTTTAATCACCCAAATCTAAATTCATGTGCCCAAATCCTGCCATCCAGACACACAATTAGAGCATTCACATCATCTCGTGCAGAATTTATGTTTATTTTAGTATAAGAATCTACTTTTTCTATTTTATATACTCACTTTTTCAAAACGCCCCACATCAGATTATCTATTTTACATCATTCTCAAAAAAAAAATTATCTATTTTACATTACATTTCATTAAAATATCATTTTTTTCTTTATTTTTTTTAATTATTTCTCTTTTTTCACACAACAACCATCATTCACTCTCTTCCTTCATTATCGATATACGTAAAGAAAAAATAAACAACTGAATGCAAAATAAATAGTATCAATGTAAATTTACACAATTATTGTAGCAAACTTGTAAATTTACATAATTATACCTAATTTAAAATGAGTCATTTTTAGACAAAAATGTGTAAAATTTACACATTTTTCTATTATACACACGTAAGTTATGTGAATACTCTTTTAAGGAACCACGCATGTAATTGCAAAGAGGACCAAACTCACCTAGCCCCAATCATGGGTGCTCTTATAAACTTTAAGTCAAGGCCCTATCATTGTCAAATAAATATTGCGCGTCCTATTTGCTCTCTGGTCCCTTTGCGATATATGAGATGTATCAATCTTCTTCCTTCATGCTGCCTGCATTCTGGTCTTTCGGACTATTTTGACCATTGAAAAAGTTCAAATTAGGCTCCTAAACTCAATCACATTCACCATGGCTATACAAAGTTCGTCATAATAAGACCACCGTTTACCACTTACGTATTAGCTCTATCTTTTTCCAATGGCTTCAGCAATTGCTCTTTTTTACTATCATTTGCTTGTCTTTGTCATCACCCTCCTGGTTCCTGCAATAGCTCAAGTTAATACCAACATAAGTGTGGGTTCAGCTCTCTTTGCCACTGATGATAACTCCATGTGGACTTCACCATCTGGTGATTTTTCATTTGGATTCCCGTCACTTTCCAGGTCAACAAGATCAGTTCCTTCTTGCTATCTGGTTCGCTAAGATACCAGATGAAACTATAGTTTGGTCTGCAAACGGAGATTACCCGGCAGAGAGAGAATCAAAAGTTGAGCTTAACACAGCTGGACAACTTGTACTCAAAGCTCCTGGTGGATGGGAGCTGTGGAGGTCCCAGCAACAATGAGAATCCTCGAGTATCAAATGGGGCTATGCTAGACACTGGGAATTTTGTTATAACAAGCACAAACTCAAGCATCTTATGGAATAGCTTCGATGAACCAACCAATACCATGTTACCAACCCAAGTATTGGGTTTTGGGAGCAGCCTTTCTCTAGCATGTCCGAAGAAAACTATGGAGTGGGTAAATTTCAGCTCCGTTTCAATGTCCCACAGCAAATTATATCAAATTCCTCATACATTCTGATACTAAATCAAATAGATGTCTACACTCAAAATCCTTATGGAGCTTATTACGCTAAACAAGATGTTTCAGAGCTAATCTTGGACAAGTCGGGCTACCTTCAAGTCAAGAACTCACTGGGAGGCATATCCAACCTTTCATCAAAGGGTGAGGTCTTGAGGACAGAGTCAGACTCCTACTACAGGGCAACACTTGACTTTGATGGTGTTTTCAGACTCTATACTCACCCAAAGAATTTTACTGGAAACCAAACCTGGTCTGCAACTTGGTATGTTCCTGAAAACATCTGCCTGGATATTTTTGACACTTTTGGAAGTGGTCCTTGTGGTTATAATAGCATATGTTTACTGACAGCTTATGGTAAGCCAGAGTGCCAATGCGCCCCAGGCTTCTCTCTCTTGGATGTAAATAACAAGTATAGTGGCTGCAAACAAGATGATGTAAGCTACATGAATGAATGTAATAAGATGGGTACTGTGATTTCGGAAGATCAATTTGAAATCTTGGAGATGGAGAATGCTGATTGGCCTTTAACTGCCTATGAACTACTTCAACCCACAACAGAATTTGAACGCAAGAAATCTTGTCTGCACGATTGTTATTGTGCAGTCGCCATTTTCCAGGATCCAAAATATAATAATGGCACGGGAAGATGTTGGAAGAAGAGATTACCGCTTTCTAATGGGAGGTACAACCGCAATGCCGTTGATAGAAAAGCTCTATTCAAAATATTGAAATTGAATAGCCCTTCACAAAATCCTACAAATCCAGATCCAGGCCAAGGAAAGCAGGATCAAGCAATATCGATCCTTGCAGTCCTCCTAGGTACTTCCGTATTTTTTAACTTCTTTTTTGTAGCTGCAATTTCTCTTCTTGTCTTTTGCTTGTGGCAAGGAAAACTACCAAATTTCTATAGAACCTTACATACAAAAGACCTTGATATGAATCTGCGTTCATTCACATACAAAGACCTTGAAGAAGCCACTAGTGGGTTCAAAGAAGAATTGGGTAGGGGTTCTTTTGGCAATGTTTATAATGGGGTAATAGTATCAAGTTATAGCAAATATGTTGCTGTCAAGAAGCTAGACAAGATGATAAAGGAAGGTGAGAGGGAATTCAAAACTGAAGTAACAATGATTGGCCAAACTCACCATAAGAATTTAGTACGGTTACTTGGCTATTGTGATGAAGGTGAACACCGAATTTTGGTGTACGAGTTTATGCACAATGGTTCATTGTCGAGTTTCCTCTTTGGAGTAATAAGACCAAGCTGGAAACAGAGAACGCAGATTGCATTAGGAATTGCCGGACGACGAATTTACTTACATGAAGAATGCAGCATGCAAATCATTCATTGTGACATAAAGCCTCAAAACATACTCTTGGATGATTTTTTTACAGCCAAAATTTCTGATTTTGGATTGGCAAAGCTTTCGATGAACCACCAAACCCGTACTCTCACTGGCATTAGGGGGACTAAAGGTTATGTTGCACCTGAATGGTTCAGGAACACACCAGTCACAGTAAAGGTGGATGTATATAGTTTTGGTGTCATGTTGTTGGAGATCGTTTGCTGTAGATGTGTGGAAGTTGAGATGGAGAGAGCAACAATACTTACAGAATGGGCTTATGATTGCTATAGTAGAGGGAAAGTTGAAAGATTGGTGAAAAATGATGAAGAGGCTATTAGTGATATGAATTGGGTTAAGAAGCAAGTAATGGTGGCAATTTGGTGTGTACAGGCTGTGCCATTATTGAGGCCTTCCATGAGAGAAGTCACTCATATGCTAGAAGGCATTCTTGAGATTTCTGCACCCCCATGTCCTTTTCTCTACAGTTCAACTTTTGAAGCTGAAAAGTCATCCATGGGATTTTCAAATAATAGTATGAAGAAATGAACCTCCCAATGTTGGGAGGCTCATTACTTCAACTAGTCTCTGTGTAGTGTCTAAGTGAAGTGGTGTCATAACAGGCCAAATAGGCTTTTCCATGATATCCTTTGAAAGTTTAGTCATTTGGAAAGATTGTCTTAATCAATAGTTCTTGTCATGAATTTAAGCTCAGCACTACTACTTAAATGAATTGAAATGCTACGCTAATGTGGCTCTATGGGGTTGTTGGTGTATATAGTCTATATATAGTGTGGAGACTGTATGAATTTTTTTTTTTTTTTTTTTTTTTTTTGAGATAAGGAGATTTGTGAATTTAAACTACTATAAGTCTTTCATATTGATTATATAGAATGGTATCAGTGTGTCTGAAAATGAATTCCTTTCATCTATGTCATGGTTGAGCATAGCTTCCACTTTTCAATCTCCTTCTGCTTCAAAACTTAATAATCCTGCACTTCCTCCCTCATCCAATTATTATCTGAATAATACTCTACAGTTTCCATAATGATGATTTTTATAATTTTAAAGACAGAAAAGAAGCAGTTTCTATCAAATAATGAAGAAAAAGAATTGATTATTTTATTACTAAACAATTATATAGGAATTTGACAATCATTTTGGGTGAGCGTTTGCTTGCCTTGCACATGATTGGGAGCAATGCTTTGTCATCCACAGTTATGATGAAAAAAATGCAAAGTAAATCATCAAAAATTATGATCCAATGCTAACTGGTTTTGAAGTTTCTTATTGATAATGTCAGCCTTTAAAGCAGATTTCTTAATTAACCAAGAATACTCTAGTAATATTAGGAATTTCAGTGCTTCATTTTTTTTTTGATAGATTTTGGGTTTCTTTTTGTTTGCAACAAGAAAAAATGACCAAGGAATCCGGGTAAAAAACACTAACCTAACCGCTTCATACATTAAAAAAATATAATGCTCATTATTACTTCCGTTAAGATATTATAGATGTCTTAATTGATTGAGACCAAACTAGAGAAATGCCTTTCATATTTCCTTGAAAATTCAGAAGGAAAAAAAAAAAAAAAAAAAAAAAAAAAAAAAAAAAACCTTTGATATACCACTAACTTAACTACATCTATAACTATTTAAGTCATCCATGATATCTATTTCTTATTGATAACCATAAAAACAACAACTAACGAGGGAACATACAAAGTAATCAAGAAAAAAATGATGGAAGAAAAAATGAAATGAAATCAAACTTCAATAGTAACCATTATTTGGAAAATAAAAAAGTGGCTAAGAAGAGTAACAAATAAAATAGAAATGACTATACAGAGGACATTGAAAACTTTATAGTGCAATAAAATCAACCATTACATTCACTTAATTAAATCAATAATCAACAATTAAATATAATAATACAACATTTAAACTTAAAACTAATCAAACTCTAACTAGGGAAATTATATTTCCTATCATAACTAAAAATGAGATGTCCTTTAGTAATTTGGAAATTATATTAGAAATAAAGTTGGAAAATTTTATAATCTCATTTTTTAACATTTTATTTAACCTTATATATATATATATATATGTATATATGTATATATACCATGACTTAAAAAAATCTAATGAACTATTCTATCTCTTATTTAATGTCTATGTTATGCAAATCATCAACCAATAAATATATGATAATGGTAAGAAACATTATAAACAAGATTATAAAAAATTTGATAAAACTATTTTTTTTTTAAATTCTTTACAAAGTTTAGGGACTAAAATAGTATTTTACCTAAAAATTATCACGCGCAACACGCGGGTCTGGGACTAGTATTAAAAAATTACAAACCGAGAACACCATTAAAAAAAAAAAAAATCCATATTCTTTTGAAGCAATGGGTGTCCCCATAAGAATTTGGTATGGTTACTTGGCTACTGTGATGAAGGTGAACACCGAATTTTGGTGTACGAGTTTATGTACAATGGTTCATTGTTGAGTTTCCTCTTTGGAGTTGAAAACTCACTTAGTGTATAAAACACTTGTGAATGTTTAGACCCCCAAAAACAAATTTCCCAAAGCAAGCATATATTCAAACAATATATGTGCGGAATATGAAAATTAAGCAATACCCAAAATAGCCAATTACTCTAAGCCATTAATTAAACACAACAAGCGAAAATTAAAAGCTAAGAGTAAAGGAAAGAGAGATGCAAACACAAGATAACACCGGCATGTGTTATCGAAGAGGAAACCGAAAAACTCGGCAAAAAATCTCTCCACCGCCCTCTAAGCAGTAAATGATCAACTAGAAAATCAGTTAGGATACACGAATAGCAATAGACCCTCCAAGCCTAATCTACCCAATGCACCAAAGCCCTCCAAGCTTCTTGCTCCAACAAGGTTACGCCGAACCGTGTCTTCTCTAGCTTTTCGAATCCCGCAATTAGCCCATTGCATCAACCAATATGAATTGGTTCTCTCTTGAACTACTTCCCAAACACCAAGAACCTTCTCACTACTCAGAATCTGGTGAGGTAAGGATTTGGTCTATAATCCTCTCATGGGTATGCCAATGAAGAGGGTGAGAGTAGAGAAATTTGGAGAATCAAGTGTATAAGATTGTGGATAAATCAATCTTGTTTTTCTTTAGAGTTTCTCTCTCAAAGTTCTCTCTAGAAGATCTCTCTCGCTCATACATTTCGTGGGTATAAGAGTATTTATAGTAAGGTATGAGATGGAATGTGAAAAGTCACTTTTTAGCAAAACAAGGTGCTTTGGCGAGTCACTTCGCGACTGGGATGAGTCGCAAGTTCCAGTCGCCAGTTACCAGACTAAGCTAGACTGTACTTTTTGTCCTGTAGTGATCTATCTGCCCTGACTCTTCAACTTCCTGCATACTTCACTCTTATGCTTCATTTTGGCAAGTCACCACTCGCGAGTCAGTCGCGAGTTCTAGTCGTGAGTCACCTTTTTGTTGCACACTCTTGATCAAATCTTCACACACAACCCTTACATTATTCCCACCTAAAAACAGGGTTTTTAAATGCTGAATTACAAGCAAATTTGGCACAGAAGAAAAGCAACACATAGTTGAATAAATTCAACTTTACAGGAGTAATAAGACCAAGTTGGCAACAGAGAATGCATATTGCATTAGGAATTTCCAGAGGACTAATGTACTTACATGAAGAATGCAGCATGCAAATCATTCATTGCGACATAAAGCCTCAAAACATACTCTTGGATGATTTTTTTACAGCCAAAATTTCTGACTTTGGATTGGCAAAACTTTTGATGAACCAACAAACTCAAACTCTCACTGGCATCAGGGGGACTAAAGGCTATGTTGCACCAGAATGGTTCAAAAACACACCAGTCACAGTAAAGGTGGATATTTATAGTTTTGGAGTCATGTTGTTGGAGATCGTTTGCTGCAGGAGATGTGTGGAAGTTGAGATGGAGAGGGCAGTAATACTTACGGAGTGGGCTTATGATTGCTATAGTAGAGGGAAAGTTGAAAGATTGGTGGAAAATGATGAAGAGGCGATTAGTGATATGAATTGGGTGAAGAAGCTAGTAATGGTGGCATTTTGGTGTGTATAGGATGTGCCATTATTGAGGTCTTCCATGAGAGAATTCACTCATATGCTAGAAGGCATTCTTGAGATTTCTGCACTCCCATGTCCATTTCTCTACAGTTCAACTTTCGAAGCTGAAAAGTCATCCATGGGATTTTCAAATAATAGTATGAAGAAATGAACCTCCCAATGTTGGGAGGCTCATAACTTCAACTAGTCTCCGTGTAGTGTCTAAGTGAAGTGGTGTCATAACAGGCCAAATATGCTTTTCCATGATATCCTTTGAATGTTTAGTCATTTGGAAAGATTGTCTTAATCAATAGTTCTTGTCATGAATTTAAGCTTCTTTTTTTTTTGAAACTGTCATGAATTTAAGCTTAGTACTACTACTTAAATGGATTGAAATGCTACACAAATGTGGCTCTATGGGGGTTGATGGTGTATGTAGTCTATATATAGTGTGGAGAGGTATGATATATATATTGAGATAAGGAGATTTATGAATTTAAACTACTATAAGTCTTTCATATTGATTATATTGATTGGAATTAGTGTGTCTGAAAATGAATTCCTTTCTAATCCTGCACTTCCTCCCTCATCCAATTATTATCTGAATAATACTCTACAGTTTCCATAATGATGATTTTTATCATTTTAAAAACAGAAAAAAAGTAGTTTCTATCAAATAATGAAGAAAAAGAATTGATTATTCTATTACTAATCAATTATATAGGAATATAACAATCATTTTGGGTGCGCATTTGCTTGCCTTACACATGATTGGGAGCAACGCTTTGTCATCCGCAGTTATGATGAAAAAAATGCAACGTAAATCATCAAAAATTATGATCCAATGCTAACTGGTTTTGAAGTTTCATATTGATAATGTCAGCCTTTAAAGCAGATTTCTTAATTAACCAAGAAAACTCTAGTAATATTAGGAATTTCAGTGCTTCATTTTTTTAGATAGATTTTGGGTTTCTTTTCATTTGCAACAAGAAAAAATGACCAAGGAATCCGGGTAAAAAACACATTTGTATCTCTACGATAAATTTTCATATCTTCACAAGAAGAAAACGTTTAACATAGATCATACTCAACCAAGCATCTAAGGAAATCAATATCAGCATATAATACCCAAATGCCAGAAGAAGAGAGTATAACACTAATCCGGTAAAAAGAATAAACTAATAAAGACTTATTATACTGCACGTTCCCATAAGATGCAGCTATGTGTAAAGGAGTATTAATAAATGGTAGCTCGTCAGTGTGCTCCAAAAGTTTTACTTCCTCTCCAATTAAGGTGTAAAATTTATCAATATTATTATCATCACTTTGAGTAACTGTAGAAAGAGATGAAGCTCCAGCACTGTGTAGCATTACTGTAATTTCTCTGTTGTCTACTTGTGTTTGTCCTTGTGAGATGTCCCATGTTGTTTTACCATCCAAATTCGTACTATTTACATCGACAAATCGGGAACCCCAAGTGAGTAAGTGACTCACAAGCTGCATAATGTAAATTAGTTAAGTCTCGTCCTTGGTCAATTCTTAATCCAAATGCATAAGCTTCTTCTTATTTTATAATTTTTTTATCTAAAATTATAATTAAAGAAGTTAAAAAAATGTTCATTATGTATTACATGCAATTGCAAATTAAGCCACTGAATCATTATGTATTATATTTAGATATAAAAGATTTTAAATTTGAAAAAAAAAAAATTTACTTGGCCCCAAAAAATGAGTTTTGGTTCAAAAAATAAAATGGTCATCTAGCCTATTTTTAATTCTTTTTTTTTATTATTCATATTTTGTTAATGCAAAGTAGATGTTAATGGGGGAGAAAAAGAGCTTGCCTGGGTTTGACTTTTTGATACTACAATGTGCAACAAAGTATTGTCTTCACCGTCCTTCCAGTTTAGGACTGGGTCTTCATTTAATAAAGCATTTTTAAACCAATTTCTTAGGAGCCATTCCACCAAGAATTTGAAAGCCTTGAGCTAGTCCTTTTTTAGGACAATATGCAAAATGTTCTTAGTTTGCTCAATCACATCTGTAATAGAATTAGGACAAATTAATAGAAATTTGTCCAATTGATCAAGGTGGTGATCACATGTTGCTACTACATAATGCAAAGGAGTGAGACATTCCTTTCCTTTGACACAAACAAGGTTCCCATCAAATTGTAGAAGTTGACGCACCAACTCATTATGCCCATTAGGTATAGGCACAAAAGTAGGAAAAAAAAAAAAAAAAATTAAAGAGTTTTAAGTGATCCCCACGTTAGGCATAAACACAAAAGTTGGAATGGAAGTGTAAAAGTATTAGAATGGAAAGCTCGGATTTGTGTAAATACACAAGAGCTTGTTTAAACCCCCAATTAAAAAATACGGCTCGGTTGCTTTTACTCTAACTTGAACTAAGTGCGGAATAAGAGTAAATGTGCGTAAACAACCGATAAAACTACTCTAAGCCATATTCATCAAATACCAACAATAAAATGAAAACTTAAAGAGTAGGGAAGAAGGATGCAAACACAAGATAACACCGAGACGTGTTATCGAAGAGGAAACCGAAGAACTCGGCAAAAAACCTCTCCACCGCCCTCTAAACGGTAAATCGATCCACTAGAGAATAAGTTGGAGTACACGAATAACAAAAGAACCTCCAAGCCTAGTCTACCCCATGTACTTGAGCCCTCCAAGCTCTTGCTACCAACTGGCTTCTCGGAACCTTGTCTTCTCTAGCTTTCCCGGATCCCGCAATTCAGCTCGATTGCATCCACCAACGATTGGCTTCTTCCAATGCTTTCCAACAGCACCAAAACCTCACTTTACACTCAGATTGGGTGTGGTAAGTGTTTGGGCTATCAACCTCTCAAGGATTTGGATATGGAGAGGTAGGAGTAGAGGAAAACCACAAGGAAATGTGTAGATGATTGTGGGTATAACAATCTCTAACTTTCAAGTGTATATTCTAGGGTTTTTTCTCTGAAAAGCACTCCTTACAATATGTGGGTAATGAGGGTATATATAGTGTGGGTAAAAACTTGGTAAAGCAAAAATGACAAAATAGCAAAACAGAATGTTTCGTGAGTATTTCGCGGGAAGGCTTTACTTGCGAGACACTCGCGAAAACTCCAGGCTGTCATGACTCTTCACATTCCAGTCATGTGCTCTACACGTGGCTACTTCGCGAGATAGCTTCTCGCGAAATCCACTTGTTCTTCACTTTAAGCTTGAGTCTTCACACTCTTTCACACAAAACCCTTACAATTAAAAAACTTCACATAAATACAGGGAAAAATGATTGAATAAAATTACAATCAAATTTGGCATGGAATTAAAGCCAACACAAAATAATTGTAAATTACAACTTTACAAGAACAAAATCAACTTGAGGGATAAAGTCAAGTTCGACATGCATTTAAAAATTTTTCAAGATTTTTTCACATATATAAAACAAATTTTGCAATATTTTTTATGGTTCATGTATAAATCTCATTAGGGGTCTGTTTGGGATCCGCTTATTTTGCTGAAACTGAAAACTTTTTGCTGAAAATACCATAAATAAAGATAAAAGTTAGCTAAAATAGTACAGTGAGACCCATGAATAGTATCACAAAGTACAGTGGGACTCATGAATAGTACCAAAAATAAGCTGAATAATAAAATAAGTTAGCAAAATTAAGCCATGCCAAACAGACACTAGCTATTAAATTTGAAAATTAGTTGTACTTCATGTCATTTAAAAATAGGAAATGTAAATTATTATAATCGATATAATTCAGTATATAAACATATAATTTGAATTTACTCATGAATATTAAGTTTTTTTTTACTAATTTAATTGCAAAATTAATTTCTATATTTTTATTGGTTGTATTATTAAATTTTCCTTTGTTTTTTTTGTTCCTTTTATTTCAATTGTTGCTAAAACAGTTAAACTTTAGTAGGAATGTGATATTCAAATTAATTGTTTTTATATATAAATATTAGATAAATAATAACATAAATTATCAAGACCCTTGTATCATGGTGATTTTGTTTGGAAGAACCCAAATTCAGACCCTCCTTCTCAAAAAAAGAAATCAATATATTACTAAAAGCTGAAGCGTAGCGTTTAATGCTGCTGCTCTCACGTTGCACCACATCAGCTGCCACATCATTCTTTTTTTTGTAATATAATTTTTCCTACAATTTTAAAATGGTTTTTACAATTTTCAGCCCTATAAATCCCAGCCTTATAAATGCAGCCCACTACTTATTTATGTACTTCCACTATCACCCTATAATAAATCCAACCCACTAATTATTTATTTACTTCTACCACATCATTATCCTTTCTTTTTTTTTCCAATTTTTCTCTAATTTTTTTAACATTTACTTTTTTTTTTTAATATTTTCACTTACTCCAACCTTTCTCACCTTTTCATCTCCTCCTTACCTTTTCATCTCCCCACTACCATTTACTTTAATATCACTCTTCATCTTTACTTTCATATTCTCTTATTTTGTTTCTTCTTATTCACATCATTTTACTATAAATTTGTCATTCTCTTCCTTTCTTTGCATAGTTTTTTTTTTTCATAAAAAAAGGTTATTTCTCTCTCTCTCTCTCTCTCTCTCTCTCTCTCTCTCTCTATGTGTTGATTTTTTTATTTTACTTGCATCTCTACTTTAGGTTTATAATTCTTAACTAATTTTCATAACTTTTTGGAATCAACGTTTGGTCTGTATGATGTCATTGATAAATCTTTGTTGTAGAAAGGATATGATGGTGAAATACTTTAGTTCCCTAGGATTTCTTGTAGCTGTGTTCAGCCTTGTACCTATAGAAGGCCAATGTAGCTGTGTTCAAAGAGATGGCCTCGTTGTTAAAGAAGATTTTGAGGTACTAATGCAACCTAAATTTGCCGCTACTATCATTAAAGAGGATATAATTGTTACAGTTCATAGCAACTGACGATGCTTGAAGTGCGCATGAAATTAAAGGCTATAGGGGAGAGATGGCCTCGCTGTTAAAGATGATTTTAAGTTACTAATGCAACTTGAAATTCCCGCTGCTATCATTGAAGAGGATGTAATTATTACGGTTCATACCAACTGACCATGAATCATGTATATATCATGTATATGTTGTAAATGAAATACTAATACCACGTATATACTCTTGCAATTCTGCACAATTAATCTCTTTGTTTATGTGTTTCAGTGTTTTTTGAATATAAAGAATGTCAACAATATTGATCTTATGGGAAAAGTTACATAAAATATTGAGTTTTTTTTTTTTTTTTTATATTACAGTCTACTAAAAATGCTTTTTAAATATTTAAAACCTTTCTATTTTTTATATTACCGACGTGTTTAACAAAAAAAATATAAATAGATTATTGACTTTATACATTCATCTTTGGTGGTTTAACATTATATATAATTTTACCTTTACATATTTGTCTACTTTAATTTAGATGTTTATAACTAAATAATATTATCAATGAAGAATAAAAAAACCAAAAATAATGTCTATACATATCTATACTATATATAATAGTGGAGTTTTGTAATAAATTTTATAAAGTTCTTTATGCACTACATCTTTAGCATCTTTTCTTTTCTTTTTCCTTTTTTTTTTTTGTTTTTATTTGCAATTCTTACTTTGTTCAACTTTTCATCTTCTTCAATTATTGTCTTTTTAGTTCAATATTTCATCCCCTCCAATAATTTTATTTTTTTTTAATTTTCATTTGATTTTCTTTAGATTTTAAAAAAATTTCCATTATATCTTCTTAAATTCAATAGTTTCACTTCATTCAACCTTTCATCTACTTCCACCCTTTCTCTTCCATCTTAATTTTCATATAAATTTCTTCTTAATTACTTCATTTACACCTCTCTCCCCTATTTTTTCCAAGCTATCCACGACAAAAAGGTCAATACTCTCTCTCTTTCTCCAATTTTGTTTCTCTTTTGGTTGATTTTTTTATTTATTGTTTCAACCACTTTTTTTTTTCTACTAATGGTTCTTTTTGTTATTGTTGTATTATTCTTATTTTTTATTTATTTCCATCTCATTACTAGAAAAAAAATGTAATTCAATTTTGGGATTTCATGATGAATGAGTTTGAGTTTTCATGGTCTCAAAACTATTCAAATATGTTTTTTCTTTTTCAAAATTGATTTGAATTGAGCATTTGATCGTGTTTGTTATAAATTGCTTTATGGTTGCCCTTCTCTAGATTGCAAGAATGTTACTTTCAATATGTTTGCCATAATGTTTATCTGTCTGATAATTAACTTCAATCTGATGTTTTCCGTTTTGGTATTTATTTTATAGTGAGCGTGTTATTCACTTTTATCAAAGATAAATCGTTATTGTTCTCCTTTTCCTATCGTTTTATATGTTGACCTAAATTTCATTTTTATCTTTGTTTTGTTTGTCAATTTCTTGACAGATATCAACAATTAAGCCTTGCAATCACTGGAAGCTTTTTATTCTATTGAAGTTCATACCAATCAATTGGTAATTATTTTTTTTCTTAGAACCTTTTGAAGGAAAGGAGAATAAATTTGTTGTTTTTCTTGGGTGGTGCTTGATAATTTGCTTTTTATGGTTCAACACACATTAGCTATATAAGTTTTCTCTTTCCTTATATTAATAATTTGTTGTTTATTATTTAATTGGACTGTTTGGTGTCCCAGAAATTGTGGGCCAATGGAAGAGAAAACAAAGTATCAGTATCGTTTGAAGCTTAAATTTTTTTTGTTGTTTAGAACTTGGGGTGTAACAATTTAAATCTTTTTATCTCAACTTTTTTAAATGAAACTCTAATTCTTCAAAGCACACCAGCTTAAGTATATTGTTGTGTTGTGGCTAGAATTTTTGTGTTTTGGACCTTAGTTGGCCTATTTGGTTGACAAACAACTTTGGGGATTGTTTAGATTTTGAGAAATTGTTTGGGATTTTAGGAGTGAGGAAATTCAAAAACTAAATTCTTTTAAAATTCCATTAGTATCTAGCTTTAAGCTAATTGTTATGCGAATGGAGAAACTAATTGGTTTTTAATTCTTGAATATCTATCTATAATATTGTGTACATGAACAACAGTTGGGTTTTTAGTTTTAGATTTTGGATTATGCTACTTTCTTTCAACTACTTGATTTTCTTTTTGGAATTGTCTCCTATTGAAGGTCTAGAATATTGTGTACATGAGTTTTAGACAAAACATAACAATACTCCTATACTTGAGTTTTAAATTTCATATTTTTCTATTTCTTTCCTTATTAAACATAATATGATATAGCTGATGTGATGCAATGAAGGTAGGAGCAACTGCTATTTTTGGGGCATAGCAGCTGATACATTATGATAATTTCCCATAGCCATTTAAACTTCATGACTTGGAATGCTAATAGCCATCTTCTCTGAGGCAAAAACAATTGGTCGAGTTCAATAAGTTTGCCACTAACTTTGACCACAACATCATGATAATATAAGTGACTCACACACTTACAATTCGTATATGCACTATTTTGATTCTTTGTGGAAATTCAAAACATTGATAAAATGAATGTAATGGCAAGTGCGTGATTTGTATATAGACACGTTGATGAATGTGTGTAGTGGACATGAATAGAATCAATGGCATGTGTTTGACAATTTGGTCTTTGATAGAAATTAGTATAAGTGAGGGTCTATTAAATTTTTACCTCTTTATCTCTCCACTATTCTCTACTTGACTATCTTTATCTTCCCACTACTTTCTACTTTACTGTCATACTTCCTTCATCATTTTCTCTGTATTATATTTTGACTCTTCTTCTCCCCATTTTATTTTGTATAAATTTGATATCATTTCTTCTATTCAATCCATATTTTCCCCACAAAAAAATTGTAGATACTCTCTCTCTCCCTCTCTTGTGGATTTTTGTTCTTTCTTATAATTCTGATTAAGGTTGATGGTTTTTTATGTTTAAATATGTGTTTTGGTTTTTTTTTTTTTTAATTTCCCATTACAGAGTCTTCTCTCTCCCTTTTAAAGCTTTGGTTGAATTTTGATTTAGTTTAATACTTAGTTTTTTAGAAATAGGAATTTGAGTTTATGTCAAAACACATTCTACATGGCTATGAATTTGAATATACTTACCAATTTTGAGTAATAAATTATATAAAGTATGTCTTTTATTCCTTTTGTTTCATTTTAATTTTTGTTAAGATAACATTGTAATTTTGTGATGAATTTTTATTATTATGCTAATCTCATTATTCCTTAAGAGATGAGAAATTTGAATAATAAATTTGAAACTTATAAAGTTTAGTTGTATATCAAATATAACACACTACAATAGAAGTTAGAAAAATATAGTTCATCTTAAAAAAAATATTATACAAACATACAAAATATAATAGTATGATATATTTGTACTTTGTAGATATAAAAAGATGAAAAATACTTGTAGAAATTTTTTTAAAAATAAATAATATTTGAAGTAATTGCTAATTTTATATATTACACCCCATTACAAAATATTTATATATTCCCACGCATCACGTGGGTTTGCGGCTAGTAAATAAATAATGCATGTATCTCATTAAACACATAAAAATAAATTAATATTATTTTTTTCTAAATAGAAAAGAATATGAAAAATGAAGCTTTCTTTGATTTTCCTACAAAAGTAGAAAAAGAATTAAAAAGTTTGTGTAATTCTCACGTTAGGCATAGAATCATAGACACAAAAGTTGGAATGAAAGTGTAAAAATTTTGGAACAAAACCAACTCAAGGGATTACTTCAAGTTTGACATGTATGTAAGAAGTTTCAAGAATTTTTCACATGTGTTTCATAAGGAACTAGCAGATGTTTCATGAGATGTACAAGTACATTATAAGTTTATATAAAAATATATTGTAAAAGATATTTTTTATAGTTCATGTATATTACTCATTTGGTAGGATTATATTCAAGAATTAATTATATTGCATGTCATTAAAAAGAGGAGAAAAGTAAATTGTTATGATTAATATAATTTAGTATACGAACATATTATTTGAATAAACTCATAAATATTCAATTATAAGTTTTATTTATTTTCTATATTTTGTTTAGGTGTATTATTAAATTTGCATTTGTGTTTCTTTATTTATTTCCATTGTTTTTAAACTTGAGAGGGATTGCGATATTCAAAATTATTTTAATAATATAAGTTTTATAAAAAATAATATAAATTATCTAGACTCATGACACTGCTTGGAAGAACCCAAATTTAGACCCTCTCTCCCAGTTTATTTTGAAAAAAGAGAACCATATAAGTTCCTTTTTTTTTTATGTTAATCATTAGTCCATCACCTATAAAAATCTAATTATACTTAGTGTGCGTTTGGATACAACTTATTTTGCTGAAAACTAAAAACTGAAAACAATAAAAATATAATTTTTTTACAGTTTATTACTGTTTAGCACTGTTCATTGGCCTAAATTCATTGTTCATGGCCAATGAACAGTGCTAAACACACTGGTTTAAAATATAAAAAAAAAAAATCCAAACGCAAACGTCCAGACGTGGACGTGAATCCAAACTCACCTTTAGAAATAAATACATGTACCTCATGAAGCACATAAAAATAAATTAATTTTTTTCTTAAATTTTTTTTTTTCAAAATAGAAAAGAATACAAAAAGCAATTAACTTTTTTTTTTTTTTTTTATATTGTTTGATGAAGCTAAATGACGCTTTCTTTGATCTTTCAACAAAAAATGGAAGTCCCAAATACTTCTCAAACTCTTCAATAATTCAGTAGGTAGTCATTGGGAAAATTATTAGGTACTCCCGGAGTACCATAAATGCGTACTCCCCCCTCTTACATAAATGGTGGGTCCCACCATGAATTTAATTAGTGAGACTCACCATTCATGTGAAAAGAGGGAGTACGCATTTATGGTACTCTGAGAGTACACAATAATTTCCCGTAGTCATTGGAGGATATTTAGGAAGGATTTGTTGTGGGGGAGTGATTTTACTAGTTTCCTATTATTGATAGTGGATCATAGGTCTATGAAGGGTGTAAGGAGTATAAAAGGAGCAGGCCCAGCCCAAAGTGCATAAAGGACTGAGCATGACCATGAGTCTGAGGATCCATTCTGGCGAAGCCCTACACGCACTACAACCCAATGTTTAGCCGACTTATCTCCCACCTCACTTCGCATAGTGGAGATGTTAGGCTGAGGTATAGTTGCAGCTTGATTAACATAGGGCCAGGGAATTAGAGTTTAGATGTTCATCTCATAATATAGGTTTCATTTATTACTAAATGATCGGCTTGAATAGTGCTCTATACCTACTCCTCCTCTCCAAAAGGTAGAGGAAACACCTAATTGGACAAATTTTGAAAATTCTTTATGGTACTCGAGTTCCATGAACTTGAGTACCATCAAAAAATTTTCAACAAATTTGAAGACTATTTTTTCAAAAAACTCGAGTTTTTGAAACTTGAGTTTCATGGCAAGCTCAATTTTCACAAACTCAAGTTTTAAAGAAGGGATAGATCCCTACATATTTCCAAAACAATGGTACATTGCTAATTTTTTTGCTAAATAGTAGTTGTTGGCCATTTTCGCTGGGTTAACATTCGGATCAAAATCAAATGTCTAAAAGTCAACAGTCAACACGTTAATGCGAAACTTTTTCCTTCTTTTTCCATAGAAGCTGTCTTCCTTAGATGTTGATTGTTTTGGTTATTTGCAGATAGTATATTCTTTATATATTTCATTGTTCACCAATTATCTTACAAAACTAGATTGCTCAATCCTGAATGGCCTTCTTTGCTTCGGCTTTTCTTTACTGATTGTGTCCCACACGCCTAAGCCACCGCCCAAAGCCAAAAGAACTGACTTGTTTTAACTTGGTAGGGTTAAAGAGAAGTGCTCATTTAAGAGATTTGATCCCTTAAGTACGCATTAGATTAATTGGTGGTCTCATTGATAGAAGTCATGGTCCTTTAGGTTGTGTTTGGATACTTGATTTTTAATTTTAAAGTGATGGATTTTAAAATCCTTGGTGGATTTGTTCAATCCAAATCCTTGATCCTTTGTAAACTATCCAAATAAGGTATTTTGATTTCAATCACCCAAATCTAAATCCATGTGCCTAAATCCTACTATCCAAACACACAATTAGAGCATTCACATCATCTCATGCAAAATTTATGTTTATTTTAGTACATGAATTTACTTTTTTATTTTATATAATCACTTTTTCAAAACCTCTCATATCAGATTATCTATTTTACATCATTCTAAAAAAAAAACAATTATCTATTTTACATTTCATTTCATTAAAATATCATTTTTTTTCTTTTTTTTTAATTATTTCCATTTTTTCACACAACACCTATCATTTAATTTCTTCCTTCATCCTCGATATACGTAAAGAAAGAATAAATAACAAAATCCAAAATAAATAGTATCAATATAAATTTACACAATTATTATAGCAAACTTGTAAATTTACATAATTATACACAAATTAAAGTAAGTCATTTTTAGACAAACTTTACACATTTTTTCAATTATACACAAACTTATGTGAACGCTCTTTTATCGAACCACCCATGTAATTGCAAAGAGGACCAAACTCACCTAACCCCAATCATGGGTTAGCTCTTATAAACTTCATGTCAAGACCCTATCATTGTCAAGGAGGTATTGCGCGTCCGTATTTGCTCACTGGTCCCTTTGCATAGAATGAAGCCTTTTTTATATGTGCTGCCTGCATTCTGGTCTTTCCGACTATTTTGACCATTGGAAGAGTTCAAATTAGGCTCCTAAACTGAATCATGTTTCCCATGGCAACACAAAGTTCGTCATAGTAAGACCACCGTTTACCACTTATATGTTAGCTCTATCTTTTTCCAATGGCTTCAGCAATTGCTCTTTTTTACTATCATTTGCTTGTCTTTGTCATCACCCTCCTGGTGCCTGCAATAGCTCAAGTTAACACCAACGTAAGTGTGGGTTCAGCTCTCTTTGCCACAGATGATAACTCCACGTGGACTTCACCATCTGGTGATTTTTCATTTGGATTCCGCCGCCTTCCAGGTCAACAAGATCAGTTCCTTCTTGCAATCTGGTTTGCTAAGATACCAGATAAAACTATAGTTTGGTCTGCAAACGGACGCTATCCAGCAGAGAGAGAATCAAAAGTTGAGCTTAACACAGCTGGACAGCTTGTACTCATAGCTCCAAGTGGATGGGAGTTGTGGAGGTCCAACAACAATGAGAACCCTCAAGTATCAAATGGGGCTATGCTAGACACTGGGAATTTTGTTATAACAAGCAAAAACTCAAGCATCATGTGGAATAGCTTCGATGAACCAACCAATACCATGTTACCAACCCAAGTATTGGGTTTTGCGAGAAGCCTTCTCTCTACCATGTCTGAGAAAAGCTTCGGGGTGGGTAAATTTCAGCTCCGTTTCAGACAGCAAAATATATCAAATTCCTCATACGATTTGATACTTAATCAAATAGCTGTCTACACCCAAAATACTTATGGAGCATATTATACTGACCGTAATGTTTCTGAGCAGATCATGGATAAGTCAGGCTACCTTCTAGTCAAGAACTCACTGGGAGCTATATCCAATCTTTCATCAGAGGGTGAGGTCTTGAGGACAGAGTCAGACTCCTACTACAGGGCAACACTTGACTTTGATGGTGTTTTCAGACTCTATACTCACCCAAAGAATTTTACTGGAAGCCAAACCTGGACTGCAACCTGGTATGTTCCTGAAAACATCTGCCTGAATATTGTTGACACTTTCGGAAGTGGCCCTTGTGGTTATAATAGCATATGTTCACTGAGAGCTTATGGTAAGCCAGAGTGCCAATGCGCCCCGGGCTTCTCTCTCTTGGATGTAAATAACAAGTATAGTGGCTGCAAACAAGATGATGTAAGCTACATGCATGAATGTAACGAGATGGGTACTGTGATTTCGGAAGATCAGTTTGAAATCTTGGAGATCGAGAATGCCGATTGGCCTTTTAACTGCCTATGAACTACTTCAACCCATAACAGAATTTGAATGCAAGAAATCTTGTCTGCACGACTGTTATTGTGCAGTCGCCATTTTCCAGGATCCGAAATATAATAATGGCACGGGAAGATGTTGGAAGAAGAGATTACCACTTTCTAATGGGAGGTACAACCGCCATGCTGTTGATAGAAAAGCTCTATTCAAAATATTGAAATTGAATAGCTCTTCACAGAATCCTACAAATCCAGATCCAGGCCACAGAAAGCAGGATCAAGCAATATCGATTCTTGCAGTCCTCCTAGGTACTTCTGTATTTTTTAACTTCTTTTCTGTAGCTGCAATTTCTCTTCTTGTCTTTTGCTTGTGGCAAGAAAAACTACCAAATTTCTATAGAACCTTACATACAAAAGACCTTGATATGAATCTGCGTTCATTTACATACAAAGACCTTGAAGAAGCCACTAGTGGGTTCAAAGAAGAATTGGGGAGGGGTTCTTTTGGCACTGTTTATAAAGGGGTAATAGTATCAAGTTGTAGCAAATATGTTGCTGTCAAGAAGCTAGAAAAGATGATAAAGGAAGGTGAGAGGGAATTCAAAACTTAAGTAACAGTGATTGGCCAAACTCACCATAAGAATTTGGTACGGTTACTTGGCTATTGTGATGAAGGTGAACACCGAATTTTGGTGTACGAGTTTATGTACAATGGTTCATTGTCAAGTTTCCTCTTTGGAGTAATAAGACCAAGTTGGCAACAGAGAACGCAGATTGCATTAGGAATTGCCAGAGGACTTATGTACTTACATGAAGAATGCAGCATGCAAATCATTCATTGTGACATAAAGCCTCAAAACATACTATTGGATGATTTTTTTACCGCCAAAATTTCTGATTTTGGATTGGCAAAGCTTTTGATGAACCACCAAACCTGTACTCTCACTGGCATTAGGGGGACTAAAGGCTATGTTGCACCTGAATGGTTCCGGAACACACCAGTCACCATAAAGGTGGATGTTTATAGTTTTGGTGTCATGTTGTTGGAGATCATTTGCTGCAGCAGATGTGTGGAAGTTGAGACGGAGAGGGCAGCAATACTTACGGAGTGGGCTTACGATTGCTATAGTAGAGGGAAAGTTGAAAGATTGGTGGAAAATGATGAAGAGGCGATTAGTGATATGAATTGGGTGAAGAAGCTAGTAATGGTGGCAATTTGGTGTGTACAGGATGTGCCATTATTAAGGCCTTCAATGAGAGAAGTCACTCATATGCTAGAAGGCATTCTTGAGATTTCTGCACCCCCATGTCCTTTTCTCTACAGTTCAACTTTCGAAGATGAAAAGTCATCCATGGGATTTTCAAATAATAGTACAAAGAAATGAACCTCCCAATGTTGGGAGGCTCATTACTTCAACTAGTCTCCGTGTAGTGTCTAAGTGAAGTAGTGTCATAACAAGCCAAATAAGCTTTTCCATGATATCCTTTGAAAGTTTAGTCATTTGGAAAGATTGTCTTTATCAATGTTCTTGTCATGAATTTAAGCTTAGTACTACCGCTTAAATGGATTGAAATACTACGCAAATGTGGCTCTATGGGGGTTGTTGGTATATGTAGTCTATAAATAGTGTGGAGACATGATTTTTTTTTTTTTTTTTTTTTTTTTTTTTGAGATAAGGAGATTTGTAAATTTAAACTACTATAAGTCTCTCATATTGATTTTTTTGAATGGTATCAGTGTGTCTGAAAATGAATTCCTTTCATCTATGTCATGGTTGAGCATAGCTTCCACTTTTCAATCTCCTTCTGCTTCAAAACTTTCTAATCCTGCACTTCCTCCCTCATCCAATTATTATCTGAATAATACTCTACAGTTTCCATAATGATGATTTTTATAATGTCAAAAACAGAAAAGAAGCAGTTTCTATCAAATAATGAAGAAAAAGAATTGATTATTCTATTATTAATTTATTATATAGGAATTTAACAATCATTTTGGGTGCGCATTTGCTTGCCTTACACATGATTGGGAGCAACGCTCTGTCATCTACAGTTATGATGAAAAAAATGCAACGTAAATCATCAAAAATTATGATCCAATGCTAACTGGTTTTGAAGTTTCATATTGATAATGTCAGCCTTCAAAGCAGATTTCTTAATTAAC
Organism: Notholithocarpus densiflorus; assembly: GCA_030021035.2. Classification (NCBI taxonomy): domain Eukaryota; kingdom Viridiplantae; phylum Streptophyta; class Magnoliopsida; order Fagales; family Fagaceae; genus Notholithocarpus; species Notholithocarpus densiflorus. The sequence goes on along the minus strand of JARYZH020000492.1, from coordinate 4,012 downwards.
CAAGAAAACTCTAGTAATATTAGGAATTTCATTGCTTCATTTTTTTGGATAGATTTTGGGTTTCTTTTCGTTTGCAACAAGAAAAAATGACCAAGGAATCCGGGTAAAAAACAGATTTGTATCTCTACAATAAATTTTCATATCTTCACAAGAAGAAACGTTTGACATAGATCATACTTAATCAAGCATCTAAGGAAATCAATATCAGCAAATAATATTAAAATGCCAGAAGAAGAGAGTTTAACACTAATGGAATTTTGTCATGGAATTTTAGCAAAAACAGAAGATTGGAGGCAAAACAGGATATATAAGCTTTGTTGGGTGCAAGAATTATGGAGGATTATGAGAAATAGCTTGGCTTGCCAATGGTTGGGGAAAAATCAAAGGTAAATACTTTTAATGATCTACGGGAAAAAATTACTAATAGAGTGTTGGGTGGAAGGAGAAATATATTTCTAAAGCGGGGGGAGAGATCCTAATTAAAACAGTAGCTCAAGCCATTCCTACCTACTCTATTAGTATTTTTAAAATCCCAAGGGCTTTATGTGATGCCATTAATTCCATAGTGGCTAAATATTGGTGGGGTCAATCAAAGGATGAAAAGAAAATTCATTAGATCAATTGGAAAAAACTTTGTACTAGAAAGGATAGATGTGGTATGGGGTTTAGAGATATACAAGCTTTTAATATGGCTATGTTAGCCAAACAAGCTTGGCGTTTGATTCATAATACTCATTCTCTATTCTATTGAGTGTATAAATCAAGATATTTTCCAAATTGTTCCTTTATGGATGCGGAGGTTAGCAGCAATCCTTCATATGTGTGGAGAAGTCTTCTAGCAGCTAGAGATCTTATTAAGGAAGGTTCAAAATGGTAGGTTGGGGATGGAAGATATATTAAAGTTTCAACTCATAAATGGTTGACACATAAACCAATTTTTTTGAGAGGTTCAACCTAATCTGTTGGTGATGGACTTGAATCATGATGCCACTGGACAATGGGATAGTTACAAGGTGTTTGATCTTTTTGCTCATAAGACACGCAAGCAAATTCTGCAGATGCCAATGTCAAGGCTGTCCTCACGAGATAAACTGGTTTGGAAGGAAAACAGGTCTCAAAGCTTCTCTGTTAAAACAGCATACCAGGTTGCACTTCGTATGGGGCAGCAGCAATGGGTTGAGCACTCTGGTTTGATGGCAGAACGTAAAATTTGGAGAAAGTTGTGGAGCTTAAATGTATTGCCTAAAGTAAGGATGTTTGTATGGAGGGCATGTTCAAATGTTTTGCTGACTCGGGATAATCTACATCGCAGAAAGATTAACATTGATCCAAGATGTGAATTCTGTTGCGAACACTTGGAGTCCGCTGCCCACTTGCTTTGGGAATGTCCTTTTGCACAAAATGTATGAGCCCTTTGCAGAGGAAAGCTTCAAAAATGTTCAAATGATGCTCAAGATATTTTCATGCTATTTAGGTGGTTGATGGACAAACTTTCTCAACAAGAGCTCGAACGATGGGCGGTGACAGTTTGGGCAATTTGGAATGCTCAAAGTAAATATTATTTTGAACATATCCAAATTCAACCCAAGTCCATTCTTGATGGAGCACTTGGTTTTCTGCAGGAGTATCAACATTTGGTAGTTGTTCAATCAAGCAATTGAATGTGATCTGATCGTTTTCTGCACATCTGATGTATGTCTGCATAGTGTTATTTTCTGCACAATTATTTGTTTCTGCAGAAATTGTTTTGTTTTTCTGCATAATTGTTGCTTCTGCAGAATAGGTCTGCTATTGTTGTAATAGGTGTCCGACTCCTCTGCTTGTTTTATAGGGTTCTATGTATTGTTTTTGAATTCTGCAGAAGCTGTTTTCTGCATAATTCTGCATAATTGTTCTGCTGTTAGCAGAGGGTTAAATACCCCTGTTTGTCTATGTGTTCTGATGTAATGTTGTGGTCTATGCAGAAGTGGTTGTTTTCCTGCATAATTGTTTTGCTGTTAGCAGTGGGTCAGAGGTTTCGATTCCCCTGTTTTGTTTTGCAGGGTTTTTATGTACTGTTTCGCATATTTTATCAAAGAAAATTTTTATCTTTTATCTCAAAAAAACACCAATCCGGTAAAAAGAATAAACTAATAAAGACTCATAAGCAGTTCAGAGTGATATGTGGCAAAATACATTGCATCTTAAGTTGCTCCCTGAAGGAAGCTCAACTGTAATCAAGAAGGCAGGCTATCCAAATCTTGGGAAATCCTCAAATTCTAATCACTTTTTAATTATTGATGAAAAAGACAATTGTTAATCAGAAATCACTCCTTAAAATTTTAATCATTTTTAAATAGTATATTAAAATATAAAAGATTTTAATATTTGGGGAAAAAAAAAATTGCTTAGCCCCAAAATTGAATTTTGGTTCAAAAAATAAAATGGTCATCTAGAATATTTCGGTTATTTTATGTTTTATTTTTCCCTTTTATTCATAGCTTGATAATAGTGAATAGATGTTAGTGGAGAGAGCTTGCCTGGCTTTCATTTTTTGATATTGCAATGTGCAACATAGTATTGCTAGGATCGTCTTCCCAATTCAGGACAGCTCTTTCATAAAATTCAGCATTTTTAGATAAATTTCTTCCGAGCCATCCCACAAAGAATTTAAAAGTCTCGAGCTTGTCATATTTGAGGGCAATATGCAGAGCAGTCTTGTTTTGCACTGTCACATCTGCAATAGAATCAGGACAGACTAATAGAAATTCTTCCAATAGATCAAGGTGGTGATCACCTGTTGCTACTACATAATGCAAAGGAGTGAGACACTCCCTTCCTTTGACACGAACAAGGTCCCCATCAAACTGTAGAAGCCATCGTACCAGCTCGTTATGCCTTTTTTGTAGTGCAAGGTGAATGGGACTAAACCCATCTGGATTTAGCTTCCAAGCAAATGAAGGCTTTAATCCCATCATCTCTGTGGCAAATGGTATGTGCCCAACGACGCAGCTATGTGTAAAGGAGTATCAGCAAATGGTAGCTCGTCGATGTGCTCCAAAAGTTTAACATCCTCTCGAATTAAGGAGTAAAAGGCATCAATATCTCCACTTTGAGCAACCTGCTTCAACCTCTCAACTCTCACATCCATTCTAGTTTCTAGAAAAGCCAGATATTAAAAAGGCAGAGTTTTTCCGGCTCCAACCACTGAGTGGTATATCAATCTCTCTATCCCTCTCTCCCAACAGATATCAGAATTTGCTTATTGATGCTCTCAGTCTTAATATATACTCCGCACTCATAATATGTGGTATATCTTTATTGGAAAAAAATAACGTGTGGTGTGTGTATATATATATATATATATATATATATATTAATTTGCTAGACTTTATTTGTTGGGTGCATTGGATGTCAAACCTGCTTTTCTCACTCAAGCCTTTTATTTATCTGATATGACTTTGGCGTGTGAAGGAAGAAAAGAAAGAAAAGCTGAAGATGAAGAAATAAAAGAAAGATCATTCTGATTTGGCCATTTGGTGGGGTAAAGTCCCAAAAGTGTGATGACAGTGAAGAATTGCAAGAGAGAAAGTAGAAGAGAAAAACACAAAGAGCAAAGAAAAAACTGTGAGAGATACACGATGAGGAGGAGAGCCGAGTGAAAAATAAAAAAGAGTTTTTATTTGTTTAAGCTGTATCTCTAATTTATTAAAAACTCAAGTTTGACTCTATTTTATATAGTGAAATTATTCGGAGTTTGTCCTATGGTATTTCTCTTCAAGAGTAATGCTAGATATATAAACTTTTTTACAAATTTTTTTACAAACTGTTGATGTGGTGAGTTGTTATTAGTAAATAAAAAAGTAATATTAATGTTAGGCATAAATGAAAACCAATAAAAAGTTGATCACATCAACAATTTGTAAAAACAAATAACCAAATCTAAAAGCAAACAATATAAGTAATAATATAAGAGAACAATATGAAAATAAAATGATAAACTAATGGATAACATTTTCAAATGGAAAAACCA
>JARYZH020000491.1:115000-166963 GCA_030021035.2 Notholithocarpus densiflorus | reverse complement strand
GCAATAGAAGAATCATTGTTTGCTATTGTTGTTCTTTCTAAAAACTATGCATCCTCGACATGGTGTCTGGATGAACTTGTGAAAATCATGGAATGTAGTAAGATGGGGTTAAGAGTTCTACCTATTTTTTACGACGTGGATCCATCCGTGGTACGGAAACAGACTGGAACTTATGCACAAGCATTTGATGAACATGAAATACGTTTTCAAGAGAATATAGAGAAAGTTCACACGTGGAGAGTTGCTTTGAAAGACGTCGCCAATCTCTCTGGATGGTCCTTAAAAGATTGGTAATTCCTGTTAACAACATAATTTCGATTGAATATGTTAAATAACCGTCTGTATGGACATATACGAGATTTATTTTGCATCTAGTAGTTAGGATATGATTCTAATGCATTTAGCATGACAAATGCATCCATTTATGTTTGTGTACTTGTCCTTTGACAGTGCTATCTCCATACAATTTAATGGCTGACATGATCATTTTAAAAATTATTCTTTTGTAGAAATTATTGCATTTACTTATAGGATGAGGATACATTGGATGGTCACACTGCTTAACTGTCTTTCTTATTTGTAGGCCTGAGTCAGAATTTATCCAAGTTATTGTGAAAATGATATCACAAAAATTGAGTTATGCATTTCCAAGAGATACCAAAGGCTTAGTGGGAGTAGATTCTCAAGTGAAGGAATTGATGTCGCTTTTAGCTATAGGATCAAATGATGTTCGCATTATTGGAGTTTGGGGGATGAGAGGAATTGGTAAAACAACTCTTGCTAAAGCAGTTTATTGGAAAGTTTTTAGTAAATTTGAAGGTGGTTGTTTTATCACTAATATTAGAGAAGTATCTGAAAATTTTGGTTTACTTCCATTACAACAAAAACTTATTTGTGATATTTTGATGGAGGAAAATGTGAATATAAGAGATGTTGATGATGGAGTTCATATGATCAAGAATAGGTTATGTCATAAAAGGGTTCTTCTTGTTCTTGATGATGTAAACCAATTTAAACAGTTAGAAAAGTTAGCTGGGGAGCCAAATTGGTTTGGTCAAGGTAGTAGAGTTATCATAACAACAAGAGATGAGCATTTGTTGATAAGACATAAAGTTTATGAAATATATGAGGCTCGAGGATTGGATGATGATGACGCTCTACGTCTGTTTAGTTTGAAGGCTTTTAATAAAGATCATCCTGTCAAAAATTATCTAGAGATGTCCAAACATTTTGTAAATTATGCTAAAGGCCTTCCTTTAGCTATTGATGTTTTGGGTTCTTTTTTGTACAATAGAAGAAAGGAGGAATGGGAAAGTGTATTAGATAGGCTCAAAAAATTTCCCGAAAAAGATATTATGAAAATACTTCAAATAAGTTTTGATGGACTTCAGGAAACTGAGAAAGAAATATTTCTTTATATAGCATATTTCTTTAATATGAAGGACAAAGATTATGTAGTAAAAGTACTAGATCGTCTTGGCCTTTGTCCTAAAATTGGATTAAGGGTTCTCATTGAAAAGTCTCTCTTGAAACATTGTGAAAATACATTTTGGATGCATGAGCTACTACAAATAATGGGTAAAGACATAGTTCGTCAAGAACCTCAAAAGTGGAGCAAATTTTTGCTATGTAACGACAGTCACAATGTGTTGAAGAAAAATATGGTAAGAGAACATTCAAAGAACTTGAGCATATACCTTATTTTGACAAAGTTAATATCTAAACAACTCTAAAAATCATATATTATGTGACTTACTCATCCCTTTTTTCTTTATTATTAGGAATGTGAAGCAATTGAAGGACTTGTCTTTGAATTGGGTGATCAGCATATATCCAAAGAGGCACAATTGAATTTAAGTGATTGTAAAAATCTTGTTGAGTGGCCTTTAAGCCCATCACCTGAAATATGGAAGCAGCTTTCCTTAAGCCCATCACTTGAAAGAATTTGTTCTTCAGATATATTGGATTTGAGAGACTGCAATCTTCAATCAATCTCTGGGAATCAGCTTTCCACAATCCCAAAACTCATATTTCGAATTCCGGAGTTTTTATCAGTATTGGATCTGAGAGACTGCCATCTTCAATCAATCCCTAGTACGTTAGGTTGCTTATCCTCTTTAGATAGTTTATATCTTGGGGGAAATAATTTTGAGTGCCTTCCTGAAAGCATCATTCAATTATCTAAATTGAATACTATTGATTTGAATGATTGCATGAGGCTTCGTTCATTGCCACAGCTTCCATCTTGCACTTCACTTGTTGGTGTAGCAGATTGTGACTCATTGGAAACATTACCAAATAGATTAATATTAGACAAATTACGCCAGCCACCTCTTTATCTCTTCAATTGCTCCAAATTGGCTGGCAATCAAGGCTGGAGTGACATGTTTTTTAGAATGCTAACAGGAGATACTCAGGTCTCTCTCTCTCTCTCTCTGTATACATTTCTATCTTGCTAAACTCTAAACATCATTCTTTGTTTATGTCTAGGGAATCTATGAGGAACCCGAAAGACATTCTGTGGCTACCCTCAGTATTGTTATTCCTGGAAGTGAAATTCCAAGATGGTTTAAACCTCAGAATGTAGGGACGATGGTGATTGCACAGGTTGTGCCTTCTCATTTGCGTAACAAGTGGATGGGAATGGCTGTGTGCGCTGTTTTTTCTTGCCACTTTCTTCATTCAAGAAAAAATTGTCCCATGGAATTATGTTTTCTTCATTGCCATATTGAAGTCAATAAACATTTAAGTGTACAGGAATCTGCAATCTTTAGCTATAAGTTTGCTCGGATTGGATCACATCACCTTTGGCTGCTCTATTTTCACCCTGAATGTTTTGATGAGAATGCTAGAGCAGTATTAAGTCAAATTGAAGAGAATAAGATCATTCAGATGGAAGTTAGATTTGAAGATTGTGACAACCCATGCTTAGAGGTTAAGAAATGTGGATTTCGAATGGTATACGAGCAAGACATTGAAGATATCAGAGAAATGATGGCTCTCCATGGCAAAAGCTGCAGCATCAGTCCTTACGAGGGTTCAGATGCTCAACATGATTTTGACAATTCAATGGTGGTAAAAGAAGGTAGCAAAATTAAGCGAATTTGTGATAACTAAAATGGGGCTGGGCCTAGTGGTGAAGGCAGCTCTAATGATGTACCACACTCAAAGAGGATTCAAAGATAAAAGGATGTTTGGCTCATTGTAGCTCCGGGAGTTTCCAATTATTTTGCTCCTAGGTACATGTAATCATCGTCTCTCTTTCTTACAAGTCTTTTTTATTTTCAATTTTGCCTTCAAAATTTACTTTAGTGCAGCCCTTGATATATAGGCTGACAGCTTCTACACTCTAAATGTATCTTCCTTTTGTTTCACATATGGGCTTCCAGGATTGGTACAAAGTTGGGAACAAGCTTAGAAATGGTCTCTCACAGTGCTGCTAAAAGCTTTGTTGATGGGTGTTAACTTCCAATTGGGCCTGTGGTAACCTTGATTTCTTTGGTCACAGAAAGTAGGCCCTGATGCAAATGAATCTTCCATTCTTCCTTGTCCACAAGATTGATTACAGGACACCAATGATATGTGAGTTTTTTTGTCAAAATTTCATTGCCATTACTAGTTTCATAATAAATGCACCATTACTAGTTTCATTCTAGTTAAACATATTCTAACAATATAGGATTGGAATTGATAGGCTTAAATCATGCAATTTTGTTTTTGACAGATTGCCTACAAGGTGCTTGTGAAGATGTTTCAGTATAAATTGTTTTAATGAAGTTTGGCTTTTTTACTTCAGCTTTCTCTGTTCAGTCTACTTTCTTCTTTTTCTGAAATGGTGTGTTCTTTTTTTGAAATGTTTTTTTTTATTTTTTTTATTTTTTTTTTATTTTTTTTATACCTTTTTTGCTTTACTTGGGAGTGAGTCAATTTGGAAAGAGACCCATTTTCTTCAGCTTTTGTTTTTGCTATGAATATTTATTGTGTTTCTTCAGCTTTTATGTTTATTTTTGGATTTTTATCCATGATATTTCATCTTTGGTTTTGATGGATTTCAAAAAAAAATTTCCTTCTATAATTGTTGAAGTACTTTGCTTAGTTCGGGTTAGTTTGAAAACTTGGCTTTAAAAAACAAAGGTCCTGCTGCAATTTGAATCCTAAAGTATAACTGCCCTGCTAAATTTTATGTCTATTTACCATAACAATCATTAAACAGATAAATAAATTAGAAACTCAGACTCCTATTCCGATTATGGCCGGTTCATTCATGTTGAAGGCATGCTAGAGGCTTTCACATGATTTGTTTTGTATGTTATAGTAGTTTCTAAGTTCTAAATGTCACAAAATATGATGCAATTTGATACTTGCAGCTTTTGTTGGACAGCTTTTGAGGATTGAAGGATAGAGAATGTATAGCTCATGGTAAGTTGGTAACTCTGATTGCAAGGATTCTAATGATGATGGCCTGGGATTGGTAAGTCATCGCCATTCTTTCTATTACAGGTCATGTTTGTTGCTATAAATATATATAAATATATATATATATATATTTATATTCATTTCTTTGGCATACATATACTTCCTTTTCTTTTTTTCTTCAATTTAAACTTTATAGTTTACGTTAAGTGCAGCCCCTAATACATAGACTCCGTAGTTTCCTATTAGGCCTGTGGTAACCTTGATTTATTTATTTTTGGTCTGAGAAGTTAGCCCATGATACAAATGAATCTTCCCTGTCCACAAGATTGTTTGCAGGACAGCCATAGTTTTTTTTTTTTTGGGTCAAAATGTCATTGCTGTTACTAGATTCTTAAACGTGCGAGTGTGGAAGCTTACTATGCCATTTTCATTTTGCCACCTTGTAAAAATTTTAGTTGCACTTTTGATAAACTTATATTGGGAAAAAGGTAAAAGGAAATTTAATGCAAATCAACCATATATACATCATTTGCTTGTTTGATTGTAATTTTTTAAAGTTATTTGTGCCAAATTCTTGTTAACTTTCTTTTTTTTTTTGGCAGAAAGTTAATGCAAATCAACCATTGTACTTTTTGTTGTTGATTATATCGGCTCATTCCCTTCATATGTGCACTCACCAGTCGCCAGTAGTTTCTAACTCTTCAATCTCTCATTCATGGTCAGTGGCTCCTCATGTGGTCGCTAGCAGTGTTGTCTCTGCCTAAATCAAAAACATAGAGCAGTGGCAGAACCACTGTCCGTTGAAGGTATTTTTTTTTTTTTTTGGGTCTCATAGCCCAATGCATCATCGTTATCCCATTTGTTTTTCTTGGGATTTCTTTTCATTGAATGATATTTCTGTGTTTGATGTAATGAGTTGAAGACATATATGATCGAATACAATTTGGCTATATCATAAATGGAGTAGATCATAATTCTGTAGGTTACTGTAATTTTGCAATACCACTAGCTACCATGATTTTAAGGTGTTCATAATGGGTGTAAGGTATTCCTATTTATACCTTTTGTTAAATTCTTTGTAAACTAGTTAACACAATAAAGATGTAGGTAGTGAAAGGTTTTCCATTATAGGTGTAGGCTGTCAAGCTGAACCATGAAAATATTTGCTTATGCTCTCTTTCTCTGTCTCAATTCTGAAAAAACCTCTATTCTAACATACTCTAACAATATATGTAAATGGGAGTTGAAATTTATAGGCTTAACTCATGCAATTAAGTTCTTAATTTCCCCCCTTTTTAAAATGCTGAGCTTAGGTGTGAATCAACCTGGAAAAAGACCCATTTTCTCCAGCTTTTGTTTTTGGTATGAATACTTGTTGGGTTTCTTCGGCATTTATTTTATTTGGACTTTTCTCCATGGTTTTCATCTTCTAATCCCTTCTGGTTTTGTTGGATTTCAATTCTTATTATTTGTTCCTAATTTCTTAAGTACTTGCTTAGTTTGGGTTAGTTTGGAATCTTGGACTAATGGGGTTAGATAATTGCAAAAACAATGGTTGTATTGCCTAAAAGGAAAAAAAGGTCCTGCTGCAATTTAAATCAGAACGAGTAACTTCCCTGCCGCATTTTATGTCTACTTACTATAAGAAATTATTAAAGAGATAAATACATAAATAAATTAATTAGAAGCTCTAATTCAGATTATGGCAGTTTCATGCATTTCAAAAGTATGCTAGAGGCTTTCACATTATTTGCTTTGTATGTTATAGTAGCTTCTAATTGCCACAAAATCTGATGCAATGAGATGGTACTTGCAGCTTTTATTGGACAGATTTCGTATTGCTGGGAGAACTTTCTTAGTTATATCTCCTAGGATTGCTTGTTTAACATCCGGATTAAGCTTATTTTGGTTGAGGTTGGAATTGAAGATAGGCTAATTGGATTACTGAGAAAACATTGACGTATTCTTGTGCAGGTGCAGGTGCATGAAATTGTATAAGGAAGAAATGCCCCAAGGTTAAATGGTGAAGATCATCATCTGACAGGAAAAATAGTGTCAAAGAAACGTAACCCGCCTGTTGTACCACCCTGCAACCCAATGGGCTTATATAGCCTAGAAGATACCACTGCCTAAACTAGCTGGAATTGGGTTTAAAATGTGTGTGGGCTTAAGTTTATTTGTTTTAGGTTTTTATGTGAGTGGGCTTATTTGATGTATTTTTGGATTGAGCCTAGTGTGATGTGGGTTTATTTTGCATGACTCTAAATGAACACTTGGGTTTGAGATTTAAATGGGCTAAATGGGGCTGGTGCATTGGTGCGTTAGTGTGTGTGAGTGTGGTGTTTTGGGCCTAAGAGCATGGGTTAATGGGTTATTTATGTGGGCTTAAGAGAGTTGGGTTTGAATGGCTTAATTGGAGGGGGTTCGATGATTGGTGGACCTAACACTAATATGGCTCGGGGGCTTAGAAGAGCAAGGGGCGCTTGACTAATCAAGCACATGTTGGGTGCAAGAGATTTCCAACGGTGGAAATACAACAAAAAGTAACAAAGTAAATATCTTTCCATTCTATTGATTTACCATGCTCCTATTGATTTTGATAATGGTTAAACAAGTTAAGATTTAGGGGTAATTACAGTAAACCCACCTGTAGTATGGTTCGTTTTCACTTTGCCTACCCGTGATTCAAAACTTTAAACTTTACCCACTTGAACTTCAATCCGTTACCCATCCCACCCTCAGAGGTTAGAAAAACACCATTTTATTAAAAATCAGAACATAACACGGATCAAAAACACGAATCATTGAATCTTTTCCTCACGAACACAACATTTGTAAATATAGTTCAAAATTTTCAGTTACACACATCCAAAACCAATTAAATCCTCTGAATCCATATCGAAAATCCGTCTCATTTTTCAAACCCAAACTATAATAAAAAAAAGTTTTAGAATCCAATCATAGATTAAATAGAAAATAGAAACAAGCCAAAAAGAGAATTTCATTCATAGGCAAAATAAATCAAACAAGGGGGAACTACAAAAATGGAAAGGGAAAATAAAATAAAAAAGAAAGGGAGAGACAAACAGCACCATTATTCATCATGCTAATGGTGGTGGTCGAGTGCTTCGACCTAAAGTTTGATGGTGGCTTGTACGACGGCTTGGCTGTCATGGTGGTGGCTCGTAGTGGTGCTAATGGCGGCCATGGAGGTCAACCACCACTAACAAGCCAAAATCAAATAAAACCCACAACCAAAAAGCAAAAAAAAAAAAAAAAAAAAAATTGAAACCTACGAAGCGTTGCCACCTACTCCACCACCACCACCACAATCAGAACCCACAGCTCAGCACCACCACCACCTCTGCCACAATCCACAACCACCACAAGCCACAACCCATAACCCCACCATAATTAAATCATTATCAAACCCACAGCCCAAAAGCAAAAAAAGAAAAGGAAAAAAAAAAACCCATGGAGCAAAGATAGTGGTCAATCCGAGATTGAGCTCCATTTTGGCTGAAACCGGGACGGAGGCCGAGATCGAGCTCCATTTTGGCTGAAACCGGGACGGAGGCCGAGATCGAGCTCCATTCTCTCTAAACCACCGCCAGACCTCTTCCTGGATCTGCTCCAAACCGCTGAGACGGAGGCTGAGACTAAGACGGATGCGAGAACAAAGGAAATCAAATAAACCCACAACCAAAGCCACAAAAATCAGATGAACCCACAACCAAAACCACAAAAAAATGAAACCCATGAAGCAAGAACGAAGGAAAATGAAACCCATCGCTGTGGTGGCCGATGTCCCCCTTAACTCCACCATAGGAGAGTGAGAGAGAGAGAGAGAGAAAGACTAATATGGAAATTCTGGGCATATGTTTGTTTTGAACCACGGGTAAATATTAGTTAACACTTTACCTGTGGTTAGGTTTGATTTTTCTAGGCATATTAGTTAACACTTGACTTGTATCATTCACTCCCTTTGCCATTAACTAAATATTTGTTTAAACTTAACACTTTACTTGTGGTTAGGTTTGATTTTTCTGGGCATATGTTCTCATAGAAGTTCTTAAGCAATCAAAAACCTAAATTTTTTATTTTTGTTATGTTTGTTTTTCCCTAAAAATATGTTTTTCTAACGGCAAAGGGAGAGGTAGGTAATAGATCCCTAACGGAAGTTACCTCAGGTGGGCAAAGTATAAAATTTTGAACCACGAGTAAGCAAAGTGAAAACGTGTCATACCACAGGTGGGTTTACTGTAATTATCCCCAAGATTTAAATTTAGACAAGAGACTTTGGATTTACAAAAGGTGGCTCTCAAAAGATTTGAGTTACACATGTTTTAGGGTTTGTTTAAAATGTTTTACCAAAAATTCAAAGTTTCACATAGAGTTTTGGGTGAGAAAATGGTTTTTTTAAAGCCTTTTCTAATGAAATCTTTACCTTTTACCCCTGTTTATTATCTTTATATGCCTGTTTATTATCTCAAATTATATAGATGTAAGCAACTTTTGTGTCAACATATCCTTACGATTAGAGGTATTAGGATTATATGAGTAGGCCCGATTCTATTGTAAGCCCATGTATGCCTAACCCTAGCTCTCTCTCCTTAAGGTTCATTGTAAATGTGTGTATTGAGATTATAGTGAAGATGAAATGGTCAAGGCTTTCTCTCATTGGATGCAAGCCGTTAGGCCAAACTACGAAAACATTGTGTTCTCTTAATTTCTTCTCTCTATACCCTCTTTCTCCATATTCTCATAAAATCTAACATGGTATTAGTGTAATACCCCACATACTTTTATTTGAGGTTATTATTAAGTTTTCTTTTAAATATAATTGTTGGGCCTTAGGTATTATTTTATTAGTAACTGCAGCCCGTTACCCCACTAAGCCCACATCTCTAATACAAACTACAGGGTAGAGGAAGAGACAATCAGGGTTTTCATTAGAAGGGTTTCTTAGTAAAAGTGGTTGCCAAAGAAAATTTGAGAAGGAGAGAGAGAGGTGGTGTGACAAAAGAAGGAGGCAAAATTGTTTAGGGGCACAAGGTTTGGCTACAAAATCAAGGTGAAAACTCCATCTTAATATTACTATACTATTTATAAACCTTGAGATATTTTTTTTGGTTTTGGCAACGTGGTAAGATTAAGTTATGTTAATTCGATTACAGTGGAAAGATGTTTATATATTAGTGTTATTCAAATAAAGATCTGATGGTTATACTCTTATGTTTATGGTGGTGTTGTAATTTATATTGGTTACCGTTGAATTTAAGGACTTTGGGTTAACAAGAGATGATATATATATTAGATTAAATTGCTAGTAGTCAGTACATGATTTCACTAGGTTGCCTACGGTTAGTATTTTAGAACAAAATCATGGAATTTCAAATCTTAAACATGAATATGGCATTAACGTTTGGGGTTATATATATTAGGATAGCTTTATCATTTTTTTCATTGGTTAGATATCTATTAGGACGGCTTTGACGTTTTTCTTTGGGGTTATACATATTAGATCCTAGTTGCCCACTGTGTGCATATTCTAGAACAAAGTCACATTATAGAGCCAAATTCACGTTGAGGTTTACTTTTCGTTTAGGACATACATTAAATCCTAAAGTTTTGGCCTTTGCCTATGAGTTTTGATAAATTCAAGGAAACATATTTTTGGGTAGAGATGCCTTGCATCAGTGTTATTATTTAATTCGGCAGAATATAATCCTAGTGAGTCAGTTTGTATAATACGGTAAGATTTATATTTTTTTGTGGAGGATATTAAATAAATTCCATGATTGATTATAGGTTCTATTTAAGAGTATTTTGAGACGATTTGGATGGTGTTTCAGCTGGACTTTCAGAGTGATTCAAGTGCTGTAAGTAATTATGCATAATATGCACAAGTTTTATTCTTTAGGTTCTTAGAAGTTAAAAGTTTTCAAAAGTTTTGTATTTCAAACTTATATTTTCTAAAGTTTGTCAAAAGTATTTTTATATCATTGAAAGAGAAATTTCGACTATTAAATAATGTTTTAAAGAGATACTTCGAATTTTAAATAAGTTTTGAATGTCCAAATCTCATTTAAAAGATGATTTCTAAACTAAACTATTTTTCGTAAATAATTGAGTTTCAATGTAAGTTTTCTAAAAAGGTTCTTGTTCTTTAAGTTTGTTTAAAACCAAGTGATTTCAAGTCATATTCTTATTTTTCAAATGGTATTTAAGACGTTTCCTTTAGCAAATTGGGATTTCAAACTTATGCAAGAATTGTAAAAATATTTATATAAACTCTTCAGTTCTTATTCGTTCCCTAAGAGAGACAAGCATCCTTTGATTTATGTTCAATTCGATATTGTAATATTTGCTATGCCTTTCTATTTGGAATAATTGTTAATGTTAAGAAAATTATTCTATTTTGTATATATTTTGTTTGGTGATTTGTGACTCAAAATGAGTGTTTTTAGAATTGATCAGATTTATGTGTAAATCCGCTCACAGGATTGTATGTGAGAATATGTGTTGATCCCTCACCAGCAGGGGTTAGATGTTGGTATCCGCTCACAGGATTGTATGTGAGAATATGTGATGTGTATATATGACATGTGCTCTGATCAATTATCTGTATGTGGTTTCATATGACTTTAATATTTGATTATATATGTATTAAGTGGTTCTCTATATGTGTGGAAAACTATATGTGATATTTTGAGTAAAATTGTGAAATCAAACTCGTGCTTTGCTTGACTCTATTCCGTGGTATATTGTGTATAATTGCTTACTAGATGTGTGGCTCACCCCATCAATTACTATTTTTCAGATTAAAGTGTAGTTGGGAATATAGAACCTTTGGATCGCTTTGTAAGGTGCAAGGTAGAGCGTGGAAGTTGTAGGCGATTTCAATATTACTTGAAGACTTATAGAATTTTAGTTACCTCTATTTTGTAATTCATGTTTTATACAGTGGAGATTATTTCCAATTTGTGGAGTTTAGATTTTTGTAAGAGGCTTTTAAGAGTATTGTTTCTTTGGAGTATTAATTTATTTTGGATTAATTATGCTTATTGAGTTACGTAAGATCAGCAAGTTAGTCACGCATCTAAATTCATGTTCCATGGATTTGGGTCGTGACAATTAGAGCTAATATTCAACACTTACATGTTAGAGACCCTAAGGACTATGGTTGGTTCTAATGTATAAGTGACCATGGTCACCATTTTTTGGTTGTTTCTTTTGATGTATGACAAAGGATATAAGAAAAACCTAGTTAAGTGAAAGAGCAAAACCTGTGCAAAAAACAAGCATGCAACAATAACCCATTGCATTTAGAAAACAATTCTAAACTCTGGATATTATATTTTAGGTTGGGTAACACTCGGCTTAGAACTAAACTTGACATAGCGAAAAAATAAAATTGAAAGAAAAGAACTCCACAGAACCCATATCACTTCAACTTTCGCTATAGTCACACCACTTTTCTTGATTTGATATTTTCTTCCCCATTTCTCATGGCATATTAATAGGCCTCATATTTTATCCAAAATATTGAAAAACACTACCTAAATGAGAGTATGACATTGTATAATCAAATTAGAATTTAAGCTTTTTTATTTTTTTTATTTTTCTTTTTCTTTTCACCCTTCTATCATTTAAACTTTTTTTCAGTTTTCTACTTTGAGTTTTTGTTATAATTCCAAAATTTAGAGAAAGTTGAATTCTAGGTAAATTTTTTTAAAGCAATTAATGCAATGAGACAGAGACATGTAAACACAACTTTGTAGTTATATATCAATATTCTTAATACTTTTAGATTAATTTATTTTCTCAACTTATTTTTTACACTACAACAAAATGTATTTTCGGCAATGAAAATTTTTGTCACTAAAAGCCCAAATTAGAATAACATTAGATGTATAAACTTATGTATTTAGACTAATCTCTTCTCTCTCTCTCTTTTTTTTTTTTTTTTTTTTTGAGTAAATAGTAATACTTATTAGAACACACATGAAAATAATAATACTAGTGTTTTAAACCGAGTTTATAATACATTATATAACTAGAGTACAACTACAAAAGGGCCTAACATTTATAGTTGTAGACTGGAGTTATAAACAGCGAACACTTTTTTTAAGAGAGTTTCAATCTATGGTGTCTGCTCCTGATGATAGCTCTTTATCATCATACCAAGACATCAATCAGTTTTTTGTAGGCGAGGATTGAACCCCAAATCTCTTAAACAACCATTAGAAATTTTACCAGTTGAACTGACTGGAACCCACATAAATGGCGGATACTAGACACACACAACAATCTCTTCTTTTAATTATTAACAACTATGAGTACTTATTTAGACTAATCTATTCTTTTAATTATTAGTAACTATGAGATAATTATTTTAGTTTCCTATGTTTTAATCATATGAAATATAAACTTGTAGTTAATTGACATCAAGGAAAACCTGAGCATGATAATGAGTCTCGATTGAATTCTAAATGAACTTGTATCTAGTTAGATTTAACAAATTTTCCAATGCATTAAATTCAACACTATTGGGAATTGAGAAATCATGTAGTGGTTTCAAAGATATGAAAAATGTGGAGGACAATTAAGTAAATAAAATTAAGTTTTACTTTGAGTCTTTTCTTTTAATCTTGGCCTCCCTAAATTGGAATCTTGACTCTGCCACTAGCTTTAGTATATCCTAGTCCTAAGGATTAATTAGTTTGATCTTGGCTGACTATATGAGACTTAGTCAAGGTTTCTAGCTTCTAAAAGAATCTTTTCAATTACTCTTATCGATAAGGATTGATTAGGAGAGGTGCTTACTTGTATTTTTGAGACCTTGATAATTCAACCTCTCTAATTTTGATTCGGAATGAGCAAATCAAATGGCAATTTTTAATTGCTTACCATGTCAATAATAATCAATCAGAAGGTGCTACTCAAATGCCCAGGACACACTAACAATAGGTGATTGCCTGGCTTTGGCAAATATGTAATGAGTGACATACATGCAATTTTTGGAAAACATAAAGGGGAAAAATTTTAGTCCCAAGCATACAATACATAAGAACAATAACATCAATAAATGTGTTACTGAAATTATGCCTCAATCCTATATTTGAAAGAAGTAAAGGATATGTATAGAATAAATTCCAAAATCCATTTTGACATCCTGTAGCAACAACAGTCTTTTTTATTGCTACCGCAGTAGCGGGTATTGTAGCAATATTACCTATTGATAAATCCTTAACTTTTTAAGGTCTTTTTTAATTTTTTAAATTGACTCAATTGTGAAATAAAATATCATGACATTTGTATCTAGGGAGAATTTGCTTTGTAGTGACTATTCCCTAGATAGATCTATACAATAATTCAATTTTAGATTTATTATGAATTGTGGGTTGTGTTAAAGATTCAAAACACACTTATATAAAAGAGTAAACAAAAAAACTATACAGGAACATATGCCCCTAAAATTAATAAAATATTCATGTTTGTGATGCATTTCACAACTAAGGGATAAACAAACTACCTAGGCCTAAATTTTACATGCCTAGTGAAGTTGCCAAGCTATCAACGACAAATTTAGTCTAGCCCAAACTACCAGTGTCAGCGACGACTCTATCATTTTGGGCTTTTACTTTCTTGGGTTGTCTTGTAGTGGAGTACGCTTGGTCTTCTTTCCTTCGAGCTTTCCAAGTGGCCCACTCTTGTTTTTTAATTTATCTTGTCTTGTAGTGAAAAGGAACCTTTGTTGTGTTCGAAGGCTGGCCTGTTTGGATTGCTCATAATTTATATCTCAAAACTCATATTCCAAAGCCCATAACTCTAACTCATAACCCATAACTCATATCTCTATTCCCACAATAACTCAAATCTCTCTCAAATTTGTGTTTGGTTCCAAAAATGCTCGATATCTCTCACTCTTTAACTCCAATTTTTTGGCAAAATGGTGGAGGCCACCCACTGTCACTACACAGAATGGTAACATGGCCATCACATTTTTCTGCTTTGCCATGCCCATCACAAAACCGAGACCAAAACCCATAAGCCAAAAATCCCCTCCCACTTTTGTCTTCTCCCCTCCCACATCGCCAACAACACCATCATCATTCAAACCCAGCAAGCAATTCCCCGAAGATGGGTCTGAAAATGCTCTGTTAAGCAAACCGACCCATTCAACACATTCAAAAACCAGTCCTTAGACTTGGCCGAGTTGTCAAGAATCGGCCCAATTATTGAGACGAATCAGGTTTCAAAGGGAACAAAAAGATTCAAAGCCATGGTTGTGGGTTTGTGTTAGTGGGTTTGATCGGTACCCATGTGCTTATGGGTTTGTGTTTCTAAGTTTGAGACATTGGCTTGGCTTAACATTGGATGAACATGGTGGAGTGGATCTGAAGAAGAAAGAAAGAAAGAAAGAAAGAAAGAAAAAACCAGGAAGAATAAGAGAGAAAAAAAAAAAAAAAAAAACCGTTGATGGTGGAGTGGGTTTGAAGAAAAAGAAAGAAAAAGAAAAGAGGTCGTTGGTGGTGGAGTGGGTTTGAAGAAAAAAGAAAGAAAGAAAGAAGAAGTAGAGAAAAAGCAAAAATAACAAAAACAAAAAGAAGCCAGTGGAATTATGAAGAAGAAAGAAAGAAAGAAAAAGAAAGTGGACGTGACACTGGGAGTTGATAGTGACAAGTTAGGAGGAAGGGTCCCACAAGTTTGATTTTTTTAGAACTTTGTCATTATAACTCATATTTCATAATCCAAAAACATTAAAAATTTATTTTCAGTTTTCATTACTTAGGCTGTGTTTGGTTCTCGTAAAATATTTTTCGAAAAATAAATATTTTTCGAAAATGCTATTTTCGGGAAAAGAAAATATTTTCAAGTGTTTGGTTGCATTATGAAAATTATTCTAGAAAATATTTTAATGTGTTTGGTAATATTCTGAAAATGCTATTTTCGGCCACCACCTACACAAAACTGACCACCACACAACAGAAAAACCACCAAAACATCACCACCCACACCATCACAACAACAACAAAAATCAAAATCACACAGAGAGAGATCGGCGAAGTCGAAGGGTGCGAAGTCGGCGCGGTGCGAAGTCAAAGGCTCGTGGGTTCGTGATGGGTTCGTGCGAAGTCGAAGTCGAAGGCGCGGTGCGATCGGCGCAGTGTGAAGTCGAAGGCTCGTGGGTTCATGATGGGTTTGTGCAAAGTCGAAGTCGAAGGCGCGGTGCGATCGGCGCAGTGTGAAGTCGGTGATGGGCTCGTGGGTTCATGGCGCGAAGGCTCTGGGTCGCCGGCGAAGTCGAAGGCTCGTGGTCACCGGCAATGGGCTCTCTCTTCTTCCTCTCTCTCTCTCTCTCTCTCTCTCTCTCTGCTCGCGAGCTCTCTCTCTCTCTCTCTCTCTCTCTCTCTCTCTCTCTCTCTCTCCGTTTTCCGGAAAATGATATTTGAAGGTAAAATAAAAACGAAAATTATTTTCACCCAAAACAAGTTAAAACTGAAAAGCATTTCCGGAAAATGTATTTTCCATGCGCAACCAAACACCCGTATTTACAGAAAAGCATTTCCGGAAACTATTTTCACCCAAAACAAACGCACCCTTAAACTCGAAATTTTGAGTTTTGAGTAATGAGAACTTAACTAAGAAATTTATCTGAACAAACTATAACTCAGGGAGGCCCATATTTTTTGAGTTTTAGGTGATGAAAATTTAGTTATATAACTCAATTTTCGTTGATCCAAACACCCCTAGTTTCTTTTAAGAAACATGTTTTGTTTCTTTCCTATTCATGCTTGCCCACACTAAGTTTTTGCCTTTTAGTGAGTTGGGCTCTTCTTATGGCCAAATGGAATATTTCACCCACGAAGGTTTTGTCTTCAAGGAATATGTGTGGGCTTCATGATTTAGAGTAAATGGTTTTATTTTTTATTTTTTAGAAAAGTTTAATTGGTTTTTAATTGTGAAATTTTATTTTAAACTCTTTTATAATGAATATGGGATTTTTATTGAGGAAGCCCATCATGAAGAGATAAGAGAAATAATGTGAGCCATGAGTCTTGATACTTTGAGAAGAACAAATGGGCCTTGAGCCCAATCTTCAATGCAAGAAATCTATGGGCCATGAGCCCAATCAATAACAATCAATAAGTAGGAAAAAGGTGGAATGTAAATTTATTATGTGAAGTGAATAAACGTGGGACATAAGTCTGACCCGATAGGTATGAGTAATTTTAGGCAAAGCCCAATCCACGTGGTATGATGAACTTGGCCCAAAATTCTCTCTCTCTCTCTCTCTCTCTTTTCCATTTATAATATATGATGAGATGACATGGATTGACCAATGAAATAGTGTCGCATGGTCAAAAAAGTTCTAGTTTTTCTTCTCTATGATCTCCATAAAACTTGTTGACCCAGTTGTTTAATTTCAATGGGTGTATGATACTATTCTTTACTTTTATTTTTGAAAATCATGCTATGATTTTCCAGCTATAATATGATACGTAGTGTGGACTATGGAGATGATATATTGATTGTGTATAAGTTGTAAAATAAATATTATGTCAAAATTTATGTCATTAAAAGATGCTGCTAAGCTCAATGAAAAAAAAAACACTCATAAGACATAACATAACGCATTAAACATTTAATGAAAAAAAGAGAGAAAAAATTAGGTGATAAATGTGATCAATCAACCAGTTTTGCTCCTAGTGGTTGATCTATAAACTATAAATTAACTCAACATCAATTTACCCACGAGGGGAAGGACATCGGCATTTATAATAACTAGTCGCTAACCCGTGCGATGCACGAGAAAGTTCTTAGAAATGCTAAATATTTTTTTAAATCAAATTAAATGCATTTTTTGTCGGGTTGAGAGAAATTTAGTCAACTTAAATGAACCTTTTCGCTTTGGATTTAAAGGAATAACTCACACAAAAAGGAATGTACAAATTTCATTCGGATTTGAGCTGGTCAACCAAGGTAGGTGTGTGTGTGTGTCTATATATATAGTGACCTTATCAAATATTTCTTAATTTGCCAACAAAGCAAATTATTGCTCATTTGAAGCAATTTACCATGTTCATTCTAGGCAGAAGCTTACATACTTTTTGTTGTTGTGATTTACAATTTGAGTAGATGAAAAATAATATGATGTTCTATCACTGGTTATTGTCTTCACAACAAAAAGGGTAAATTTTCAAATCAAAAGATTACATATCACATTTAAAAGAAACACCAACAGAAAGTAAAATATATGACATGCACTGATAACAAATGATCATAATATTCAAAGAGTTTTGTAAATCAACAACAAAATCTTATTAAATTGCTGGGGGCAGCTTCAATAACTATATTTTGTCAATAAAAATAACCTTCTTCATAAGACTTGTTTAAGTTATCATATTAAATATGAGAAAACAGGTGCAAGCATATTGTTGTTGACTCTACACTGTATCACAAAGAGTCTCTCTTGGATTGCTTCATTCTTCTCTCTGCTCTTCAACTAAAGCTCCCCCATCATAAGCTTCCTGCCTTGCAAAACTATGCAGACAAAAGCAGAATTCCAAAATTTTCATTTCCTACTTTTGCAACCCTAAAATAGAGTTAAGATTCATGATTTTATCAAAATCTTCCATGCCTTTATTATTAAAATTCTCAATATATACACCTTTAGCATAGATACAAATTGATTCAAAAGCAACCTTGTTTTAAAAACACCATAATGCAGAAATATCACCAACAAATAATCGTAATATTTGAAGAGAGATGAATGAAGCAAAATAAAAATAATTAAAATTCACAAAATGAAGAATCAAATATCAAGAACATAGAGGGAGATTGTTGGAAGCAGAATTAACAAACCTAGCATAAATTGTTAAGATTTTAGACTTGATTGGAAAGGAAGTAACTCTAAAAGCTTTTGCTTGCCGAGCTTTCTTGCGTTGTTTTATACCTCCTGGAGCAAGGATGTCAAGGGAGTTACAGGATAAGCGGATAACAAACCAAACAAATCGGCACGTATATCAACCATCAATAACACACCCAAAATTATAAAAATCTAAATAGATTAAAATGTTAGATTGAGAAAGAACTTAACTGTTTATTTATAACTGCCAAAAATGTTTAAGGATTTCCAAAACTACTAAAGTTTGTCAGGGTTAACAAATTTTATACACCTATGGGAATCTAATTCTTTTCAATCCAGTCAAAGAATTAGATAAACAAACAAAAAGAATAGAAAGATATAATACCTGTTTTCAAAGTTTTCAAGGGCTTTAAATAATTCCTCATACTTATATTCTTTTATCTCCACCTCTAACTCTACCTTCTCCACCACTCCTGCACCTTTTAAAATGCCAAAATAACCAAACGACGTCGTTTAATGCAATATCTTTTAAATTAAAGCATGGACACAATAAAAATGAGTGAAAAAGATCATAAATTTATGTAAACATTCAAAAATTTGGGAATTTAGATTCAGATGTAATAAGAACAAAACAGTCGGGTATATTATCTTAAAGGTGCTGTCTAACACAGAATAGATTGGGTTGTCGAGCTGCTTGGTTTTTCCTTTACAGATGATGTACGGTAGCTATTTTTCCTTTCTTTCCCACTAACAAAAGTAGTATTCTTTATGAGAAAAGTTTGAGTTGAAGCCAAGAGAAGAGTTTTTATAGATACAAAATATTCAAGGGCAGGTTGTATGATTGAAAACAAATATTTTACCTTCCAACCATTTAAAAGAAATATTTTACCTTCTCACAATGAATTATTGGAAAAACAACTAAAAACAATTATAATGAGTATAACAATCACAATAAACAATATGTTCCAACCGTTTAAAAGAAATATTTCTTTTATTTTGTATAACAACTCAGCTGAGTTAAATATTGTAAAGTTGTGATTTACAACTATGTTTTATGTTGGCTTTATTCCATGACAAAAAGTGTTGTAATTGCTTCAATTTTGTTCCTTGTATTTTGTGGAATTTTGTTGTATTGGGTTTAGTATTAAGTTGGTGAAGACTCAAGCTTAAATGAAGAATCAGTGGATTTGGCGAGAAGCTCGTGAGAAGCTAAGCTGTGAAAGAGCACGTGAGGAGCACATGACTGGAAGCTAAAGAGTCGTGTCAGGCTATCGTTTTCGCGAGTGTCTCATGGGTAAGGCCTTCCCGCGAGACAGTCGCGAAACATTCTGCATGGAGGATTTTAAAGAGTGACTTTCTTACCCTTCACCCATACTATATATACTCTTATTACCCACAAATGTAAGTGAGACCATTCAAAGAGAAAAACCCTAGATAGGTTTTCTACAACACAGACACCCATCTTTTTGAGAGAGCTACTCATCCTTAGTGAGAAATCCTTGTAGCATCTTCTCCATCCCTCTCCTATTGTCATACCTTGAGAGGAGATTTGTACCCAAACACAACCCACACCTTTTCAGAGTGTAAAGAGTGTTTTGGAGATTGGGAAGCTTTTGGGAATTGCCAAAAGAAGCCGGTGAGGCTTGGTTGATGCCATGGGCTATAGCGGGATCTGGTAAGCTAGAGAAGACAAAGGTTCGGCGTAACCTCGTTGGAGCAAGAAGCTTGGAGGGCTTAGGTGCACTGGGTGGATTAGGCTTGGAGGGTCTTCTACTATTCGTGTATCCTAACTACATTCTCTAGTGAATCATTGACAGATGCAATCGGGCGTATTGCGGGATCCGAAAAGCTAGACAAAACATGGTTCCGAGAAGCCTTGTTGGAGTAGGAGCTTGGAGGGCTTAAGTACATTGGGTAGATTAGGCTTGGAGGGTCTCTTGCTTTTCGTGTATCCCAACTTAATGTCTAGTGGATCGATTTACCGCTTGGAGGGTGGCGGAGAGGTTTTTCATCGAGTTCTTCGGTTTCCTCTTCGATAACACATCGCCGTGTTATCTTGTGTTTGCATCTCTCTTCCATTACTCTTGTGCTTTACTTTTATTGTTTGTTGTTCATGTTTATGCACTAGAGTAGTATCGGTTGATTGCGTTTCATTTACTCTTGTTTCCGCACTTAGATAAGTTAGAGTAAAAGCAATTTAGCCGTAATTTTTAATTCGGGGTCTAAACAGCTCTTGTTTTATTTAACACGTTTTCGAGCTTTCAAATATACTTTTTAAAAATTTTAAAATGAAAATAGTGTAAAAAAAAAAAAGAGTCATTTTTTTTTTCTCTTTTTTCTTTTATTTAGCAAGTAAACAGATTAATGAACAAATATAGATTCCATAAACAAAACTATCTACATCAGACAAATAGTGCAATACATGCATTAGTAGCAAAGCAGTAAATGATTTAATTAATGGTTTTATATTGACTATTTATATATAACTTTTATGCAACAGGAAATTTTTTAAAATTTTTTTTACAGAAATTGTTAACAAACCTTAAGTCGATGCAATTAAGTATGTAGCTCTTTATCCAAAAATGAAAGTAGAACCTGCAAAATAGGTATTTTTTTATATTTTTAATTAAAATAATTTGTAAAAAAAAAAAAAAACGAAGATCAATAATAGTGCAGTAAATGACCACCTAAATCAAACTCACAAAAACAACAGTGAGAGAATTAACTCCTACATCCTTTGCAACTCCAAGCACGCAAAAAAGAAAGTAACATAATATATATTTCTAAACCTAGACATGGATCAATGTATGTCTGTCAAAACTATAGCTGCTTCTGGATCCTTCACAACTAACTGTAAATTAAACCCAAAAGTTTTAGTAAATCATCTAGATTAGAGATTAGTTTTTTTGTACTATCATATATATATATATAGGAAGAGTTTTAACTGAAAAAGAGCTTTTAATATTTCGAAAAAACATTTGACAAACTACAGTGAATTTTTTTTTTTTTTTTTCAAGTGCATTATGATTATAGAGGTACAGAACTACAGAGATTGTAATCTTTTGGAGGCAGCAAACAAATGTGCAACATCTGGAAGACAGCATTAAAAACAGGTCATTCTAAGCTTTAGTAGTTGGAAACAGATTCACATGCTCAGTAGCTAATGAGATATTAGAACTAAAATCAAAAGTCATATCAAGCGTAATTTAACATGAAATAAAAATTGCAAAGTGGAAACAACATTAGCAATTAAGATACCATAAACAAAAATGTAATCAAAAGAAATCATAATACCATCACTTAACTGGGAAGAAGCCCAAGTTTGAAAAACCTCACTAAAGTATTCAATTTGTACCACAATAAGACATAGAAACAATAAATATATTAGTAAGTATATGAAAAATTGATAATCACAATCAAATTCAAAAATCAAATGGAAAGACATGTCAATCTCACTGTCCATAGGACTGTTTTTGTAAAGAGAAATGCATGTTTTAATTTACTATGTAGTTTTAGAGAAACAAAAAAGAAAAAAACAGTTCTTGACAATATCTGAGGACCTTAAACAAATATATATTATGAACATTCTCTGTTAACAAAAAGAATTTTTCTTTCAAAAAATCACATGCCCAAACATAAGCCTAAATTTTGATATATCCAAACATAAGCCTAAATTAAAACAAATTTGGATAAAAAATGATATTAAAAACTCCAGCAACCCAAAACTGAAACAAACCCCAGCAGCAACCCATAACCATCTGCAACACACAGCCCATACATATCACTGAAAATTCTGAAACCACAATCTACATCAATATGAATTAATTTTTTAGCCAAAATAAATTAATCATCAGGCTGACTCTTAGGCCTTTCAAAAACATAGAAAAAAAAACCATTAAATTAATACTGTTAGGACATATGTGTTTCACTTTTTAAGAACATATGTCATTCTTTTATGTAATTAGCTAATCCTTTGACAAAACGCACTTTACTTGTATTTGGGTATATCTAGGATGTGTTTAATACTTCAAGAAACATGTTGTTCAAGTCTAGTATTAAAGCCATGAAGATTGGACCAAGAAACAAGTGAAGAAAAGTTGTTCATTAAAGCTGGACAGATAGCTCGACACCTGCGGACAGATAGCACGACAGCTCTTGACACCTCTCGACAGCTAGGTTATCTATCGAGCTCTTCAGTTGATTGTTATCGCAATCTCGACACCTCGCGATAGCTGGTGGATCGATCGAGAAAGCTCATGTCTCCTCGACAGATCTTCGATAGCTTCTCGATAGCTGTATCTGTCGAAGTTTAAAGCTCGACACCTCTTTGACACCTCCCGATCGATCGAGGTTACAGGAATTCAGATTTTCAAATCTGATTTTTGGCCCATGTTTTTGTATTTGTGTAGGGTTTCTTTTCTCACAACCCTAGACCTATATAAGACTTATTTTAGAGGCCGTCACATAAAAGAATACAAGGAGAACATATGCAAAAGTTGACCGATACCATATTCTCTCTAAAAGAAGCTACTGCGTCTTTGCGCCTTAGGGTTTTGTAACCAAGTGCTTCTTGATCTTCATTGTTGATGAAGTGAAGAACTTTGCAGCCAATATATTCTTCTAGTTGGTGATTGAAGTCGCGTACTGGGATCTGCACATCAAAGGGTGGCGTTCATATATTGAAGAGTTCAGAGGTTCTGAAGCAGTAAAAGGTTTCTACTGTGAGTTCATCTACGGGGTTTGTAGAGTCTAGAGAAAAAGGTTTTGTATTAGATCTGAAACTTCTCTTTACTATAGTGGATTGCTTTTCGGGAATGTTTTCCCCCCGGTTTTTACTGTGAAACTAGTTTGTTTCATTGGTTTTCCTAGGTCATCATATCTTGTCTTATTTACTTTTCCGCTGCATTCATTATTGAGATGATATTGATATTTGTTGGTTTTAACAAGATTTGTTCATAATAAATCTAATTAACAACTTTGGTTTAAAACTTGTTAATTCTATCAACCGGGGTTTAAATTTCCCAATAAGTGGTATTAGAGCGGGTACACTCTGATTGGATTAATTTCCTGAGTGTGATCCTTGACCCCCGTTGTCATGGATCGTGGACAATCTCTTTTGATTCCTCCTTTATTTGATGGCACTAATTATATGTACTGGAAAGTTCGTATGAAAGTCTTTTTGCAGGCTCTAGGTGAACAAGTATGGCAAGCTGTTGAAGTTGGCTGGATTAAGTGAAAGGAAGTGTCGGTGGATTGGGATGATGCAACAATCATAGCGGCAAATTTCAACAGTAGGGCCTTGAATGCTTTGTTTTATGGGGTGACCAATAAGGAATTCAAGAAAATATCATCCACAGAAGTTGCCAAGGAAGCATGGACCATTCTTGAGACCACCTATGAAGGTACCAAGGCAGTAAAGACTATGAAGCTTCAAAAACTTACTAGTAGTTTTGAAGAAATAAGGATGGAGGAGGATGAGACCTTTGATGATTTCTATGTTAAACTCATGGATATTGTGAATTATGTTTCAATCTTGGAGAATCTATTGCGAAATCCAAAATTGTTAGGAAAATCCTTAGGTCCTTACCTGAAAGATTCCATGCCAAGATCACCACCATTGAGGAAGTGAAGGACATTGATCAACTTCCTTTGACTGAGCTTGTAGGAAACCTTCAAACCTATGAGATGGGATTTGGCTCAATGGAAAAGGTGGAAAGAGTAAAAACTTGGCTCTTAAGGGTATAGAGGAAGAGATTAAGGACTCTGAAGATGAAGATGAAAGTGAAGATGAAGATGAAGACGAAGACGAAGATGAGGATGAGGATCTAACTTTCATAACTGATGAGATTATCAAGCTTCTTCAATTTAGGAAAGGATAAGGGCAAACCTCCTAGGAAATCTAAATCCTCAAGGAAGGGCAAGAATGAGAAACCCCTCATCCAATGCCATGAGTGCAAAGGTATTGGTCATATGAGGATAGAGTGCCCAAACTACCTCATAAAGGAAAAGACCAAGGAGTCAAAAAATAAAGGGTTGGTTGCTACTTGGAGTGATATTGAGAATGACTCTTCTGATGAGTATGTGGATGAATGTAGTCACGTTATGGCCTTTGCTACCTCAACCGATAAGGTGATTGTGGAGAGTGCTAGTAACAGTGAGGATTCTTCTGATGATGAAGTACCCAAGAAGTTGACTCTTCAAGAATCCTATGATAAGCTATGTACTGAATTTATAAAATTTGAAAAGACTTCTCATCTTTGTAGACAAGAGCTTAATGAGGTAAAAACTGAAAAAGCTTATCTGTTAGTCAAACTAGATAAGACTACAAGGTTAGTTGAGACTCTTGTTGTGGAGAACACCTCTTTGGAAGAGAAGGTCAAGAATCTTGAGATTGAGCTTAGTCAAGCTAGAACTCAAATAGGGAGGGTGTCTAGTGCAAAGCTTGATGAAGTTTTGAGTGCTCAAAAGTCTAGTTCTGATAAGACTGGCTTAGGATATATTGTCTCCTCCGACCCCTCCTCTTCCACGGCTTCTAGATCAATGACTATCTTTGTGCCACAATCTAAGAAAGGTAATAAAGGTATGAAATCTAAAACTGATTTGGGTAATTCTAAATCCTTTGTTAGACCTCATGTTTGTCACCATTGTGGTGTTTCTGGACACATTCGTCCTAATTGCTTTAGGTTGCATCCTCAAAAGCAAGTGTCCAAACGGTCACAGGTTTCCTCTCAAGGATCTATACCTTTGTTTGGAGAGTTATTAAAAACTTTGAGCTTTTTAACTCAATTTCAGGAGAATTCTAATTCTTCTATGTCCTTTAGTAGACATACTAGGACACGTGTCTTTTCATCTTCATGGCCAAAGACTCGTGCTGTGTGGGTGAGAAAAGAGCCTAAGACTTAATTGACTTTTTTGTTTGTCCTCTGCTTTAACTCTTTCTATCTAAAGTAGGACTCTCTTTGCTTAATTTTTTATCTGCTTTTGTAATCATGCTTTCATGTATCTGCATCTTTCTATCATGCTTTCATGCATTTGCATCTTTCTTTCATGCTTTCATGTTGTTTGTCTGTTTTTGTTTGGTTGTTTAGTTTTTATTTTGTTTTGTTTTCAAAAAAAAAAAAGAGAAAAAATCAGAAAAATACAAAAACAGTGTGTGTTTGTGTACATTGGTACTTGTGTACCTTGGATGGCCATTGAAACAAAGTTTTCTAAACTTTGTATCTCTTCTAGTTTAGATAAGCATCTCTATGCACAACTAAGCAAGTTAGCTTTATGGCTCTTGTTTGTGATGAGTAAGATTAAGTTATCTCTTGTACTTAACACTCATATCACTCTTTTTTACGAGAAGGACTAGAAAATCCTAAGAGAAAGGCATAAATAACCATTTCACCACTGTTGCCCGCTAATCATAATATGACACCTGTATGCTTCGGCATAGCAAAAGTGCAGTGTCAATGACATTTGTGTGTTTCGGCATAGCAAAATTGGAATGTCAATTGCTTACCATCATTGGGTATTTTCTTTTCTCTCTCTTATATGCCTATGCATGATTTGCTTAAATAGAATATGCAAAGAAAATGAAAAGCAAAATGATAAAAAATGCTTTAAATATGATTGCAAGCATGTTTTCTAGGAGATGTGGGAGTTATAGGATGTACCTCGAAGGTGATAGTCCCCATTAAACAGTTATGATTGTGTGTGAGTTAAAGTGATTTTCTCATATCTCAAATCGTCATAACTTGTATGCACTTATGCAATCTTGCGATGTTTTTCACACACAACTCGCAATATTCTTAGCTACTCTTGATACATGTGTAGGTACAATGTGATTTGGCCATCACAAGGCTTACATGTGTTAATGTATGCTCACTAAGCTGTCTTGACTTGTTTTTGAATTATAAAATTGGTTAGACTTGTTTAGTGTGTGTGTGTGTTTTGGGATCTATGTGCTTAACATTTTTCTTGTTGAGAGATTTGTTTTTCATATGTTTTGCATCTTTCTATTATCTTGTCATCTATAGCATCTTGTTTCATTACATTCATGCATTTATATGGATTCTTTGTACCCCTTTGATCATCTTTGATCATTTTTATATTTCTCGGGTGAAGCTTTCTAGCTTCTTGTACCCTTTGTCAATCATGACAAAAAGGGAGAGAAATTGTGGAGATATGTGATTTCTTTTTAAGCTTCTACATGTTAGGGGGAGAAATACATGCCTTTGTAAGGGGGAGATGTGTTTCATCTTGTTAGGGGGAGTGCTTACCTCCTTCTTCTTGTACCTTGGGTCTTGTGACCATTTTTGACATACATTCTACTTATCTTCTTTATATGTTGATGTATGTTTCTTTCACCTACCTCTACAAGTGTTGTTTCTTTTCTATCATGATACACATGTTTCTTTTATATTGTATGCAATCTATTATTTCTGATTCACACTAAGATGCCTTGATGAGTTTTGTTTAAAGTGTTTTAGAAATACAGGTTGTCAAAGTCTTCTTGCCATAAACTCTCTTCTTGCAAAGTTTTTCAAGAGTTTGTGTTAGGATAGATTTTATTGTATTCAACAAGTGAATATGGGTTGAGTGTTTTATGACTTCTCTCATATGTTCATTTGTTTGTTATGGTTTTGTCACGGATTGCCAAAGGGGAAGATTGTTAGGACATATGTGTTTTCACTTGTTAAGAACATATGTCATTCTTTTATGTAATTGACTAATCCTTTGACAAAACGCACTTTACTTGTATTTGGGTAGATCTAGAATGTTTTTAATACTTCAAGAAACATGTTGTTCAAGTCTAGTATTAAAACCATGAAGATTGAACCAAGAAACAAGTGAAGAAAAGCTATTCATTAAAGTTGGATAGACAGCTCAACACCTGCGGACAGATAGCTCGACAGCTGTTTGACACCTCTCAACAACTAGGCTATTTATCGAGCTCTTTGGTTGATTGTTATTGCAATCTCGACAGCTCTCAATAGTTGGTGGATCGATCGAGAAAGCTTCTGTCTCCTCGACAGATCCTCAATAGCTTCTTAATAGCTGTATTTGTCGAAGTTTAAAACTCGACACCTCCTGATAGATCAAGGTTACGGGAATTCAGATTTTCAGATTTGATTTTTGGCCCATGTTTCTGTATTTGTGTAGGGTTTCTTTTCTCACAACCCTAGACCTATATAAGGCTTATTTTAGAGGCCGTCACATAAGAGAATACAAGGAGAACATATGCAAAAGGTGACTGACGCCTTATTCTCTCTGAAAGAAGCTACTGCGTCTTTGCGCCTTAGGGTTTTGTAACCAAGTGCTTCTTTATCTTCATTGTTAATGAAGTGAAGAACTTTGCAACGAACATCTTCTTCTAGTTGGTGATTGAAGTAGCGTACTGGGATCCGCACAATTGGTTAGTCACTTATTGGGATTTGTGCATCAAATGGTGGCGTTCATATATTGAAGAGTTCAGAGGTTCTGAAGCGGTAGAAGGTTTCTGCTGTGAGTTCATCTACGGGGATTGTAGAGTCTAGGGACAAAGGTTTTGTACTAGATCTGAAACTTCTCTTTTCTATAGTGGATTACTTTTCGGGAAGGTTTTCCCCCAGGTTTTTTACTGTGAAATTAGTTTGTTTCTTTGGTTTTCCTGGGTCATCATATCTTGTATTATTTACTTTTCCGCTGCATTCATTATTGACATGATATTGATGTTTGTTGGTTTTAACAAGATTTGTTCATAATAAATCTAATTAACAACTTGGGTTTAAAACTTGTTAATTCTATCAATTGGGGTCTAAATTTCCCAACAGATACCATCTCCAATATGAAACCCATCGATATTAAAAATATTTTCTCAAAAAACCTGTAGAATTTGAAATCCCTAAATTGATAGAAAATCTAATTAAAGACATATAATTAAAACATAACTTTGAGGCTCTATTCCATTTAAACCAATTTGAATATGAATTTTAACCCATATCAATCAAATAAAGTTGAAACTTGAAGAAGATCATATTGGAATTCTTCATACCTGTACAATTGTCCAACATCATAAACGGAAAAGGATCCAAATTCGTCCAACATCAGAAATGGAAAAGGATCCAAATTCTTCAAGTTAGTCCTGAAAATCAAATGCCCAGAAAGGGGGCCAAAAAATAATCAATGTCCAGATGATAAAAACTCAAGAACAAAATAACCATGAATCAAAATTGACATCAGCCAGAGGAGTTGTGGCTGAGAAAAGGAGGGAGCTGCATTGAATGAGAAAGTTAAAAAAGAAGAAGGAGATGGGAGTGAGTTTGAAATAGAGAGAGTTTGATCGAGGGTTTTGTTAGGGCTGAGTTTGCGTTTGAGAGATAGGTTTGAGATAGTTATGGCTGATTTCTGTGTTTAGGCTCCTTTTGTAGTTTTTTTTTTTGAAGGAGAGGCTCCTTTTGTAGTTGTGTTTTAATAAGAATCGGTTTGTAATTTGTATTTGGTGGAAAAAAAAGATTTATTATTATTTTATATAAGTATTGCTGACGTGGAAAATTGTGGGAGTTTCAAAAGCTTCGGTTTTATATATATACTAGTCGCTAACCCGTGCGATGCACTGGAAAGCTACCAATTTTTTAATTAAAAATAAATAAAAATTAAGATAAACCTCCAAATGATGTGACATTAGCTATTGGAATTCAACATCCATTCTCTAGTAGCTCATTCTTAGTAAGTGGAAGTTTCACTGGGTGAGCGAGTTCCAAGTCTTAAATGAATTCATTTATTCATTCATTGAGTGGATATGAGTATGGGGTCTTGGCTTTTTTAGGTGGTAGATCTTTGGTGACTTCAACATCAATCTAGAGGAGCTTTGATTAGAGTGGTGGGTCAAACTTCTCTAATGAACCCAGGCTTAGCCAAATCCATTTATTAGTTTGGAGCATCTTGTGGTAGGCTTTGTGTTCAAATTTTCACCTCTTTAGTGGTATATGAAGTCATATACGTCTAGCAGTAAAATAACAATGAAGCAACCCACATTCAACACTAAAGCAATCACAAATTAGAAAGTAGAGGAAAAATAACTTATTATGAATCTAGAAATAATAATGGTTTATGAGTCTAGTAGTAAGATATTAGTAAAATGATGTGACATTAGAATTGTAACAGCCATCAAATAATAAGAAAATATACATTTTTCTAGATTAAAAAAATGACACAAATAGCTCAATCATTTGCTAGTGTGACAGTGTTGCACCACTCCCAAATGACACATACACCACAGAATCATTTGGTTGCTTGTTTAGCCAATCAAACAGCAAGCCATTCTTGGACAAGTTACCTGATTGTGTTACTATCAAATAGCAAGACATTATTACATGTCTTCCACTAAATATTCAATGTATTCATTATATTAAAAAAACGTTGAAGTAAAAAAAAAAAACGTTGTGAGAGAAGGCAACTTACCCTCATAAAAAAAAATGAGAACTCTTCCTATATATGTTATTTTCTTCAAGAATTAAATAGATTAGCATAAAAATTTCAATGATTCTATTCAATGAAAAAACAGTTCAAGCAAAAGCCTAATCTTTAAAACCTGATCTTTAATAAATTTTTTTTTTTTTTTTTTTAACTCATGTTTCCCATAGTGACCAGTAATTTAATGAATCAGCTAACTTTAACTCATGTTTTCCATAGTGACCAGTAATTTATAGAGGCAAAGGAACCCAGATATTAAAAGCAAAAGCCAAAACTAAATCCTCTAATTGATTTAAGAATTCCATTTTGTTTTATGCAGTTACTTTCAATTATAGTCTTGCAGCCTTGCAAATATTTGAATGTATCTTATCTAATCAATGTGTCAGCTGCATCATACCTTGCATTTCCATACGTTCATGTGTTTGAAGACAAAAATAATGTTGAGCAATACAATATTCAAATTTGAAAAACTAAACAACACTGTGTTCAAGGGCATTTCTAAAATTTTAACAATGTTAAGCTATACTCTACAATTTTCTATTTGTGTTGAAAAAAGTTTTAAACACTTCAGTCACATGGGCTACAAAAATGTTTTAAGCACTTTACACATAGTTAATAGTTTAATTTCACTTCTAGAGAAATTATAATCAACATTAACTTTCAAGCTCTCTCATGTTCCTTCAATCAAACAATAAAAAACAAAATATTGATTCAAAACAACAACCATATATTTGTTGTGTTTAGAAAAGAGCATACCCAAACAACCTTCAAGGATCCTTTGTTGTTTCTTGAAATAATCAGCTACCAGTTTCCTTTTCCTACAATTAAATGCATTCCAAAAGAGCTTAACATCAACTATGTCAAAGAATAAGAATTTGTTCAATGATATTAAAACTCCAAGCATAAAAGCATATTTAAAACAGCAACCATATATTTATAAGGTTTAAAACAGCAAGAAGGTTAGATAGATAAATATTTATAAGGTTAAAATAAGATATTAAAACTCCAAGAATAAAAGCAAATTTAAAACAGCAAACGAATACCAGACATAACTTTTAGAAGAGAGCATTAAATGATCATTAGATTCATAGATTAAAATTTGATTTTGCTGAAGTTCAAAATACCTCAGTTAAGAAGACTTTTTGTTGCAATGCAAGTACAATGATAGATAAGAAACTAAAGTGACTACAATCCTCAACAGACTAATTTTCAATTTCTAAGTCTAACTCATATTCCAATGCTATTGATTTGAAATAACTTGATTCAAAACAAACTGACTTGAAGTGAACTATTCCTAAACAGACTAACTCAAAGTGCACCTAATCAAAGTAAACAAAAGCAGATTAGATCCTAAGTCATAATTCTAACATCAAATTGATTGAAAGCAAGCATAAATGCAGACCAACCATAGACTTCCACTAAACAAATTCAAACTCGTAGCTCAGTTTCCACAAAAAAAAAAAGAAAAATCAAATTGATTATTGTCAAAACACAGTACTAAACTCAATTATAGAGTTCCAAACCCAAACACTTATCTAGTGTGTGCACAAACTCAATTACAGATACAAAGAGAAACACAACTAAAACTGCAATTTAATCAACTCTAGAATACAAAACATAAATCAATGAAGCTGGGGTAAAAAATCTCAGAAAGGCTAACAAAAAAAACCAAACTAAAAGCTAAGAAATCCAAACTATTCTAAATCTGAACTTGTAACAGTCAAAACATAAACAATCCAGCTGTAGCTTTAGTGTAGTTATATCAGTAATTGAAACTCAAAGAGAACACTAAAATAGTTAGAAATACCAGCTGTATTTTTTCTGCAAAAATTGATATAACTACACTAAAATTTGAGTTTCATGAGTTCTTTAAATGTAAACAGAACACTAATCACAGAGGAAAACGTTACAATTAGAAATACCAGTTGTATTTTTTCTGCAAAAACTAATATAACTACACTAAAATTTGAGTTTCATAAGTTCTTTAAATGTAAACAAAATACTAATCACAGAGGCAAACGTTACAATTCAAATTGAGAGAATACCATAACTTTAACCCTGATTCGAATGGAGGAAAAGAACGAAGACAAAGGCAATAAGAATAAACCTAGAAATTGAACAGCTGTGAAAAAAAAAAATAGACTAATAAGAATCAACTATTTATAAGATAATAGTTATATAGTCCTAATAGCTATAGAGTTCGGATTCAAAAAAAAAAAAAAATTATTAGTTACCTTTGGGCTAGTTTCGACAGGCTGGATTGACTGACATAGTTGACGGGCCATGGTCTGGATGAGACCCATGGAAAATTGGGCGTCGGTTCTGCATGTGGGTGGTTTGTGGCAAATGGGTGGTTTGAGGAAGGAGCTCGACCTCTGTTCTGAGGAAGAAGATGTCTGTGGGTTTGTGGGTCTGGTGGCCATGGTGGGTGTGGTGGATTTTGATTGAGGATTCTATGGCCATGGGTTTCATGAGATTCACGGAGAATGGGGCGCTGTTTCTGGGTTGTAGAGGTTGGATGTGGGTGGTGGGTGGTCTGAGGAAAGAGATTGATTCCGAGGAAGAAGATGTCTGTTGGGTTTGGTGGGTATGGTGGGTATGGTGGATGGTTTGAAGAGCTGTGGGTTTTTAGATGATCGAGGAAGAGCTGAGGTAGAGCTGGTAGAGGAGGAGCTGGTAGAGGAGGAGTCGGTAGAGGAAGGCATGGAAGATATGGCAGACAATCGTGGAAGGAAAGGCAGAGCATTGGGAGGGACGGAGCATCATGAAAGGGAAAGGCTTGAGTATCGGGTTATTATATTTTTATTATTATTTTTTTTTTAAATTGTGCTGACGTGGAAAATTGTGGGAGCGGCAGAGGCTTCGGTTTTACATATACATATATATATATATATATAGATTAGTTGCTAACCCGTGCGATGCACGGGAAAAATAATTTAAAATATCTGTTTAAATACATTTTCAGATTCATTACAAAAATATGGGCAACTCATATTGGAGAGAGAGGGAGAGAGATTGTACCTATCAAAGTATCTATTTAAACTCCTCTTTTAAAATATACATACATTGGATTCATAATAATGCCACAGTCCCTGCACAATAGACCATATGCTCCAACCCTTTAATTCCAGTGATCCTTTAATGACCATTGCTTCTACCATTAAAGGATCACTGGAGTTAAACTTCTTTGTCCAAACTTTAAGATAGACTGCATTTCATCTCGAGCTACTACTCCCAGAATTGAAGCACCTCGCCATTTAAACTTGATGAGCCTGTAAACCAAAACATTTATATCGTACTACTATGTTGCACACAAATCTATCCCTTGCAAAAAAAGATCATTAAAAGTACTTAATCTTAGCATGAATCTTCATGTAATATATAGCAAAGAAACCATTGGTAGATTATCCAATCCTTTCCAACTATCTTATGGGTCTGTGCATTTATATTACAAATCATTTAACTTCCCTTTACGCTGTAAACTTGTTGTTGTTTCTTTTTGTAGATTATGCATGTATAAATGTTACAATTATCTACTTCCTTATAGCAAGTTCTAATCAAATCAACCACACCACGACTCTCAAAGAGGGAGGTATCCTTGACAAATGAAAAACAATAACTTGGAAAATGACCTCATCTCTTTTGAACCAATTTTCATTATTGCAACCTAAACATAAATTAATAGCCAAGATTAACAGTAAAGCAAATGAGAACTAAAAAACTTCTAGCTTAGTTGAGTATTATCTATGCTTACTTTTGTGTTATTTCCCATCTCCAAGTCATCCAAAGACCCTGTCCCCTTAGTGAATAATTCCTCTAGTACTTATTAAATTTGTTTAAGAAGAAGAGAAAGAACTAAATTGTACTACTAACATGCTGTTAAGTCAACAAAGTTTTTAAGGGTACCACATAGTTCAACTCCTCCACATCTTGGAAAAATTTGATAACATTATATAAAGAAATTATGAACAAAAAATGAATGTAATGATTGATTGATGTGCACCAAATCATACCCAACATATAAAATAAATATTTGACTTTATGTTTCTGCCATATTAAAATCTACTTACAAATCACTCTAAGGCAGTTCCTTTATTCACGTCAAGGATTTTATGAATGATTTGCAATTATGATACCTCATATTCTAGCCAATTAATTTGTTGAGATAATTTTTATCAAATGAATGTGCCCATTGCATTCATAGCTATGACTAAGAAATAGGGAGTACTAAATAGTTGAACCCATTTCTCTGCAATCTCTTTGTTCTCCCTGTATCCATCAGTAATCTACACATTAACCTCTTGTAAATTAATTGATTTACCTAAAAAAAAAAAGGGGGTTTTGAGATCAGTCAATAGAGATCTTTTTGAAAGGTATTAGAAATAATGCATTGAGATACGGAAAACAAAAGACACAATGTTATAGAAAGTAAATTCACCTTCCTCAGTATAGTGAAAAAAGCATCACATGCTCTAAAATAACGTTGAGTTACCTTAGCCAATATTTTTCCTTCAAATTAAAGTTCAAATTTGACAATTTGCAATCCACACAATAGAACCCAAAAAACAAAAAACAAAAAAAACAAAACAGGGGAAGAAGAAGAAGGAGAAGAAAGCAAAATTAAATAGTAAATAATCAAGTTGTATCTCTCTTCATTAACTACTTAAAACCTAAAGATAGAATAGCAAGGAAAAATCTTAAAGATACAAACTTACCCTTATTGTATGGTCCTTAAAAATGGAAAAGTCCTCCCCCCCCCCCCCCTATTTTTCAGAGTGTTTGTCATAATTTTTTAGTATTGCATTGGCCAAGTCCAAGGCAACCTCCATATACAGTTCATAGGAGAAAAAGAAAGGCAAGAGAGATTGAGAAAGGGAGTACCTTCAATGGCTTTCAAATTTGGTAGCTATTCATCAATGCCACCACCTCTTTTTTGTGCTTTCGCTCAATTGCCCTTAGTTCCTACATATAAAATCAAATACACTCAATTTGCATAGAGTAAGAAATGCAAAATATTAAGTACTCTAAATGGTACAATGGATTTTGCACAATGATCTTGCCTAATCATATCAAAATATGCCCAAAGGATCCAAAAGCCAAGAGAAAGTATTCAAATAAAAAACTTCCACCCTTGATCGTAACAGCTTTGGTTTTGTTGGAAAAAGAATCCTTAAAATAACACAAAAAAAAAAAAAAAA
The DNA here is from genome assembly GCA_030021035.2 of Notholithocarpus densiflorus. Taxonomy (NCBI): domain Eukaryota; kingdom Viridiplantae; phylum Streptophyta; class Magnoliopsida; order Fagales; family Fagaceae; genus Notholithocarpus; species Notholithocarpus densiflorus. The sequence goes on along the minus strand of JARYZH020000491.1, from coordinate 132,034 downwards.
AAAAAATTGAAACAGAGCAGAACACACAACTTCTACTAATAACTCTTGCATCATTACATAGTGTTGAGATAGACCATAACATTTGATCTGAAGCTCCACTAAATGCATGAAAGCCCGCCATTGGTAGATTATCCAATCCTCTCCAACTATCTTCTGGATCTGTACATTTATATTACAAATCCTCTGACTTCCTTTTACATTGTAAACTTGTAGTTGTTTCTTTCTGCAAATTATGCATGTATAAATGTTACAATTTTCTTCTTCCTTATAGCATTTTCTAATAAGATCAACTACACCACAACTCTCAACGAATGTGGAATCCTTGACAGATGAAAACAATAACTTCAAAAATGCCCTCATCTCTTATAAACTAATTCTCATTATTGCAGCCTAAAACATACATTATAAACCAAGATAGAGAGTAAAGCAAGTCAGAAACTACATAAAAAACTTCTAACTTAGTTGAGTATTCTCTACATGTACTGTTGTGTTATTTCCCATCTCCAAGTCATCCATAGAACCTGTCCCATTAGTGAATAATTCCTCCATTACTTATTAAAAAATTTTAAAGAAGAAGAGAAAGAAAGAAATTGTACTACTAACATGCTACTAAGTTAACAACCTTTTCTAGGGTCCCATATAGTTCAACTCCCCTTCCACATCTTGGACAAATTTGATCTAATGATTGATTGATGTGCACCTAATCATACCCAACATTTAAAATGGAAATTTAACTTTATGTTTCTACCGTATTAAAATCTACTTACAAATCACTCTAAGACAATTCCTTTATTCAAATCAAGGGTTTCATGAACAATTTGCAATTATGATTGAAGATAAAATGACTAAACAACATCAAGATATAATATATACTGATATATATATAAATAGCAATTAAAACTGAAGATGTAAAATATTAAGTATTCTAAATGGCATAATGGATTTTAAATTCATATCCAACTATTCAAATTGCTTGCACATTCAAGTGCAGAAAAATATTATGTAATGGATTTTAAATTCTCCAATGTACTACCTAGGGCCATATCTTCAGTGATATGACATGCAATCATGTATCACTCACCCCTTCAACCCTGTTAGTCCTTTATTTATTTATTTTTATCAATAAGTAATCTTCTTAGTCCTTTCCCTAGTCTAAGCACCCTCAAATTTCATAGTAGTACTCATTATTAGTGTGGTAATCAATTCTTACCATTAATTTAATTGTGAAAACTGGTTCTTGCAAAGCAAATCCCCCCACCTTTCAAAGGCAACATAGCAATGAAAAATAACCCACAATTTGCCTATTAGATTCAACATTCAATATATCATCTTGGATGACAGTGAAGTCTTAGGAAATATGCTTCAAAAATAGATATAGAAGAAGGAAAAACACAGCTCTACCTTTTCACATTGCTATTGCTGGAATTTGTAGACAGCTTCTAAACTATATATAGATTTGGTCTTTCGTTGTGCATAACAGAAAGTAGAAAATAATTCGTGGGTTACTGAAGGAGGACATTGGAAAAGAAGATGGGGTCTGCAACCAAACAAAGAATCAAACAAAACCCCTCAAAAATCTAGATGCTACTCTTAAAGAAGATTCGGATCAAACTAAAATACAAAATAAATAGAGACTAAACATGAAACCAAAGCTTGAGATAACCTAGAAACTTTAATTAAATCTATAAAAAAAAAAAACAATAATAATAATAAAGGTCTCATATTAATACAAATAGAGCATAAATTGAGAATTCTTATGGTGGAGGACATCAAATACCGAAACTACACAATTAAAAATTTGCTAAAAACCCCTTTTTAAGGGTGATGAACCAAAGGCCAACCATTCAACCATAGCAACCCAAAAAACCAAAAGTAGATCAAACCAACAAAATTCCTCAATTTCACTCCCCCTTACGAATAACAGAACAGATGAGAGGGAAAACAAAACTTGAAAATTAAAGTGACATGATTAAGTTTAAAAGATCACTAACCATTAATACTCAAATAGGATTTCATCTTCTAGGGGTTTTCCCTCATATCAATAAATAGAGAGGAAAAGGGGTATGAACTAAAATTCCTAAATTGACAACAAACCATAATTGAAGAGAATATTAGAAAAAGAAATTAATACCTTTGCTGTGATGAAATTAAAGTCTCTACATTGTGAAAAATTCCACTTCATCTCTGCAAAGAAACTGAATGATTTAAATCCAAAGAGACGAATTAAAAATATATATATATGTATAAACGAAAACATTTAATAAGTCACATCAGAATCCTATTTTCTAAGCCCTAATTTCTGAATTTAAATCTAGAACCAAAGCCACCTGAAATTGTAAAATTTGAAAACATATAACAAATCTAATTTACCTTTTAGATTTGTTTTTTTTTTTAAAAAAAAAAATTAGAGAAAGAATGGGAACCCATTGGAGGTGTTGTTTATGGGTGGAGGAAGTTTTTTTATCAGAGAAAGAGTAGGAACCCATCAGTGGTGGTGTTTATGGGCGGAGGAGATTACTTTTTGAGAGGAAGTAGGCCACAACCCAAAAATCAAAGAGAATGGTGAAGGACCCTCAAAATCAAATTGCTATCTCTGTCACGGCGTTTCACGGTTCTGTGTTTTTTTTTTTTTAGTAGAACAGAATCTGTTTGGGAGCTTTTTGTGTTATTTATAGTGGGAAAAACTTAGGTACAGTACCTTAGGTTCCCTATTTAAAATTTTGACATCTCTCCAATTTGACATCCCAAACAAACGGCGTTAACCCACGGCTTAAAATTTTTTCTTTTTTCCTTCTTCCTTTTTTTCTTGTACTGCGAGAACCCATGGCTTCAAATCTCCAGTTGCCTCATTTTCTACTGGGTTTCAAACCAAAAAAAGGGACCCTTCTTCCTCATTTTCTCAGTAACCAAACAGGAAAGATCAAAAAATAAAAGCCATAGATCATAGATTAGGAAACAGATACACATACATACACACACACACCGAGAGAGAGAGAGAAAGAAAGAATCATAGATCAAAAAAGAAGAAAGGAAATAGATACACATACATACACACACCGAGAGACAGAGATATGAGATTTTTTTTTTCTTTTTTGGGTTTTGGGTTTGGAAGAGAAGGGTCATGGGTGGTTTGGAAGAGAAAGGTTTTGGGTTTGGAAGAGAAGACATTTGCAAGTACAAGAAAAAGAAGGAAGAAGGAAAAAAAAAAAAAAAAAAAAGAAGAAGAAGAAATTTTAGTTTTAACGCCGTTTACTTGGTTTGTTAAATTGGACAAGTGTCAAAATTTTAAATAGGGAACTTAAGGTATTATACCTAAGTTTTGCCCTAAAATCTATATATATATATATATATATAAATATATATCTATATAATAACTAGGGCAAAACTTAGATACAGTACCTTAGGTTCCTTATTTAAAATTTTGACATTTGTCCAATTTGACATCCCAAACAAACGGCGTTAACCCACGGCTTAAATTTTTTTCTTTTTTCCTTCTTCCTTTTTTTCCTGTACTGCGAGAACCTATGGCTTCAAATCTCCAGTTGCCTCATTTTCTACTGGGTTTCAAACCAAAAAAAGTGACCCTTCTTCCTCATTTTCTCAGTAACCAAACAAGAAAGATCAAAAAATAAAAGCCAAATCTACTGGGTTTCAAACCAAAAAACGGCACCTAAACTTGAAGCCACGATCAGATCCAATGGGATCTGATCTGTTCAAATTCCACAAAATCATAGATCAGAAAAGAAGAAAAAATCATAGATCAGAAAAGAAAGAATCATAAATCAGAAAAGAAGAAAGGAAATAGATACACATGCATACACACACACACTGATAGAAAGAGAGAGAAAGAAAGAATCATAGATCAGAAAAGAAGAAAGAATCATAGATCAGAAAAGAAGAAAGAGTCATAGATCAGAAAAGAAAGAATCATAGATCAGAAAAGAAGAAAGGAAACAAATACACATACATACACACACCGAGATGGCACCTGAACTTGAAGCTACGATCCGTTCAGATTCCACAGAATCATAGATCAGAAAAGAAGAAAAAATCATAGATCAAAAAAGAAAGAATCATAAATCAGAAAAGAAGAAAGGAAATAGATACACATACATACAGAGAGAGAGAGAGAGAGAGAGAGAGAGAGAGAGAGAGAGAGAGAATCATAGATCAGAAAAGAAGAAAGAGTCATAGATCAGAAAAGAAAGAATCATAGATCAGAAAAGAAGAAAGGAAACAGATACACATACATACACACACCAAGAGACAGAGATATGAGATTTTTTTTTCTTTTTTGGGTTTTGGGTTTGGAAGAGAAGTGTCATGGGTGGTTTGGAAGAGAAAGGTTTTAGGTTTGGAAGAGAAGACGTTTGCAGGTACAGGAAAAAGAAGGAAGAAGGAAAAAAGAAAAAGAAAAGAAGAAGAAGAAGATATTTTAGTTTTAACGCCGTTTACTTGGTTTGTTAAATTGGACAGGTGTCAAAATTTTAAATAGGGAACCTAAAGTACTGTACCTAAGTTTTGTCCTAGATTTTATATCCTAATAATGTGGTTCCTACTGTTTCATCAAACAGTCGTAATTGAATCAATCAGGCGCGAGACATCAAATAATAAATTTGGTTATTGTCCTATGGAATAGTTTTAGACTTTCAGAGTTTGTTTCAGCAAAAAGTTTTTAGCTGAAATTGAAAACTTTTTACTAATAGTACTGTGGATAAAACTAAAAGCTACCTAAAATAATACCGTGAATAATAGCAAAAAGTCCAATAAAACCCATGAATAATAGCAAAAATAAATTAAATAGTAACAAAAGTAGACTCAAAAGTAAAATAAGCTGACTTTTTTAGCTATCCCAAACAGACTTAGTTTCCACTTAAAATTAATAAATAAATAAATAAATAAGTTTAACATTTCAATTCACTTCAGCGGCTACTAGAATATGGGTAATTGAGGAGGGCAACTTCGGAAATTCACTACTCTTGAAAGTCGTTGGTGAAATTCAACAGTAGCTAAGGTGTACGAAAAATAATAAAGAGAAAAAAACACATGAGGACGAATATTTCCTTCTACAAAGAGAGAGTTGGAAATCAAAATGTATTATTTTAATTATACGCAAAAATGTGTAATAAAATTGAGCACAAATTTTATTCACTTTTATATTTCTATATTCAAGTTCGAAAACTTGAACTCAAACAAAAATTGTTGCTATTGCAACTTCACGTAATTATAGAATTATCTAACAATGTTAATTTACCTAAATAAATAGGTATTTAACATATAACTTGATGAATTAATACTAATCAAACGAAGATCAATTTTATATAGAAAACCAATAATCCTGGTTCATGTTTAAAATTTAACATAAAATTAAAATTTTATTTTTTATTAAAAAAGAAAATTAATATATCGTGGATAACGTGAGTCATAGCGAAGGAAAGCTAAAATCTAATTTCAAATTTTTGATTTTGGAGAGAGAGAGAGAAAGAGATTGTTTGGTGTACAGCTAAATAAGAGTAAGAGACTGGGTGACTTAAGTTGATAATTTACTGTTAGGACATATGTGATTCACTTGTTAGGAACATATGTCACTATTTTATGTAATTGGCTAATCTTTTGACAAAACGCACTTTACTTGTATTTGAGTAGATCTAGGATGTGTTTAATACTTCAAGAAACATGTTGTTCAAGTCTAGTACTAAAGCCATGAAGATTGGACCAAGAAACAAGTGAAGAAAAGCTGTTCATTAAAGTTGGACAGATAGCTCGACACCTGTGGACAGATAGCTCGACACCTGCGGACAGATAGCTTGACAGCTGCTCGACACCTCTTGACAGCTAGGCTATCTATCAAGCTCTTCAGTTGATTGTTATCGCAATTTTGACACCTCTCGATAGCTGGTGGATCGATCGAGAAAGCTCTTATCTCCTCGATAGCTTCTCAATAGTTATATCTGTCGAAGTTTAAATCTCGACACCTCTTGATCGATTGAAGTTACGGGAATTCAGATTTCTAGATTGATTTTTGGCCTAAGCTTGTGTATTTGTGTAGGGTTTCTTTTCTCACAACCCTAGACCTATATAAGGCTTATTTTAGAGGCCGTCACATAAAAAGAATACAAGGAGAACATATGCAAAAGGTGATCGATGCCTTATTCTCTTTGAAGGAAGCTATTGCGTCTTTTCGCCTTAGGGTTTTGTAACCAAGTTCTTCTTAATCTTCATTGTTGATGAAATGAAGAACTTTGCAGCCAACATCTTCTTGTAGTTTGTGATTGAAGTCGCGTACTGGGATCCGCGCAATTGGTTAGTCACGTACTGGGATTCGTGCATCAAATGGTGGAGTTCATATATTGAAGAGTTTAGAGGTTCTGAAGCGGTAGAAAGGTTTCTGCTATGAGTTCATCTACGGGGATTGTAGAGTCTAGGGACAAAGGTTTTGTACTAGATCTGAAACTTCTCTTTACTATAGTGAATTGCTTTTCGGGAAGGTTTCCCCCCAGGTTTTTTACTGTGAAACTAGTTTGTTTCATTAGTTTTCCTGGGTCATCATATCTTGTCTTGTTTACTTTTTCACTGCATTCATTATTGACATGATATTGATGTTTGTTTGTTTTAACAAGTTTTATTCATAATAAATCTAATTAACAACTTCGGTTTAAAACTTGTTAATTCTACCAACCGGGGTCTAAATTTTCCAACAAGTGGTATCAGAGCGGGTACACTCTGATTAGATTAATTTCCTGAGTGTGATCCTTGACCCCTGTTGCCATGGAATCTCTTGCTTGTTTTGATTTGCATGATCTTGTGTTGAATGATGATGATGATGTTCAAGATGCCTATTGCAAGCTTTATAATTTTTGTATGAAATCTCTTGAATGTTCTACAAAATTAAAAGCTAAATTTTAAAGAGGTCAAGCTTGAAAGAGATGATTTGATTGCCAAATTGGATGAAGCTAATAATTTGAACGAGAATTTTAAAAATCAAATTTCATCTCAGGTGGACAAAATTAAGAGTTTGGAAGAGCAACTAGTTGAATTTAAAACTAAAATTGAAAAATTAACTAGTGCCAAACTTGTTGTTGAGCCTAATTCAAAAGAAAAAGATTTTTATATTCCTCCATTTAAAAGGAATAATCAAGAGTTGAAGGCTAATATTGCTAGGATAGACAAAGGTAAAAATTCTGATGTTAATGCTGAAGTTTCTAAACCTATTTCTAAAACTCCTCCTAGGTTGATTGAAAAATCTGGATTTGTCCCCATTTGTCATCATTGTCATATTGTCGGTCCTATTAGGTCAAACTGTCCTAAGTTGAGGTCTCTGTCAACCTCTAAGGTTAGACCTCCTTCTAGGAAGCCGAGTAGCTCTAAAACTGCTCATGTTTGTCACCATTGTGGTGTTTCTAGATACACTCGTCCTAATTGCTTTAAGTTGTATCCTCATAAGCAATTGTCCAAACAGTCACAAGTTTTCTCTTAAGGACCTACACCTTTGTTTGGAGAGTTATTAAAAGTTTTGAGCTTTTAAATTCAATTTCAGGAGAATTCTAATTCTTTTATGTCCTTTAGTAGACATACTAGGACACATGCCTTTTCATCTTCACGGCCAAAGACTTGTGCTGTGTGGGTGAGAAAGGAGCCTAAGACTTAATTGTCTTTTCTGTTGTCCTCTACTTTAATTCTTTCTATCTAAAGTAGGACTCTCTCTGCTTGATTTCTTATCTGCTTTTGGAATCATGCTTTCATGCATCTACATCTTTCTATCATGCCTTCATGCATATGCATCTTTCTTTTATGCTTTCATGGTGATTATCTGTTTTTGTTTGGTTGTTTAGTTTTTATTTTGTTTGTTTTTCAAAATAAAAAGAGAAAAATCAAAATCAGAAAAATACAAAAACAGTGTGTGTTTGTGTACATTGGTACTTGTGTACCTTGGATGGCCATTGAAACAAAATTTTCTAAACTTTGTATCTTTTGTAGCTTAGATGAGCATCTCTATGCACAACTAAGTAAGTGAGCTTTGTGGCTCTTGTTTGTGATGAGTAAGATTAAGTAATCTCTTGTACTTAACACTCATTTTACTCTTTTTGACGGGAATGACTAGAAAATCCTAAGAGAAATGCATAAATAACCATCTCACCACTGTTGCCCGTCAATCATGAAATAACATCTGTATGCTTAGGCATAGCAAAATTGTGATGTTTTAGCTTGACATAATTGGGTATTTATTTTATCTCTGTTATATGCCCATGCATGATTTGCTTAAAGAAAATATGCAAAGAAAATTCAAAAGCAAAAAGATAAAAAATGCTTTTAAATATGATTGCAAGCGTGTATTCTAGGAGACGTGGGAGTTATAGGATGTACCTCGAAGGTGATAGTCCCCATCAAACAATTGTAATTGTGTGTGAGTTAAAGTGATTTACTCATATCTCAAATCGTCATAACATGTTGACACATTTGTAATCTTGCGATGTTTTTCACACACAACACGCAATATTCTTTGTTACTATTGATACATGTGCAGGTATAATGTGATTTGGTCACCACAAGGTTTTACATGTGTTAATGTACGCTCACTAAACTATCTTAACTTGTTTTTGAAATATAAAATTGGTTAGACTTGTTTAGTGTGTGTGTGTGTGTGTGTGTGTTTACGGAATTTATGAGCATTACATTTTTTTTGCTGAGAGATTTGTCTTTCACATGTTTTGCATATTTCTATTATCTTGTCATCCATAGCATCTTGTTTCATTACATTCATGCATTTTTATGGATTCTTTGAACCCCCTTGATCATCCTTGATCATCTTTATGTTTCTCAAGTGAAGCTTTCTAGCTTCTTGTACCCTTTGTCAATCATGACAAAAAAGGGGAGAAATTGTGATGTGGTTTTTTTTTAAGATTCTACATGTTAGGAGGAGAAATACATTCCTTTGTAAGGGGGAGTTGTGTTTCATCTTGTTAGGGGGAGTGCTTACTTCTTTCTTCTTGTACACCGGTCTTGTGACCATGTTTACATACATTGTGCTTATCTTTGATATCTATATGATGATGTATGTCTTCTTCACCTACCCCTACATGTGTTGTTTCTTTTCTCTCTTTATACACATGCTTCTTATTACTTATATGCAATCTATTATTTCTGTTTCACACAAATATGCCTTGATGAATTTTGTTTAAAGTGTTTCAAAAATACAAGTTGTCAAAGTCTACTTGCCATAAACTCTCTTCTTGCAAAGTTTTTCAAGAGTTTGTGTTAGGACAGATTTTATTGTATTCAACAAGTGAATGTGAGTTGAGTGATTTATGACTTCTCTCATATGTTCATTTGTTTGTTGTAATTTTGTCACGGATTGCCAAAGGGGGAGATTGTTAGGACATATGTGATTCACTTGTTAGGAACATATGTCACTATTTTATGTAATTGGCTAATCCTTTGACAAAACGCACTTTACTTGTATCTGGGTAGATGTAGGATGTGTTTAATACTTCAAGAAACATGTTGTTCAAGTCTAGTATTAAAGCCACGAAGATTGGACCAAGAAACAAGTGAAGAAAAACTGTTCATTAAAGCTGGACAGATAGCTCAACGCCTGCGGACAGATAGCTCGACAGCTGCTCGACACCTCTCGACAGCTAGGCTATCTATCAAGCTCTTCAGTTGATTGTTATCGCAATTTCGACACCTCTCGATAACTAGTGGATCGATCGAGAAAGCTCCTGTCTCCTCGACAGCTCCTCGATAGCTGTATCTGTCGAAGTTTAAATCTTGACACCTCACGATCGATCGAGGTTACGGGAATTCAGATTTCCAGATCTGATTTTCGGCCCAAGCTTGTGTATTTGTGTAGGGTTTCTTTCCTCATAACCCTAGACCTATATAAGGCTTATTTTAGAGGCCGTCACATAAAAGAATACAAGGAGAACATATGCAAATGGTGATCGATGCCTCATTTTCTCTGAAAGAAGCTACTGCGTCTTTGCGCCTTAGGGTTTTGTAACCAAGTGCTTCTTGATCTTCATTGTTGATGAAGTGAAGAACTTTGCAGCTAACATCTTCATCTAGTTGGTGATTGAAGTCGCGTACTGGGATCCGCGCAATTGGTTAGTCATGTACTGGGATTCATGCATCAAAGGGTGGCATTCATATATTGAAGAGTTCAAAGGTTTTGAAGCGGTAGAAAAGTTTTTGCTGTGAGTTCATCTACGGGGATTGTAGAGTCTAGGGACAAAGGTTTTGTACTAGATCTAACACTTCTCTTTACTATAGTGAATTGCTTTTCAAGAAGGTTTCCCCCCAGGTTTTTTACTTTGAAATTAGTTTGTTTCATTGGTTTTCCTGGGTCATCATATCTTGTCTTATTTACTTTTCTGCTGCATTCATTATTGACATGATATTGATGTTTGTTTGTTTTAACAAGTTTTATTCATAATAAATCTAATTAACAACTTCGGTTTAAAACTTGTTAATTCTATAAACCGAGGTCTAAATTTCCCAACATTTACTATGTGAGTGATTAGCTTACAAAAATTAAAGTCTCAAGTTATTATAAGAAATTTATAATCAGTGAAGATATTCAACACACATACAACCGTTTTTGTTGGGTGAAACTTAAGATTTCGATTGGATTGAATTTCGATTAGCCTACAATTTTTGGAGCCTTAAGGGTGAAGGGTTTACACATTCCATAGATGCATTTTTCCTAATAAAAATAATTATTTTAGAACATTTTTTTAATAGAGAGACATAACCTAAGATCCAATCCTAAATATATCATCTCAATAATTGTGAAAATTTATAGAATTTTCTCTTTCAACTAATTGCTTTGTTTTATGTCTATTAAAGTGCCTTTTGGATATCCTAGAGGGATTTCAAAACAAAAAGTTTAGAGATGCAACTTTTGTCACAATTTGCTAAAGTAGTTGACAATTATTTTTACATAAACACCATTTTTCTTCAATCAATCACTTCAATAACTTTTAAAACTTTGTGTACCTATTGATTTCAAAAACCCCATTACCTTAGAAAACTAAAGGTGGTATTTTCGTCGTGGTCCAAACTTGACAGGTTGATAACTGGTTCTGGTGTACTGCCCCTAAAAGCCTCTGTTTGTTTTAGCAAAGGATTCTTGTCTTGTGAAAATTACATTTGTTTGCTAGCTTTGCATCTTAAAGATTGACAGCTTGTTTTTTAAACTCTCTGTCTAAACTTACCCACAAATGGACCACTGTATCTTATATGTTAGATGTATGTAGCATCTCTTCCAAAGTATGTTAGTCTCATATGCAACATGAGAAAGATGCTACATATGCATCTGATACATAATAAAATACTTTTTCGATATAAAGAAACCTAGTATTTTCCTCAAATTTAAAGAGGTACATATTTTAGGATAAAGTTTGGCTCCAATCATATTTGGAGCCATTGACTACAACATCATTTAATATCTTTTTATTATATGTGAATTTTGATAAATCCACTATTAGATTACATTTTCTTCTCATATCAACCATGCTTGCAAAATTTCCAAACAATCAAAGATCAATAACTATGTTATCAACAAATGTTTAAATTTCAAGATTTTTTGTAAAAAAAGATTATGCATAAAAAAATAAGTTTATGAATTGAATAGTAAATAACATCCAATTGACACAAAATTTGACATGTGTTGTAATGTAATCCAACAGTTAGACTTTCAAAATTCATAATAATGTTAATTTTTTTAGTGAGTGTTGTAGCCAAACTTTGTGTAATATTTTATGCATTCAATACATAAAAAAGTGTTAGGTTCTAAAGACTTAGAATTAATGTATTTAGAATTCTAATTTGTATCGTTGGCAAACCATGATCAAAACAAGTTGTTTAATCTTGTTTAGACTTGCTCAAAGTTGTGTTGTTTTATGTAAAGTTGGAATCGAGCTGTTACAGAATTAAGTGTGCATTTCAGCCTGGCTCGATCAATCAAAGCTTAGGCTAGATCGATCGAATTTTGGGTCTAATGCGTTTTTCTGCAAAATTCCAACTCAGCCCTAGCTCATTAAAACGTTGTAGGTTTTTATGTTTTGTCTAGGTATATAAGACAAACCCTAGCCACGTTTTAGATGTTGCTTATATTGCTGTTTTGTGTAAATCTCTTGTGAGATCTAGAGGAGCTATCCTTTACACAAAACTTAAGGTTTTCAAGGAGGATATGTTATCTACACCTTGATGATCAACTCAGTTGCTGCCATTGAAGCTTAAAGAAAAACAAGCGTGGGTGCTTGTATCTGGTGGTGAATCCAAGAAAGAAGGAGTCCGTGGTCTCGGAGCTTGCACGTGGTCGTGTCAGTAAGTTCTGTTGGTGGGTAGCAATAAGAAGTCAAACGGGGAGTTTGTAAGTCTTATTGTATGAACTTCGATTCTTTCAAGTTAGTGGATTCAGTTTTACCTTGAGGATAGCTAGGTTAAATCCTCCACAGGTTTTTACCGTTTGGTTTCCGGGGTGATCATATCTTTGTGTTATTTATCTTTCCGCTGCTTTATTTGATATGATTGTTTGATTGTGTTAACCTAGATTTGAATAATTTGACTAAGTAACAACTTGGCTAATTACCTAGGTTAATTCAATTGTGTTTTAAGGGGTCTAAAAACTAACAAGTGGTATTAGAGCGGGTAGCTCTTTTGTCTTAGATCTTTTGATCTCTGAGCTGATCCTTGACCTCTGTTGTCATAGAACACAAACACTCTCTTGTTATTCCTCCTCACTTTGATGGTAATAATTATGCTTATTAGAAACTAAGGATGAAAGCATTCCTGAAATCAATTGATGAGAGAGTCTGGAACTCCGTTGAGTACGGATGGGAGAAGCCCACTACTCCTGTTAGTGAGTGGGAAACTTCTCGAAAAGAAGCAGCCGCGTTCAATAGCAAAGCTATGAATGCTATCTTTAACGCTGTTTCTATGGAGGAATTTAAGAGAATCTCTAATGTTGAGGTTGCTCATACTGCTTGGAACATCCTCCAGACTGTGCATGAAGGCACAAAGGCTGTCAAAATCAACAAATTGCAGTAGTTAACTTCTAAATTTGAAAGCATTAGGATGTCTGATGATGAATCTTTTGATGAATTCTATGCTAAATTTAATGATATTGTTAATTCTGCATATAACTTGGGTGAAATTTATGATCAACCTAAAATTGTTAGGAAGATTCTTAGATCTTTAACTGAAGACTTTAGACCCAAGGTGATTGCCATCACTGAGAGCAAGGATGTGGACTCCATCCCTGTTGATGAACTTGTAGGATCACTTCAATCTTATGAGTTGGACCTACCCAAAACAAGCAAATCCAAATCAATGGCTCTTAAGTCAGTTGATGATGTTGAGGTTGGTGGATTTGATGATGAGCTCTCTGCTACAGAGATTGCCTACCTTGCCAAGAACTTTAGAAACTTTCTTAGGAATAGTAACAGAAGGGCAAAAGGTACGAACATTGCTAAACCTAGAAACTTTAGGAAGAATGATCCCACTAAGGTTAACAACACTGAAAAACCTAGAGAAAAAGTAGGCCAGTCTTCAAATAATTCTATGGGTCCTCAATGTTTTGGATGTCAAGGGTATGGTCACATGAAATCTGAGTGTCCTACTTACTTAAAGTCTAAGGGCAAGGCTATGGCTGTAACCCTTAAAGATGATGAAGTTTCTGATGATGAGTCTGGGTGTGACGAGGATGGAAACTTCATAGCTTTCACTGTTACTGCTGTAGTAAATGAAAGTATATCTGCTGAAGAGAACCCTTCTGATGAGGAACTTTCTGAGGATGCAGATCTTCAAGAGGCCTACAATAAACTTTGCAAAGTTGCTGCAAAGGATACTATGAATGTTGAACTTGGCCTGAAGAAAATTGAATCTCTTGAGCTTGATAAGAAGAATTTTCTTGTAAAACTGTTTTATGCTAATGAACTTTTGAATAATGTGAAAACTGAGAATATGCTATTGCTTGGTAAAGTTAAATCATTGGAACTTGATTTATCTGTTGCTAGATCTGCTAGTTCTAAACTTAATCAAATGCTGAGTGTTCAAAAGTCTCCTTCTGACAAATCTGGATTAGTGTTTGTTGAAAGCATCTCTGTGTCTGCACCTCATTCCACAAACTTTGTTCCTTCATCTTCTTCTGAACCTTCTATGAGTGAGGTTGTGAGTGAAACTGTCAAACCCATAGAAGTTTCACCATCTAGGAAGATTAGGGTTGATCTGAAAGAGTCTAAATCTAAGGATTCTACCCTTTCTAAGGACAAGATGCTTGATAAACCTGCATGGGTGTGTCATTTTTGTGGAAAGTCTGGACACATTCGTCTAAACTGTTACAAGCTGCAAGCTACTAAGAGAGCAAACAAACCAAAAGTACCTATGCCTCAAGCACAAGATCCTATGGTACTCATTGGTAAAGGCTCTAAATCTTTATTCCAATCCTGGAGTTAGAAATCATTCCTATGTGAATAAGAACTCCAATGCTCGTGGTGCATCTAAAAGGTTTTGGATGCAAAAGACTTGAACTAATTGAGTCTTTCTGACATAGTCTTTGTGCTTCATTGCTCTACCCTTTGTGACCATTGTTCTTTGGTTTTTTGTGTTTCTGTTTTTCTTGTTTCTAGGATTTGCATTGCATAACATTCATGCATTTCATTCTAGGTCATTTGTTTTGTTTGTTTTTATACAAATATATATATATATATCTATATATATATATAAAATAAAGGGAGAAAAGAGGAATGGAGAAAGGAGGCAAATTGTGTTTTGCACTATTCTCTTGGTTTTTGAAAACAAGGTTGGTCAATTTATTTACATATAACATGTCTTTTGTACCTTGTTTAGCTTTGATGAGCTTACTTTCTGCACTTTACTAGCCAAAACTTTGTAGCGCATATTGTGTGGGAAAGATGTTTATGGTTTTGATCACTTTGTCTTGATCTTGAAGTCAAATGTCTTTGATTTTCGGACTTGAACCTTTTGAGAAAGGCATAAATAACCATCTCACCACTGTTCACTGGCCAATCATAAACACCTTAGTGCATATCGTAAGATTTTGTGCTCAAGAAAGTGTAGCACATGCACAAAAAGAATATAAGGTGTAGCCTCGGTTTAATTGCTTAATGCTTAAAATTGGTGTGTACTATTAGGCTTGATGCCAAATCACATAATTAAAATTGGTGTGTATATTATGAGGCAAAATTCAAGAAACTTACATGATTGCAAGCTTATGTTCTAGGAGATTTGGGAGTTATATGATGCAACTCTTTAGGTGATTGTCTCTTTCAAATTCTATGTGATGAATTTTGTAGACCTTGTGTTTGATTACTATTCACATATCACCTCACATGTACCTCAAGCTTTTGCTAGTTGCACACACTATACAGGTTACTCTTTGCTAAATATTGTACATGTTATTGTGTATGTTTTTGGTCTGACCAACCAAGTTTGCAAATACTTTGAGTTCTTATGCAAAACATATTTTGTGTTTGAGAATTTAAAGGGAGAATGTTTGAAAATCCTAATTTTGGAAAAATTGGGTTTAAAACTTGTGTTTTGGAAAAGCGTTTCATTTTATACTCATGCATTTTATTTCTTATATTCAATGCTTTGAGGAGTGTTTTCAAAAATCAGGTTATTTTTCCTAAAATGCTGTTATTTTTTAGATTTTTGATTGATCCAATCTGTTTTTCAATCAATCGAAATTTCTTTTAAAATTTTTTGTGAGCTTCGGTCTGTTTCGATCAATCGAAACTGATTTTTGATCAATCGAAACTCATGAATCAGGTTTTAAAAAAATTAAATTTGACTTGTTCAAAACACTTTTTCAAAAAACTTTTCAAACCTTTTTTTCTCTCTCTCCGACTCGGCAAGGCTCCACAGAGATTTTTTTGTCGTTTCCCTCCAAATTTCTTGCAAGGTTTCTCTCTCCCTAAGCCGGTATGTCTATATTACCCTTCCTTTTGCATTGTTTTTCTCATTTTCATGCATTATCTCATGGTTTTTGGGTAATTTTTGAACCATGCTTAATTTGGGATTTTTGATTAATCAAGCCTTGTTTTCTGAATTTGATCAATGGGTTTTGTTGCTACAATGATGCATTCATGATCTATATTGGTTAATTTGATCAATTTGGGGATTTGTGAAAAATTATAAATTCTAGGGCTTGTATTGAACCCGAATTGGGGATTTTGTTCAAATTGAATTCAATTGATGAAATTGGCTTGTTGGATTGATGTAATTGATCATTCTATTCTGTTTTGTACCTTGTGTGATGATCGATTGGTCAATTTTTTCTTAAAATTAAACAAGTGGTTTTACAATTTTTGGTTTTTTGTTAGAAACTCTATGCTCAAGCCAATTTTGTGAATTTGAACTTGAATTGAACTTAGTTTCATTGCATTAGCGCATGCATCATGACATTTAACTGTTCATGCATCATATAGTTTTTGTTCTATTTTGTGCTAACTTGCAGTCTGCTTTTTTTTTTTTTTTTTCTTTGTTTTTTGTTGTTTGGCTGTGTCCTTGTCCTTCTCCTAGCACCATGCCTAGGAAGACTAGAGCCCATGGGACACCCTCCACTTCTTCTGAGTCTCCTTCTTGGCGTCAATTGTTTCCGAGTGAGAAAAATAGAGAGGTTTTTGAGAAGCTGAATTGTAAGAGAAAAATTTGGGCTGAGCGTTCTATTGTGTTAGATGAGATTGATCCTGCCATTAGGGCACACTTTGCGAGTAGGGGCTAGTTGTCTTTTTTGGAGGTAGATCATCCACCCCTAACTGCCCTAATTAGAGAGTTCTACTTAAATCTCTCTGACCACGTCTATGATTCCAACACTTTAGTCAAGAGTTGGATACGAGGTGTAGAGTTCACCATTACCCCTAATGTAGTGGCTGATACTCTTGGGGTGCCTGTGGTTCAGCATCTTGTTTATCCCTATGATGAGTCTCCTCCCTTGGATGACATCATGTCTTACATCACTGGATCTTCTATCCGGTGGGAATCTGATCCTCGGATCATTTCTGCTGAGCT
>JARYZH020000491.1:0-110000 GCA_030021035.2 Notholithocarpus densiflorus | reverse complement strand
ATATGTCTTTATTTTGTGTTGAGTGAAATCAAGGATTTACATTGTTTATGATAATGGTAAATTCAAGTATGTTTTGTTGTATCTAACTTAGAGGGAGAGTTAGTTTGCATATTTGTTGATTTACTGTTTCTTTTCCTGTTTATTTTCCACACATGCGTTTATGCATTTTGTTTAGTGTTTCAGGAAATATACATGTTGATTCAATTGAGCTGCTGTCTACACTTGCAACTGATGGATAGTAGTTAAGATTGAATTTGTTGTTGAGTGATTTTTGTAAAGGGCTTTTCTTTGTAAACTTTGAGCTTTTAGGTGTGTTTTGTCACGGATTGCCAAAGAGGGAGTTTGTTAGATTCTAAAGACTTAGAATTAATGTATTTAGAATTCTAATTTGTATTGTTGGCAAACTATGATCAAAACAAGTTGTTTAGTCTTGTTTAGACTTGCTCAAAGTTGTGTTGTTTTATGTAAAGTTGGAATCGAGCTGTTGCAGAATTAAGTATGCATTTCGGCCTAGCTCGATTGATAGAAGCTTAGGCTGGATCGATCAAATTTCGGGTCTTATGCGTTTTTCTGCAAAATTCCAACTCAGCCCTAACTCATTAAAACGTTGTAGGGTTTTATGTTTTGTCTAGGTATATAAGGCAAACCCTAGCCATGTTTTAGATGTTGCTCATATTGCTGTTTTGTGTAAATCTCTTGTGAGATCTAGCGAAGCTTTCTTTTACACAAAGCTTAGGGTTTTCAAGGAGGATATGTTATCGACACCTCTTGACAGCTAGGCTATCTATCAAGCTCTTCAGTTGATTGTTATCGCAATTTTGACACCTCTCGATAGCTGGTGGATCGATCGAGAAAGCTCTTATCTCCTCGATAGCTTCTCAATAGTTATATCTGTCGAAGTTTAAATCTCGACACCTCTTGATCGATTGAAGTTACGGGAATTCAGATTTCTAGATTGATTTTTGGCCTAAGCTTGTGTATTTGTGTAGGGTTTCTTTTCTCACAACCCTAGACCTATATAAGGCTTATTTTAGAGGCCGTCACATAAAAAGAATACAAGGAGAACATATGCAAAAGGTGATCGATGCCTTATTCTCTTTGAAGGAAGCTATTGCGTCTTTTCGCCTTAGGGTTTTGTAACCAAGTTCTTCTTAATCTTCATTGTTGATGAAATGAAGAACTTTGCAGCCAACATCTTCTTGTAGTTTGTGATTGAAGTCGCGTACTGGGATCCGCGCAATTGGTTAGTCACGTACTGGGATTCGTGCATCAAATGGTGGAGTTCATATATTGAAGAGTTTAGAGGTTCTGAAGCGGTAGAAAGGTTTCTGCTATGAGTTCATCTACGGGGATTGTAGAGTCTAGGGACAAAGGTTTTGTACTAGATCTGAAACTTCTCTTTACTATAGTGAATTGCTTTTCGGGAAGGTTTCCCCCCAGGTTTTTTACTGTGAAACTAGTTTGTTTCATTAGTTTTCCTGGGTCATCATATCTTGTCTTGTTTACTTTTTCACTGCATTCATTATTGACATGATATTGATGTTTGTTTGTTTTAACAAGTTTTATTCATAATAAATCTAATTAACAACTTCGGTTTAAAACTTGTTAATTCTACCAACCGGGGTCTAAATTTTCCAACAAGTGGTATCAGAGCGGGTACACTCTGATTAGATTAATTTCCTGAGTGTGATCCTTGACCCCTGTTGCCATGGAATCTCTTGCTTGTTTTGATTTGCATGATCTTGTGTTGAATGATGATGATGATGTTCAAGATGCCTATTGCAAGCTTTATAATTTTTGTATGAAATCTCTTGAATGTTCTACAAAATTAAAAGCTAAATTTTAAAGAGGTCAAGCTTGAAAGAGATGATTTGATTGCCAAATTGGATGAAGCTAATAATTTGAACGAGAATTTTAAAAATCAAATTTCATCTCAGGTGGACAAAATTAAGAGTTTGGAAGAGCAACTAGTTGAATTTAAAACTAAAATTGAAAAATTAACTAGTGCCAAACTTGTTGTTGAGCCTAATTCAAAAGAAAAAGATTTTTATATTCCTCCATTTAAAAGGAATAATCAAGAGTTGAAGGCTAATATTGCTAGGATAGACAAAGGTAAAAATTCTGATGTTAATGCTGAAGTTTCTAAACCTATTTCTAAAACTCCTCCTAGGTTGATTGAAAAATCTGGATTTGTCCCCATTTGTCATCATTGTCATATTGTCGGTCCTATTAGGTCAAACTGTCCTAAGTTGAGGTCTCTGTCAACCTCTAAGGTTAGACCTCCTTCTAGGAAGCCGAGTAGCTCTAAAACTGCTCATGTTTGTCACCATTGTGGTGTTTCTAGATACACTCGTCCTAATTGCTTTAAGTTGTATCCTCATAAGCAATTGTCCAAACAGTCACAAGTTTTCTCTTAAGGACCTACACCTTTGTTTGGAGAGTTATTAAAAGTTTTGAGCTTTTAAATTCAATTTCAGGAGAATTCTAATTCTTTTATGTCCTTTAGTAGACATACTAGGACACATGCCTTTTCATCTTCACGGCCAAAGACTTGTGCTGTGTGGGTGAGAAAGGAGCCTAAGACTTAATTGTCTTTTCTGTTGTCCTCTACTTTAATTCTTTCTATCTAAAGTAGGACTCTCTCTGCTTGATTTCTTATCTGCTTTTGGAATCATGCTTTCATGCATCTACATCTTTCTATCATGCCTTCATGCATATGCATCTTTCTTTTATGCTTTCATGGTGATTATCTGTTTTTGTTTGGTTGTTTAGTTTTTATTTTGTTTGTTTTTCAAAATAAAAAGAGAAAAATCAAAATCAGAAAAATACAAAAACAGTGTGTGTTTGTGTACATTGGTACTTGTGTACCTTGGATGGCCATTGAAACAAAATTTTCTAAACTTTGTATCTTTTGTAGCTTAGATGAGCATCTCTATGCACAACTAAGTAAGTGAGCTTTGTGGCTCTTGTTTGTGATGAGTAAGATTAAGTAATCTCTTGTACTTAACACTCATTTTACTCTTTTTGACGGGAATGACTAGAAAATCCTAAGAGAAATGCATAAATAACCATCTCACCACTGTTGCCCGTCAATCATGAAATAACATCTGTATGCTTAGGCATAGCAAAATTGTGATGTTTTAGCTTGACATAATTGGGTATTTATTTTATCTCTGTTATATGCCCATGCATGATTTGCTTAAAGAAAATATGCAAAGAAAATTCAAAAGCAAAAAGATAAAAAATGCTTTTAAATATGATTGCAAGCGTGTATTCTAGGAGACGTGGGAGTTATAGGATGTACCTCGAAGGTGATAGTCCCCATCAAACAATTGTAATTGTGTGTGAGTTAAAGTGATTTACTCATATCTCAAATCGTCATAACATGTTGACACATTTGTAATCTTGCGATGTTTTTCACACACAACACGCAATATTCTTTGTTACTATTGATACATGTGCAGGTATAATGTGATTTGGTCACCACAAGGTTTTACATGTGTTAATGTACGCTCACTAAACTATCTTAACTTGTTTTTGAAATATAAAATTGGTTAGACTTGTTTAGTGTGTGTGTGTGTGTGTGTGTGTTTACGGAATTTATGAGCATTACATTTTTTTTGCTGAGAGATTTGTCTTTCACATGTTTTGCATATTTCTATTATCTTGTCATCCATAGCATCTTGTTTCATTACATTCATGCATTTTTATGGATTCTTTGAACCCCCTTGATCATCCTTGATCATCTTTATGTTTCTCAAGTGAAGCTTTCTAGCTTCTTGTACCCTTTGTCAATCATGACAAAAAAGGGGAGAAATTGTGATGTGGTTTTTTTTTAAGATTCTACATGTTAGGAGGAGAAATACATTCCTTTGTAAGGGGGAGTTGTGTTTCATCTTGTTAGGGGGAGTGCTTACTTCTTTCTTCTTGTACACCGGTCTTGTGACCATGTTTACATACATTGTGCTTATCTTTGATATCTATATGATGATGTATGTCTTCTTCACCTACCCCTACATGTGTTGTTTCTTTTCTCTCTTTATACACATGCTTCTTATTACTTATATGCAATCTATTATTTCTGTTTCACACAAATATGCCTTGATGAATTTTGTTTAAAGTGTTTCAAAAATACAAGTTGTCAAAGTCTACTTGCCATAAACTCTCTTCTTGCAAAGTTTTTCAAGAGTTTGTGTTAGGACAGATTTTATTGTATTCAACAAGTGAATGTGAGTTGAGTGATTTATGACTTCTCTCATATGTTCATTTGTTTGTTGTAATTTTGTCACGGATTGCCAAAGGGGGAGATTGTTAGGACATATGTGATTCACTTGTTAGGAACATATGTCACTATTTTATGTAATTGGCTAATCCTTTGACAAAACGCACTTTACTTGTATCTGGGTAGATGTAGGATGTGTTTAATACTTCAAGAAACATGTTGTTCAAGTCTAGTATTAAAGCCACGAAGATTGGACCAAGAAACAAGTGAAGAAAAACTGTTCATTAAAGCTGGACAGATAGCTCAACGCCTGCGGACAGATAGCTCGACAGCTGCTCGACACCTCTCGACAGCTAGGCTATCTATCAAGCTCTTCAGTTGATTGTTATCGCAATTTCGACACCTCTCGATAACTAGTGGATCGATCGAGAAAGCTCCTGTCTCCTCGACAGCTCCTCGATAGCTGTATCTGTCGAAGTTTAAATCTTGACACCTCACGATCGATCGAGGTTACGGGAATTCAGATTTCCAGATCTGATTTTCGGCCCAAGCTTGTGTATTTGTGTAGGGTTTCTTTCCTCATAACCCTAGACCTATATAAGGCTTATTTTAGAGGCCGTCACATAAAAGAATACAAGGAGAACATATGCAAATGGTGATCGATGCCTCATTTTCTCTGAAAGAAGCTACTGCGTCTTTGCGCCTTAGGGTTTTGTAACCAAGTGCTTCTTGATCTTCATTGTTGATGAAGTGAAGAACTTTGCAGCTAACATCTTCATCTAGTTGGTGATTGAAGTCGCGTACTGGGATCCGCGCAATTGGTTAGTCATGTACTGGGATTCATGCATCAAAGGGTGGCATTCATATATTGAAGAGTTCAAAGGTTTTGAAGCGGTAGAAAAGTTTTTGCTGTGAGTTCATCTACGGGGATTGTAGAGTCTAGGGACAAAGGTTTTGTACTAGATCTAACACTTCTCTTTACTATAGTGAATTGCTTTTCAAGAAGGTTTCCCCCCAGGTTTTTTACTTTGAAATTAGTTTGTTTCATTGGTTTTCCTGGGTCATCATATCTTGTCTTATTTACTTTTCTGCTGCATTCATTATTGACATGATATTGATGTTTGTTTGTTTTAACAAGTTTTATTCATAATAAATCTAATTAACAACTTCGGTTTAAAACTTGTTAATTCTATAAACCGAGGTCTAAATTTCCCAACATTTACTATGTGAGTGATTAGCTTACAAAAATTAAAGTCTCAAGTTATTATAAGAAATTTATAATCAGTGAAGATATTCAACACACATACAACCGTTTTTGTTGGGTGAAACTTAAGATTTCGATTGGATTGAATTTCGATTAGCCTACAATTTTTGGAGCCTTAAGGGTGAAGGGTTTACACATTCCATAGATGCATTTTTCCTAATAAAAATAATTATTTTAGAACATTTTTTTAATAGAGAGACATAACCTAAGATCCAATCCTAAATATATCATCTCAATAATTGTGAAAATTTATAGAATTTTCTCTTTCAACTAATTGCTTTGTTTTATGTCTATTAAAGTGCCTTTTGGATATCCTAGAGGGATTTCAAAACAAAAAGTTTAGAGATGCAACTTTTGTCACAATTTGCTAAAGTAGTTGACAATTATTTTTACATAAACACCATTTTTCTTCAATCAATCACTTCAATAACTTTTAAAACTTTGTGTACCTATTGATTTCAAAAACCCCATTACCTTAGAAAACTAAAGGTGGTATTTTCGTCGTGGTCCAAACTTGACAGGTTGATAACTGGTTCTGGTGTACTGCCCCTAAAAGCCTCTGTTTGTTTTAGCAAAGGATTCTTGTCTTGTGAAAATTACATTTGTTTGCTAGCTTTGCATCTTAAAGATTGACAGCTTGTTTTTTAAACTCTCTGTCTAAACTTACCCACAAATGGACCACTGTATCTTATATGTTAGATGTATGTAGCATCTCTTCCAAAGTATGTTAGTCTCATATGCAACATGAGAAAGATGCTACATATGCATCTGATACATAATAAAATACTTTTTCGATATAAAGAAACCTAGTATTTTCCTCAAATTTAAAGAGGTACATATTTTAGGATAAAGTTTGGCTCCAATCATATTTGGAGCCATTGACTACAACATCATTTAATATCTTTTTATTATATGTGAATTTTGATAAATCCACTATTAGATTACATTTTCTTCTCATATCAACCATGCTTGCAAAATTTCCAAACAATCAAAGATCAATAACTATGTTATCAACAAATGTTTAAATTTCAAGATTTTTTGTAAAAAAAGATTATGCATAAAAAAATAAGTTTATGAATTGAATAGTAAATAACATCCAATTGACACAAAATTTGACATGTGTTGTAATGTAATCCAACAGTTAGACTTTCAAAATTCATAATAATGTTAATTTTTTTAGTGAGTGTTGTAGCCAAACTTTGTGTAATATTTTATGCATTCAATACATAAAAAAGTGTTAGGTTCTAAAGACTTAGAATTAATGTATTTAGAATTCTAATTTGTATCGTTGGCAAACCATGATCAAAACAAGTTGTTTAATCTTGTTTAGACTTGCTCAAAGTTGTGTTGTTTTATGTAAAGTTGGAATCGAGCTGTTACAGAATTAAGTGTGCATTTCAGCCTGGCTCGATCAATCAAAGCTTAGGCTAGATCGATCGAATTTTGGGTCTAATGCGTTTTTCTGCAAAATTCCAACTCAGCCCTAGCTCATTAAAACGTTGTAGGTTTTTATGTTTTGTCTAGGTATATAAGACAAACCCTAGCCACGTTTTAGATGTTGCTTATATTGCTGTTTTGTGTAAATCTCTTGTGAGATCTAGAGGAGCTTTCTTTTACACAAAGCTTAGGGTTTTCAAGGAGGATATGTTATCTACACCTTGATGATCAACTTAGTTGCTGCCATTGAAGCTTAAAGAAAAACAAGCGTGGGTGCTTGTATCTAGTGGTGAATCCAAGAAAGAATGAGTCCGTGGTCTCGGAGCTTGCACGTGGTCGTGTCAGTAAGTTCTACTGTTAGGTAGCAATAAGAAGTCAAACGGGGAGTTTGTAAGTCTTATTGTATGAACTTCGATTCTTTCAAGTTGGTGGATTCAGTTTTACCTTGAGGATAGCTAGGTTAAATCCTCCCCAAGTTTTTACCATTTGGTTTCCTGGGTGATCATTTCTTTGTGTTATTTATCTTTCCCCTGCTTTATTTGATACGATTGTTTGATTGTGTTAACCTAGATTTGAATAATTTGACTAAGTAACAACTTGGCTAATTACCTAGGTTAATTCAATTGTGTTTTAAGGGGTCTAAGAACTAACAAAAAGTATTCTCATATATAACATGTGCAGGTGTCAATAGTGATGTTATGTATGCTACATGTACGAGAGAATTATTGCTCTACTTCTTCCTACTATGTTATAACCTATGGGTCTACTAAATATTATGGCTTGCACACATCATGGCTAGTCGTCTTAAATAGTCATAAGTTTAGTTAATTGTTATTAATATTTTTTAAAATTTATGGGTAATCTAAAATTTCATTTGTATGTAAAGTTGATGATTAATGATTCATGGGACATGGGACATGGGACATATATGAGGTAATAGAATACAAGCATGGGCCAAAGATATAAGTGTATATTAAAAGGGTCACTTTGTCTTATGGATCAATCAAGGGAGAGGGAACTTAAACAATGACATTAAGAGACCTTTATCAAGGAAATACTTCTGACTTAATCTATAATTAGTGCTAGTCGATCCGATGAGTGTAAGAGACCCTGTTTGAATTGTATATTTATATAAACAGCCTTGTATTAATGTGTTTATTGGAAACTAATGCTAGAGATCAATGCTAGCTTTTGTTTTCTTCAATTGGTCAATAAAAAACAGAATGCTAGCTTTTGTTTTCTTCAATTGGTCATTAAAAAACAGAGAAAGATTCTCCCAAAAAAATGTGGATGTGAGGTAGAGTGTTGCTGAGATTTTGAATTGAGTAAAACTCTTTTTGCATTGGCAATTGGCAAGAAATTTTGAAAACGTTATATTGTGTAACAGTAATTCTTAGAATTTGGGGAAAAATAATACTACTATACATTAATTTTGCTTTGATCTGCTCCTAGAATCTGCTTACTTCTTAACAAGAAAAAAAAAATTCTGAAACTTTTTTTTTGTTGTTGTTGACATTGTTGTTCATATTCATATTTTGAAAAAAAAAAAAAAAAAAAGAAGAATTCAAGAGGGGAAAATGTTGGGAATATACACGAATTCTTAGATCTATGAGAGGCAGAACAACAAAGAGAAAAATAACACACACAAGGTAATCACATGACATATAAATTTTAGGTGGTTTGACAATTTGCCTATGTCCACGGAATGTGGTGATTAACTATTTATAGGGAAAAAATACAAGATGCACCATTACAATGTTTCTCTCTCAAAAGTCAAAACAACATGACAAACCATAATTTGAAACAAAGAGATTTATATCTTACACAAAGGATCCACAATGGGCTAAAAACGGGCCAAAAGCTTGGGTTGATAGGCCGAAACTTCCGTTCTGTGTCTATGGACTAAGCCTTAAAAAATCTCTCATTAAAACTATAACACTTTTATATCGAATTGGATCATAAGAAGTCAATACCGTACCGGAGGCTGTACCGGTTTGGCCAACGGTACGATATATTTTGGATATCAGTCAATACCGGTGTATCGTTTCGGGTTTACCGCTATTTTCATAAATAGATATATAAATATAATATTTTCTAGGTATAATATTTTATTTAAGCAAAATTTTCTTTGGACTAAAGAAAAATCAACTAATTTATTATTCTTTATTTGTCAAAAAATGATAATATAAATATTAAAAACGATGTAATGGCCTTATGGGTACATTAGTAAAGAATGAATATATTAATGTTAAAAAAAAAAAATTGAAAAGCAAATAAATTCAGACTTATTCATTACAAATAACAATTTACAAAGTTGAAAACTTGGAATTAGTTGATGGCAGCTATTGTTTAAAAAAAGAGTGTTTGGTCTTATCTCTTTTTTCTAGTAAAAGAACCACAACTAAACTGACAACACAAAAGCTTCGGTAAAAGAACCACAACTCAAGAGGCCATTCCAGAAAATTCCAAGTATAAATCGAAGGTAGCAATGGACTCGATCTTCAACTGCATTTTTATGGAGATGAGCTTTTTTTCAGCCTGTGGACAAGCGAGCAAAGCCAAAAAAAAAAATTACAAGATTTGAAGATTTTTTTTCTCCATTATTCTCAAGTCAAGACCGAGATCGAGAGAGAGAGCTGCCTTCGGCCACTCCCTAAACCCAGAAAGAAATCGTTTTCGGGCGGCGGCTCCAAAGAGGTTTTTTCGGTGTCTCTGGCCACTACCGGGCCTGCTCCGGGCAATTCTCGGTTGGGTAAGTTCACAAATCTTTGGATTTTTCAGTTTCAGTGTTCTTTTGGGTATTAGCTTTGTTTTGGAAACCAATTCCCTTGTGATTATGAACCCAAAAAATGACAGAATCGTGTTTCGGCCCGGTATCCATTTACCGGCCGAAACAGCTGAATTTCGCCGGTACAGCCGGTAAGCGGCCGGTACGACTGGTATTTTTTCTGGTACAAAACAGGGGGTGTACCTGTACCGGTGCACTAGCCGGCACGGTATATACTGGCCATACCGGCCGGTACGGTACGGTATTGACTTCCTTCATAATCCCGTTCAAAATTCAAACGTGAACTAAGCTCCACATAGACCAATGGAAAAATCAAGCAAGTTATATGATATTATTAGATGAGAATTATGAGATGTGAGATAATGTTTATTTTTTTAACATATAATTGAAAATCGTACTTTGTATATTTAATTTGTTGAGTGACAATATGACAAACTCAATAGCTGAAGAGCTGTAGTCGGCAATGCATGCAGTGATTCTCTTGGGTTTTCAATTCCTACCCTTTTGTTTTTGTTTGTTTTTCTTTTCTTTTTTAGCGGTTTGGATTGATTTTATGATTTTGTTTTTGTTTGAGAAGCGGATTGATTTTATAATTAATACCTCAAATTTTCATAATTCTTCGAAGGACCATGCTTCCTCCCACTGTTCCTTTCAGGAACCCCACCTCGTGATACACTTTCTTCATGTTTGTTGTTATTCCCCTATTAGTTGAAACTCAATTGTTGAGATGGTTTGCTTTGTAGCTTCTTTTTTTCTTTTTCTTTTTTCTCGCTACAAATAGATCGAAATATATTAACCAATATCAATTATACAAATATCTCTCTTCAAAGTATACAACTTTTGGTGGAAATTTCGGATTTGGATCTCCTTCCCACAATTTTTTTTTTTTTTGGTTGGCTGAGTTAAAATTGAGATTTTTGATAATGGACTCATCGACTCTATATCACGTGATGGTAATGATAGTACCACATGTACCACAAGGACATTAATAGAGATATCGTTGTAGACACAACACATTTGTTGAAATGCTGGAAGTCTAGAATCACTCAAATCCTGCCTAACATCATGTAAAACGATACGCAGACTCCTACTACTAAGTTACACTCATAAGTGGCATAAGGAAAGTTTAGACACCATTTTCATGAAAAATATAAAAGATGTCAACAACATTTATTATTTTATTATTCTCTCAATAAAATGTTTCTAAAAATAGCTCTTAAATTGATACTCTTGGGATATTGATCTCTATAAATAAAAGCTAGTTTTTGAGCACGCAATTAGAGAATTTTTTATTGTTAAGTGTTGATTCAATGCCAAGTCAAGCTCTTCGTGGGTTTTTGAATTCTTTATCATTGCTTAGCTGTCATACACTCATGACTCATTTGTGTTTTGCCCAATTGGCACGCCACAAGTCTTCGGTCCCAATGTGTGAGAAATGGATTCTATGAATTTGAAAAGTGACTCATTGAAACTATCCATTGACTAGTCGTCTAATGAGTAGTGATAAATTGATAGAACATGTGCACTGCATAGAAATTTCTTACTTGTGAGACCTACAAAAATTCTTATCAGGAAAGAGACGGAACCCTGAATAGTTCAAACTCTAAAAAAATAAAAATAAAAAATAAAAAAAGCATAAAAAGCAAAGAAAAATTACATATGTATGCATTTAAGCTAATAAACATTATTATAGGGGTAGTATGAAAAGTTTGTAACGGAGTAATTAAGGATTTGGTCAAGTGTTACTACCTACTAATATTTCAATGCCCTGACACTGTGTTATACTTATTTACTTACACTATAAATTGTTCCGATATTTTCACAATTGTTAAGATTTTACTTTCTTATGGTTCAAAATAAAATTTTAAAAAATAAAAAAAGATTGGTACTAGCCACAACTAAAAATAAAAAATGTTGTCAAAATGTTGTTACATCTTGTTGATGTCACAATATATTCACAACTTCTGAGGTGTTAGTTCCTTATAGATCAAAATAAAATAAAATACAATAAAAAGAAAAAAAGATTGGGACCAACCACAACTAAAAATAAAAAGTGTTGTCCAAATGTTGTGACATCTTGTTCATGTCACAATATTTTCATAACTACTGAGGTGTTAGTTCCTTATAGATCAAAATAAAATAACAAATTTCCAACCAACCACAACTAAAAATAATGGTAATGTGACATTTTTATTTACGTGGCTTATCGGTTATGCGCACTAGTTAATGAAATCTGCATCCAAGATCATGGTTGATCAATTAATTAATTTTAGTTGATTTGATTAAATTAATCAACCTGGTCTAAAACTCTAACACATGTTAGCATATTCTGACATTAATTTTTTTTGTAGTGCCACAGACGGATTCACAGGTGTTCATGTGGAATGCCCAGATTATAACTGCACTTGAAAAACCTAATTTTGGAGCACTTGATCTCATGAACAAACTTATAAATGAATCATTTTATAAGGGTTGGTGCAATGTACAAAATATATCAATATTAAGGGAAGCATAATCTGCTTCTTAGTTAAAATACTATATATCTTGACAAGTTAGATATGAAAAAAAAAGAATAATTTAAACCCAATTAACACATACAACTTCTTAATAGAGACATCCATTCTTATGGAGTGACCTTATGATCAATTATACAATAAGTTGAGCGTTAAATTTTACGTTGCGTTTAAAATAACAATTGTTATTTGCTGGTCAGTGATTAACTATAATATCACTATCAAAAGTCTACTTAAATAATTTTAGCTATTACTTTCAGGTTCTTGTTCCATGTGAAACAAATAGTTAAATGTTAATTTTAGCAGTGTATCTTGTTTGGACTTCATTTCATAAATTTGCAAATAATACATGACCTTATCTATACTGTTGGTTTCACTTGTAATTAACTTTCTCTAATAATAGTTCTGTTCTGATGCCAACTCTTACTTTGGATTAAAAGGTTACTGCATTAATTAAGACTGGTGTGTAGATTCTGAATGAGCTATAAATGTGTATTATTTTAGTAATCAGAGCTTGGAAGCATTAGGCTATAGAAATCTGTAAGAGACCATTACCACATTTTCAGGGTGTGCCTAAATGAAGCAACTATAGACTGTAGGAATTTGAAAGAGGTTAACACATGTTCAGGGTGTGCTGCTATACAGCTATAGATCACTGTCACTACTTTTGTTGCACTAAATTTTGTAGAAATACAATGGATCTTAGCAGTAAAAATGATGCATATGAAAAATACCATGAGAATAGCATTAAAAAAATGTAAATAAAATGTATAATCCCTAATTGGATTTTCCTTCTATATATTCGATTGTGTTGCTTTACTACTTCAGTCCTAAGTGTTTGTACAATGGAGATGTGCCATACTAATGTTTAGGGACCCAAGCGATGAGCATAAAGACATGGCTACAAAAACTGCAAGCTAGCCAGCTTCAAAAGCCGAATATGGGAGGTGTAAACTACCAAGATCCTTTGTAGCAGTAAGCATTCATACAAGAGTAGTTTTGTTATACTTGCAAAGCTTGAAGAATAGGCAAATAGACTGACATAATCATTCAGCTGATTGATGCTCCAGAAAGGCAAATTGTACGGCTATACGGCTTCTAACCATTAAATAGCTAAAAACATCCATATGCACATCTGCCAATTTCTTCGAGGTAGATAAAACAAAAGAAAAGAAAAAATTTAGTCAAGGCTGGATCATAAACTAGAAGTTGAGAATGCAGAGAAAGTACAAGTTAATTACCCAACAATTAAGAGGACTTAAGCTGTAATCCAATAACAGGTATTGATAACACTTGAGCCTGGATTTCTGCTTTATTGCATATCCTGGAGGAATTTTTTGTGGGTTACATATCCAAATTGAGGACGGATTAAAAGAATGAAGCCAGGGGGAAATCCTGACAGGAATCCTTCAATATGAGCTGAATTGTCCACACAAGGTAGAAATCCAAGGGGAAAAGTTATGGCTATAATGAGCACAATAGTTACAAGTGCTGCACACCGAATATTTAGGAGTCAAGACCTATTCTCACAAATTAATAGTATAAAAGTTTAGGCTAATCTGATAAAAAATTAGCTTTGAGTCTCAGACTATCACTTTTACTAGCCAAAGACATAAAGAGCAAGAAGAAAATGTTACCTTATTTGCATAGATTGTCCAATTAGTGAGAAGCTCAGAAACCATGTCTCCCAATAGGCCAGAAAGTGCACCAGATGCCTCTAGAGCAGTAAGGAGAATCACCAAGGGATGATGAACAAAAGCATTCATATACCACTGGCTAATTGAACATTATTAACACTCTAGCACTTCTTTCACCTGCAATATTATCTTACATGATTAATGATCAGAAAATAAAATATAACAAAAGCATGCACTTGTACAAAAAATAAAATCTGTAACATTTGAAACCACTGCCTATCCCTATAATGATAACAGATAACCAGTTATTGATGATCAAAGATGAAAAGATTGGAAAGAAGTACTTACAGGTATGAATAATACCAACTGCAAAGCCAAGCCTTAAAAGTTAGAATTAGTTACTACACAAATACTCCTCTTCAAGTTCTTCCTCTACTACCTTTCAAAGGTGATCTGCACACAATTTCCAGGCATGAAAAACAACACATTTAGCACCGAAGCAAAAGAATACACCCTAACATCCATACCTTGATTTTTGAGATATACAGACTCACATCCTGGAGTAGGTTATTTCCAAATTCTCCACCAGCTCCTTCAAGGTAAAAGGGTGACTCAGGAATCAAGCACAAGTACTCATCAAAATTAGCATACAATGCTATAAATCCTGCATGAATTTAATTTAGCCACAAAATTTAGGCAAAGCTAATTTAACTTCTCTTTATAAATTGGCTGATTTGCTCAAGAAACATTAATGGGAGAGAAATGTGTCAGAAAGGACCATTAATGAGAATACTAATTGTCTTGGAACTTAGGTGCCAGATGGCTGTGCCCCACGTAGCACCCTGGATTGACCAATGATGGTAATTTAGGTTTTCAGATATAACTTATAAGTATACAAGGCCATAGAGAAAAGTGGACGAAGTTACAACTGAGATTTAAATATTAAAGAACAAACTTTATTCTACCATTAATAGCCAATCAGGTTTCGTATTTTCTACTCCATCCTTGGCCAACACATCTTTCTCAAACTTTTTGGACTAGATTCAAACAGTCTGCTAATCAATAGTAGGCTGGCTTGTAATAGGCAAATCACCAACCCAGACAAATCCCACCCCCATACTCCATCAAAACCTACCCTACAAGTTCAACATCCTCTCTAGTCAAAAACACCAATATATCATCCCCATGTAGTGTTGAAGATTTTATAAACTAGCAGGGCATTAAGTGTTATAGAATTCGAGTACTAGCAAGTTCTTGTTCCATGTGAAACAGACAGTTCTATGTTAACTTTAGCAATGAATCTTGTTAGACTTTGTTTCATAAAGTGGCAAAAGATACATTACCTTCTCTATATTGTTGGTTTCACTTGTAATTAACTTTATCTACTAATGGTTCTGTTCTGATGTCAAGTCTTACTTATGATTAGAAGATTACTGCATTAATTAAGTCTGTAGTGTGTAGATTTTGAATGGGCTATAAAATGTGTATTATTCCCTATTCAGTAAGCAGATTGAAAATCTTTAGGATCTCAAGGTTTCTAGAGCATGGAAGCAATATGCTGTAGAAATCTAAAAATAACCCATTAACACATGTACAAGGTGTGCCTAAATGAAGCAACTATAGACTTTAGGAATTTGAAAGAGTTTTAAGAAATGTTCAGGTGTGCCTATATACAGCTGTAGATCAATGTCACTCCTTGTGTTGCATTAAATTTTTTAGAAATAAAATGGATCTTAGGAATGAAAATGATGCATGTGAAAATACTATGAGATTGGAATAAAATATTTAAATAAAATGTACAATCCTTAATTGGATTTTCCTTTATATATTTTGATGTGTTGCTTTACTATTTCAGTCCTAAGTGTTTGTACAATGCAGTTGTTCAATACTAATGTTTAGAGACCCAGGCCATGAGCATAAAAGAAATGGCAGCAAAATTTGCAAGCTGGCCAGCTTCAAAAGCTGACAATGGGAGGTGTAAACTGCCAAGATCCTTTGTCACAGTAAGCATCCATACAATAATAGTTTTGTTATACATGCAAAGTTTGAAGAATAGGCAAAAAGACTGACATAATCATTCCGCTGATTGATGCTCTAGAAAGGTAGACTATATGGCTATATGGCTTCTGACCATTAAATAGCTCAATACATCCATATGCATATTTGCCAATTTCTTCGGGGATAAGAAAACTAAAGAAAAGAAAAAGTTTTGTCAGGGTTGGATCACATTTCCATGGTAGATACTTAAACTAGAAGATGAGAATGTAGAGAGAGTTCAAGTTAATTACCCAAGAACTAAGAGGACTAAAGCTGTAATCCTATAAAAGGAATTGATAACACTTGTGCCTGGATTTCTGCTTTATTTCATATAACGAAGGAATTTATTTGTGGCTTACACATCCAAGCCAAGGGGAAATCCTGACAGGAATCCTTCAATATGAGCTGAATTGTCCACATGTGGTAGAAATCTAAGAGGCAAATTTATGGCTATAATGAGCACAAGAGTTACAAGTGCTGCACACTAAATATTTAGGAGTTAAGAAATATTCTCACAAATTAAGAGTATATCAGTTTAGGTTAATCAAATAAAACCTTAGTTTAGAGTTTCAGACTGTCACTATTACTAGCCAAAGACATAAATAGCAAAAAGAAAATGTTACCTTATTTGCTTATATTTTCCAATTAGTGAAAAGCTTAGAAACCATGGCTCCCAATAGTACACTAAGTGCACCAAATGCGCCAACTGATATTGTAATTTCACATGTCATCATATAGCTAAAAGCCTCCAGAGCTATTTAGAGAATCACCAAGGGATGATGAACAAAAACATTCATATACCACTAGCCGATTGAAATTATTAACACTCTAGCACTTCTATCACCTGCAATGTTAGCTGAGGTGATTAATGATCAGAAAATTGAAATTTAACAAAAGCATGCACTTGTACAAACAAATTTTTCTGTTACATTTGAAACCTCAACCTGTTCCTATAATGATAAACCTGATAACCAGTCATTGATGATCAAACATGAAAAGATTAGAAAGAAGTACTTACAGGTATGCATAATGCCAACTGCAAAGCCAAGCCTTAAAGATATATTAGTTACTACACAAATGCTCCTCTTCAAATTATTCCTCTACTAACTTTCAAAGGTGATCTGCTCACAATTTCCAGGCATGACAAACAACTCATTTAGCACCAAAGCAAGAGAATACACCTTAACATCCATACCTTGATTTTTAAGATATATAGACTCACATCTTGCAGTAGCTTATTTCCAAATTCTCCACCAGCTCCTTCAAGCACAAGTGCTAATCAAAAGTAGCATACAATGCTATAAATCCTGCATGAATTTAATTTAGCCACAAGATTTAGGTGAAGCTAATTTAAGTTCTCACATATTAATGGAAGCAAAATGTGTTAGAAAGATGTAAGACCATTAATGAGAATTCTAATTGACTAGGTTCTTAATTGCCAGATGGTTGTGCCCTATGTAGCACCCTGGACAGACGAATGATGGTCAAGTAAGGATTCCTGACATTTGTTCAATATAACTTA
Source organism: Notholithocarpus densiflorus (assembly GCA_030021035.2). NCBI lineage: Eukaryota > Viridiplantae > Streptophyta > Magnoliopsida > Fagales > Fagaceae > Notholithocarpus > Notholithocarpus densiflorus. The sequence continues at coordinate 92,580 of JARYZH020000491.1, read as the reverse complement.
TAAGTATAAAAGGCCAAAGAAAATTGTGGAGTAACTTATAAGTATACAAGGCCAAAGAGAACTGTGGAAGAAGTTACAACTGAAAGATTTAAATACCAAAGAACAAACTTTATAGTACCATTAATAGCCAAAGAGGTTTCTGACTTTCTGCTTCATCCTTGGCCAACACATCTTTTCTTAACCTTTTTGGACTAGATTCAAACAGTCTACTTGCTGCTCAATACAGGGCTGGCTTGTAATGGGCAAATCCCACTCCCATACTCCATCAAAACCTTCCCTACAAGTTCAAAATCTTCTCTAGTCAAAAACACCAATATATTCCCATGTAGTGTTAAAGATTTTATAAACTAGCAGGGCGTACAGTGTTACAGAATTTGAGTACTAGCTAGGTGTTATAGACAATCTCATAAGTTCATTGCAGTTAGGCACAAAGAAACTGTGATAGGATTGTTTTATTGAATAGATTTGGGATAATCATTCTGTTCATTAATATGTGAAAAAAAGCACTTAGTTTTACCAACAAAATCACAAAAATAAAAGATTAATTCAGAAAGAATCAACATTCACTTCACTTGTATACCATTTTCATTAAAAATTTGAATTGACAACTATTAAGATTCAAAAATTCATTGTGTTTGAATTGGTTTAAGATTCAATCACTTATATATTTTTCAACTGCAGCAGAAACAGTATTGTAGGGACTTGATGTTTTCATTAAGATATGAAGATCATCTTTATGCCAAGCTCTTCCACCATTTAATTTCACTTCACCGCCATGATCAAGTAATATGCTGGGTGTGATGAAAACATGGACTTGAAATTAGGATCAGATCAAATACCTGAAGAGTGTCGCAATGGAGATGGTTGGAGGGAGGGTTTATTTGTTTTGATTCAGAGGTAAGAGTGAAGAAATGAAGCAAAAGAGAGAGAGCCAAAGCCACCCTCAAACATCCACAAAGAGGCTTTTAAATTCCTCTTCTCTCTCACAATGATTACTCAAAAAAACTAGGTCCTCAATTTCTGTCATTCACCAGCTACATGCCTAAAAGAACAAAATATAATGAGTTATGTCAGATTAGTCCAAATACCCAAAATCAATGAAATCCGCAAGATCCATATTGATATATCATATTAAGACATAAAAGATTAAGAATCAAATATAGGCATAACACTTACTGGTTACTAGTTAATGTGGAATTACATGCCCAAAAATCAAAACTCTCTTATTTATAACCAATAACATATTAGATTTGCAAATAGTGGGCATAGGAGATTGAATGTTTGGTGGGAGTTTGTATGTGATTTACAAAAGAGGCTTGATATCCTTCTTCTCTCTCACCATCACCATTCAAACAAATTTTACTTGTGGCTAAAGCATGATCACACACACACACACCAATTCAATAAAACCAATCAATAAACAGTTAATATAGTTTTAACGACTTTATCATTATTGTTATTATTTTTTTCTTTTTTGCTGAGTGACTATATCATCATGGATAGTGTTTGCCCAAATACACTAAAAGCACATTTTTAGTGTATTTGGTAAAACACACCGTGCGCAATATCATTATTCTCACACAAGTAAAAGGGGAATGTTACTTACCTCATCCTTTGTGGTCTTCAAAAATTTTGAACCCCTTGCTCTTATTATCTGCTTCAAAAATTTTGAATTAGTTCAACCACATCATCTTCCTCATTGATTTCTGATACATCATCTTCCTCACCAATCTAGACCATAATACATCTACATGAATGTCCAAAAGAAACTCATATGATCAGTTATGTTAGATTTAGTTTAAAATACCGAAAATCAACAAAACCATATAATATTAAACCAAAAAATGAACAAGAAATATAAATTTAATCAAAACCCATATATTTATATATTTAATAAATAAATAAATAATGCATGCGTAGAAGTTGGCATTGAGTGGAGGAGAGTTGGAGTAAACTAAATTTCCGGACTGTTTACACAATCCAATCCATATATTTATATTTAATTGATATATTTGGAATGAAAAAACAAAATAAAGGAAGAAGAAGAAAGGAAGCAGAGTTACCTCTGAATTAATGGCTACACCGTCTCTTTGCACATACATCCCGCCTATTCTGATGTTAGAGATGTGAGAAAACTTGTGCCAGTTCCCTCTTTGGTAACGTTTTTGAAGAAGCTGTGAACCAGAAATCTCCAATTCCTTCAATGACGGAGCAGTAAGCAAGTAGTCTGGCAGAGACATTAACTTGTTGCAGATATAAATTGAAAAGGACTGAAGATGTGGCATTATTATCGGATTTGTAACAATACCATTATCATTTTCTTCTTCTTCGTCTCCTGTTCCTCCCATCCCAATCCATTCTTCCCAGTTGCGCAAATCCACAAATTGAAGAGATTTCAGGTTTGGGAATATGCCTTTCTTGTTTTTGGAATCTTCTATTCCCAGAAATTCATCTCCCACCTTCTTCACATTACGAAGCCACGCTATCTCAATTACTTCAAGGAATGGCAACTGCCCCAAAGAAGGCAAATGCTCTAAATTTCCGCAGCGAAAAAGTTCAAGCTTTTTCAGTGTGGTCCATGACATCATCCAATTAGGATAAATTGTGTTGCTTGTGTAGCCCTCAATTTTTAAATATTGCAAGTTTGGTGGTGGCTCTAAGGCATTCAATACTTTTACGTCATTCTCCATTCTACTTTTTTCTTTGAGAAAGAGTAGCTCCAATCCGCGGAGATCTATTTTATCTTTCAATCGTGCATTCTGAGCCTCATCTACATTCACCACATTTTCCATCCCCTTTATTGTAAGAGTCCCTCGAAGCTGATTCAATTTTTTCAACTCTCCAAGTTTACATCCTTCTCTATCATCCTTATCACCTATGTTGAATTTACTTAATATTCTAGGACCAATTAATTTCCCAATCCCTTTTGGAAATACCACATTGAACAAAAAATTATTAGCATCAAATATAAGATGTCTTAAATTAATTAATTTACTCATCCCCTGAGGTAGTTTCTTGAAATATCGAATATTCTCTATATTCAAAGTTTGTAAATTACATAGATTGCAAAAGGTTTCAGGCAATTCTAGTATTTGAGCATTCTCAGATATAAGGAGACACCTTAAATGTATCAAATTTTCCACCTCATCTGGAAGTTTCTTAATTGGACAATCCAAAATTAACGTTCGTAAACATTTAAAATGATGGAATGAGTTCAACAAGAGCATCTCAAACTCATAATCAATCTCATGTGAAAGAAGAAAGAGAGTGCGTAGATTTTTTGCACGATATATGGATTCAAGAAATTTCATTTCTTTTGAAATTTTTAAATGTAAATGACGAGCACTTTGACAATCTATCTCCTTCTTATCACCATCGGTTTCGAAGGTTTCATTTTTTGTCATTAATTGAGCAAAGTCATGCACTATATCATGCATTTTGCAACCTATTATCTTGCCATCACTATCTTCATCTCTCTTGAAATCTTGGAAGAAAGAGCGCATGGCCAACTTTTCAAAGTATGCTTCCGCTATGACTTCCATCTCCATATTTGTCTTTGACTCAACATATCCTTGTGCCATCCAATGGAGGACCAATTTATCTCTATGAAAGAAATAATCTTTTGCAAAGATAGAACAATATAAGAAACAACGTCTCATTGTTGAGGGTAGTTCATAATAACTCAAAAGCAATGGTGCCAAAATGCTTTTTTCAATATTTTCAATATCTTCCAATTCCCACAAACTGCTATCCAAAATCTTATTCCACTGTTCTCTACTTCTCTTGTTCTGCATAAGGCTACCTAGAGCCTTTGCAGCGAGCGGTAAGCCTTTACACTTAATTACTAGTTTTCTACCAAGCTCTTCTAGATACTTAAGTTGCTCCTCATTAGAAAATGCTATTTTACTGAAAATTGACCAGCAATCTTCATTAGACAATAGCTCCAAATTTATCGTGAGGACACTCCCCATCACCTCTGCAACTCTTTGTTTACGTGTGGTTACTAGAATTCTACTACCATGAACATCATTTTTGAGAGCAAGTTTGAAGGGCTCCCATTTTTGGGAGTCTTCAGTCCACACATCATCTAAGACAAGAAAATACTTCTTCTTCTTAATTAAATCATGAATTTTACACAAGAGAGCTTGCAATTCAAAATCATTGAAGGTTCCATGTTCATGGTCAGAGTCAACCTCATTAATGATTGCTTTGGCTACCTTGCACTGATCAAAAGGATCAGAAACACAAATCCACATTCTTTTTTGAAAATGGGCTTGCACATCAGGATGATTGTAGGCTAATTGGGCAAGAGTTGTTTTTCCTATACCGCCCAAACCCACAAAGGAAATGACACAATAAGAACTTGTTTCTTCTTGACTACCCACACCTAACAGGTTTCTTAGTGGATCATCCCTATACATATCACGACCAATTATATGGGACACATCCACAAAGGACGTAGTTGTTGGTCGCTCAACTACTTCAGGTTGCCTATTAAAGTCAATCCCATAGGTTGCTTTGTCGTTGACAATCATATCTAACTTTTCATTCAGTTTTCTTATCATGTGACCAACATCATGACGCAGAGGAAGGTTAAAACAACATGATGGAGATGGGACGAAGGAGCATACCTTCTTCTTGACAACAGCAGGAGCGTTAGTATCAGCTGGTTTTCCTTCTTCTTTCTCAATCTCTGCTCTGATCCTTGCAGTGTTCCAGGTGTCCAAGATGTCATCCATCTCGTAGTACTGATTTTGGAGCTGCTCTAACCAAAGCTTCTCAGTACGCTGCTTCACGGCATGTCTTTCCTCAGCATCGTCCAGCATTGCCTTCATCATTCCGAGCTTGCCTTGAAGCTTTTGGAATTCTTCATCAACGCCAACTAGCAAGTTGATCTCTTGCTTAGCAAGCTGAACAGCAATTGAACCCAACTTCTTGAAGAGATCATTGAGTAATGCATCAGCCATAGCTTATGGAGAATGAAAGTACAGTTGGATTGAACAACACAAGAAAGAAACAGGAAGTGTTTAGCAAGTGCGCTTGTGAATGTACCCGGTTTCTTTTGTAGTAGTTTTGGACAGGAGTGGCAAAGATATTATTTGACGCGCACATTGCTTTACAAATTTTCTAAGCAAAGTGGGGCCACGCGGTGACGTTGCTTTTCATTTTGGGAAAAGTAATCTTGTTGAATTTATACTAAAATCAAAATTAAAGGGGAAAATAAAATTTACATTTTATATCTTTATGAGGTTTTTTTTTTTTTTTTCCTCCTTTTTTGCCACATTAAGAATGACGTTTAATAAACCGTGTACTTTCCCAATTTATAAATAAACTCAGTTTAAGGGATATTCAAAATTAAACTTTATAGTTTTACAAATTTTAATGAAACCCTAAAGTTATATATCTTTTTTCAATTTAAACCTAAGCCTTCTGGTGATTACAGTGACCGTCAGAAATTGCCACTGAAATAGAATGTTTCAGTAAGTAATAAAAGAAAAAGGGAATATATGTGTAAGTGGAACATAGAGAAATTAATTTGGAAATAACATATTTGGATTTTTTTTTTCTTTTTGTATCTGATTGTAAGAAGAAAAAATTATTTTTCTTTCACAAAATGTAAAAATATACATTTGAAAATATAAAATTTAATATGAAAGGCCACCAGTCAAATTCAATGGTATTTTTTTAAAACCAATTTAGTTTCAAATTATTTCATTTAGTGTGCACTTGGATTAGGGTTGGAATTGACATCTTGCCCCGCCTAACTAACTTATCATGTCTTGCACAATTCTTTTTTCCACCCCAAAGAGATAATAGGACAGGGACAAGTTTTTCTCATTCTGCCTGATCCCAAGTGCATGTATATAAATATATAATTTATATTTAAATTATTCATGCATATAATTTAATATTTTCTATACATAACTAGTTATAATTTATTTATTTTATACATATTGTATTACTATCTCCAAACATTTGCCTCTCCTTCTCTCTAAGTATTATCATTATAGCCCTTTCCCTATCTGTTTCCATCTTTATCTCATCAACATTAGATCAATCTTATTAGAATTAATAAAATTCCTCAAATTAGAATTTCCTTGCCTTGAAGAGGAAATGAGGGACCCGTGGTATGACCCTATCTTGCTCCATTGTCATCTATAATTTGGATATGTTTTCCTAATTGCTTATTTATTAAAAGTAATTTAAAATAATGTAAAAAATTAGTGGAATATTTTTCCTTTGTTTGGGCCGTCAAAATAAGCTCATAAAAACCCCCCAAAACTTTTTTTTTTTAGCTTACTAAAAGAAATTCTCCTTTTCTTTATTATTATTTCACAAGTTGCATGGGTTAAAATCTAGTTTATCATTATGTGAAAACTGTTAAACAAAAAAAAGAGGGGGGGGGGATTTATCGTTTTCTCTTTTATATATTCGATCTTGCACATTTATTATTCATAATTCCACAAGTTGCACAAATTACAGCCTAGTTCATCATTACACGAAAATTGTTATGCAAAAATGAGATTTCGTTAAATTAAGATTAAGATTAAAAAAAAAAAAAAAAAAAAAAAAACTTATAGAGGATAATAAAGATATATATTTCGTGAGCATATATTTTTAACTAATGTTGTTGTCAAAAAGATTCATAACGTGTTTTTTACAGTAACCGATGTCCATTGTTTTTTTATTACCACCTATAGGCTTCAAATTAGCATCAATCATTGACATTAGTGTTTTCATCGGAGCCGTCATACTTTTCCATCTACCAATTAACAAAATGTGTCTTTTAAGTTTTTATCAAACATTTATTATTTAAAAGGGATTCTCAAAAAAAAAATTATTATTAAAAAGGATAAGGATCTTTTTAAAATATGAAGACCGAAAACTACATGTGTAACCAAAGCAATTGTTTTATATAAAAATAAAATAAAATAAAAATAAAGGAAAAATTACATTTTGCCCATGCGTGGTTTACTCGAAAAACACTTTACTTAACTATGACTTTAAAATTGGCACTTTACCTACTTGAAGTTAGTTCTGTTTATTTTTTGTTACTCACTTCTATAAAAAATAGGTGTAAATTTATATTTTTGCTACTTTTCTATGCCTCTATTCTCTCAAAATATAAAAAACTAAGAAATCAAGAGAAAAGAAGATCTAAAAGCTAGGTTTTGTAAAAATTAAAACCTAACTTTTACGTCTTCTTTTCATATATCAACTTTTAGATTTTCTATTTTAAAACATTAAGAATTCTAACGATGGCTGTCTCTATTAGCAACCCAAACTATAGTCTTAATTGGGATATTCTTGTACCATATTCCTAAATATAGATTACCAGAACCTCCAAAACTGAAGAAGCCAAGTTCAAATTTTTGGCCTGATGAAACCAATGTTTGGCTATCATTCACGGACCGTGTTGCAGTTATGCTATCAGCTGCAATTGAACTTTTTGTAAACAAGTATATCAAAGTGAAAGAAATAATTAGGAAGAAGAGGCTGTCTTTCTGCTTCTCCATCAGTTTCTTGATCTTTCATTTTACTTGTTCAAATAAATCTCATGCCTCAACTTTTCTTCTAATTCAAAGTGTAAAGTTGAATGCTTTTAAGGCATGTAATAGACTTGCTAAAGAATGCAAAGACCTTGTCTAGTGCAGAATAGTTGTATGTGATGGAAATTAAATGTTTGTATCGCATACTAAACATACGCAGCGGAAAATTAACGGATCTACTTCATTTGCAATAGATAACATGTGCTATGTAAGTTTTAGAATTTAAGAACAAGAGAGTGTACCTTGATGCGGTGAAATTCAAAACCAAAGATTAGAAGTTCTTGGGAATACTTCTAATTTTCACTCCAATTCCACTTGATGCCCAAGATGTGTGGTCTCTCAATCAATTATATGTGTATGTTCAAGAAGAGAATAAAAAGAGTGTCCAACACTCACATACATACCATTTCATGTACTTACCAAAATCTATATAATTCTCTCATTATAACTGATTATCTAATTGGTCTAGCCTTTTGGGCATTTCCAATTGGGCTTTAGTGTGTGGCTTGGAGTGAGACCAAAAGGAAACAAATAAAACACTAGCTCCAATGGGCTTTGGGCTTTTCTGTCAACTCTTGACAAGTCCAAAGTTACCATTAATTATATTTAATACTACTATATAAATATAATTGCACTCTAGGCCTTATTAATAAATTATATCCCAAGACTTTATTATGCATACAACCCATTCATAAAATATTCGTAGTAACACAAAGTCATGAATGAAAACTGCCACTTTGTGAATTACTACATCTTAATCCTTGAGTACCCGGTTTAATACTTTAAGTTATTCATCATATATTTATGAAATCCAATTTCATAAATATATACTTTAGTCTTACTAAAGTGGTTAGGCCTAACTCTCTGAATAACAAACTCATCAAACTTATCTCAAGGGAATATTTTATATCTCTGTTAAGAGATTATGAATTCCATCTTGAGAATATATGTTCCATCAACACTAAATGTGGCTGTCCAACATACTGAAGTTTTGACCGTTACTTTAGATCTCACTCCTGATATATCAAAGCAACCTACACTTCATGATCAGGTCTATTATTCTCTCAGGATTAAAAGTTCATGTAAATATAAGTCATGAGATTTATTATTCAATTAACAGTCGTTAGGAGAATAATAAATCTCACAGCGATCCAATTCAATATGTCTTAACTCTTAAAACATATCAACATACTAACTAGAAGTCTCCACTTCCATGATCAAGACAAATCAACTTAGTTAATATGTTATAGTCTTCGCAGATGAAATGCCTAATTTTATCGCCGACTACAAACTACAATTCTGAGTTTACAAAGAACTTGTGACTTATATCTTCTGTGACTAAATCACATACTATGCATCTCATGGACTAAATGATAATGTCCGAATATTCATGTTACCATTTGTAAATTTGTGATTTACAACCATGTTTTATATTGGCTTTATTCAATCACAAAAAGTGTTGTAATTGCTTTAATTTTGTTCCTTGTATTTTGTGGGATTTTATTGTATTGGGTTTAATATTAAGTTGGTGAAGACTTAAGCTTAATTGAAGAATCAGTGGATTTCGCGAGTGTCTCGCTAGAAGCTAACCCGCGAAAGAGTCATGTGAGAAGCACATGCTAGAAGCTGAAGAGTCGTGCCAGGCTGTCGTTCTCGCGAATGTCTCGCTAGTAAGGCCTTCCCGTGAGACAGTCGCAAAACATTCTGCCTAGAGGATTTTTAAGTGTGACTTTCTTACCCTTCACCCTTACTATATATACTCTCATTACCCACAAATGTAAAGGAGGTCATTCATAAAGAAAAACCCTAGATAGGTTTTCTACAACACACACACCCATATTTTTTAGAGAGAGCTACGCATCCTTAGTGAGAAATCCTTGTAGTCTCTTCTCCATCCCTCTCCCATTGTCACACCTTGAGAGGAGATTTGTATCCAAACACAACCTACACCTTTTCAGAGTGTAGAGAGTGTTTTGGAATTTGGAAAGCTTTTGGGAATTGCCAAAAGAAGCCGGTAAGGCTTGGTTGATGCTATGGGCTATAGCGGGATCCAGTAAGTTAGAGAAGACAAAGGTTCGGCGTAACCTTGTTGGAGCAAGAAGCTTGGAGGGTTTAGGTGCACTGGGTGGATTAGGCTTGGAGGGTATTCTACTATTCGTGTATCCCAACTACATTCTCTAGTAGATCATTGATGAATGCAATCGAGCGTATTGCGGGATCCGGAAAGCTAGACAAGACACTGTTCCGAGAAGCCTTATTGGAGTAGGAGCTTGGAGGGCTTAGGTACATTGGGTAGATTAGGTTTGGAGGGTCTCTTGCTATTCGTGTATCCCAACTTATTGTCTAGCGGATCGATTTACCTCTTGGAGGGCGGCGGAGAGGTTTTTCACCGAGTTCTTCGGTTTCCTCTTCGATAACACATCCCCGTGTTATCTTGTGTTTGCATCTCTCTTCCCTTACTCTTGTGCTTTACTTTTATCGTTTGTTGTTCATGTTTATGCACTAAAGTAGTATCGGTTGATTGCGTTTCATTTACTCTTATTTCCGCACTTAGATAAGTTAGAGTAAAAGCAATCTAGTCGTAATTTTTAATTGGAGGTCTAAACAAGTTCTTGTATTTTTAACACATTTTCGAGCTTTCAGTTGGTATCAGAGTGGGTACACTTGTATTGGTTTCATTACCTAAGTGTGATCCTTGACCCCTTGTGTTTATTTGTCATGGATAGTGCTTTGTATGCCTCTATGCATGTTTTGGATGTTGATGAATGTAACATGCCACGTGTTTATAAAAATGCCTCTATGAGTGATAATCCTCATGATTGTGATGCTATGTTACACGAATCCTTGGATGTTGTTGATATTCCTAACATTAAACTCTTGAAGAAAAATGCTAAGAAGTTATTTTGTGAAAATGATGATTTAATTGCTAAGCTCAATGAATCCAACAAATTGGTTGAGAAATATAAAAAACTTGCTGAAATTTCTCTTGAAAAGCTAAAAGAGTTTGAATGCTAAACTTGTTTTGTCTAACAAACTTGTTGATGATCTTAAATGTGAAAATGAATCTCTTAAGATGCATGCCAAGTGTTTGATTGCTGAACTTGTTGCTAAAAATGAAGATATTATATGTTGCAATCATGTTGTGGTACCCGATTTTGTCCCTATTGTGAGTTCTACCTCTAAAGACAAATCGGTGTATATTCCTCCGCATAAAAGAAACCAAAAAGTGGAGAGAGAGGCTCTTAAGCCTAAGCCTCTGTTTAGATCCCATCCCAGGGAATTGAGTGGATCTAAGTTTGTTCTTACTTGCCACCATTGTGGTGTGATTGATCATATAAGACCTCAATGTCATAAGTTGAAGAGAGAACAAACCCATGTTGGTAGATCCCTTCCCAAAAGGCCTAGTGGACCTAAACACATTGTTTGTCACCATTGTGGTGCCCTTGGTCATCTTAGACCCCATTACTCCAAGTTTCAAGCTCTTAAAAGAATAAAAAGAAAAGAGTAACTTGAGCTTCTTGGAAGTTGTGCTAAAAAGGGTAAACCGGATTTGAGTGATAATAGCATGATGTTAAAGAAAGTATTTAATACTCTTAACTCCTTGTCTATGTGCATCTCCGGTTCTCATTCTTCCAACTCCTGTCTCACTTCTCATGAGACACTCATTCTAAACAATCATTCTGTTTGGATGAGGAAGGGTTCCTATGGCTGAGTTTATGCTCTTTTGGTCCTTGATCTAATTCTTTCGATCTTTGTGGGACTCTTCATGCATTAGATGCTTAATTGTCATGAATTTGTGCATCATGCATCTATTTATATGCATTGTTTTTGTTTTGATCTTACTTTTTCTGTTTTAGTTTTGTGTGAGTAAAAAATCCAAAACCACATAAAAAGTGATAAATTGAAAAAGTTTGATCGTATATGTTTGAGCACATATCACATGTGAGTTTGGCTTAGTACCTTCGTACTAATGGCGTAGTGCATTTACGAGCTTAACTTGTTCTGTATGCACATTTATCTTTGTGGGAAAAATCTGGAAAACTATGTGTGATTGTTGTAAATAGATCTTCAAGCTTGTCATGAATGATTGGTCAATAGTCTTGATGGTCTTGACACTTGCATAGACTTGTGCCTATATATCTTCCCACCTTTTCTTTTATGTTTTTGCATTAGAGCCCACCAAATGTAAATCTCAAAATGAAAAAGAGATTATGAGCTGCAAAAGCCTGTCGCACATACTAGTATTTGACTAGGAAAAAGGGAAAACAACTCTTTTATTGAAATGTATGGTGCTCAAAAAGCCAAAAGCTTATTCTCAATATTGAAATATCAAAAATTTCAAGCACCGATCTCAAAATGAGATGTATTGTTCAAAAAATGATCAAATGTTATAATCTGTATAGAAGCCAAATGAAAAGCTTCTAAGATTTGTAATCATTTTCTTGTGGGAGGTCATATATGTTCATTTCTATAATTGAGATAGACCACTTGACTTAGTACTAGTTGTATATGACTTGATTGAATTAATCATTGAAGTTTCACTCTAGTCTAAGGACTATTCCACACTTGATCCACACACACAACACACAAGTTTAATGTTCAATGAATATCTATTTCATTTGTGTGATTGTACATGTTCAAATGTGATGTGTGTGTGCTCAACCATATGTGGATCAAACCAAAAAGATTTTTTTTTCTTTTTGTTTGCTTTTGAAAGTGATTTGTATCACCTATGTTTTTCAAAGTTTTTCAAGTTGTTTTTGTGTGAAAAACATGTTTTTTGAGTGTTTTCGTGACCCATTTCATTTGTAAGCTCAAGTAGGCGTTAAATGGTCCAAATCTCATGTTTTTCAACTTTGTATAGAGAGTTCCGCGACTATTTCGCTAGTAGCTCGCGAGTAAGGCTTATCCACGAAAAATTTCGCGAGTCAGCTTCCCGCGAAAATTTCCAAATCAACTTTTTAAAGGGCATTTCGTGGGACATTTGTTTTAAACTTCTCCCATTTTCTCCCAAACCCCTATTTTAATGCTTTAACATCAAAACCCAACTAATTTCAAGTGTTTTACATTTCATAATCATATCTAAGGTAATATTTAACTCCTTTCATCAATTTTGATCTATAGATTATGTTTTTGGGGGTTTTATGTTCATAGTTGGGATTTTCTCAAATGGGAGTTGGAAAACTTAATTTTTGTCAATCTTTTTGATTGGGCTTTGTTTTAAATGATAATTTGTTTTGGATGTTGGCCCTTTGTGGCAAAAATAACATGTATTTAGGCAAGATTTTCATATGCTCATGCATTGTTTAACATACATGTGTAGTGTGTGCACTCTAAGTATTTGATAAAATGCCCAAATGGCATTTTCTCGTTGCTTTGGACTTCGATGAATACCAAACTTTGGGGATCACTATAATTATTCATGTTTATCATGTTTTGATCATTGGTGGTGTGTTTTATACACTTTGCCCCGTGAGTGTTTTTTTTTTTTTCATGCATTGGTCATGCATCTCACATGCACACTAGATGCACCTTGCTGCACACACTCTAACACTTGACATGTTTCACATTCACTCATGCAAGTTAAGTCTTTTTAGACTTTTTAGCACATATAACATGGTCTTGTGTCTATGTCATGCCTAGGTTCATTTCATGTTCCATCATCCCTAGCATGTCATGTTTACTTTATGTTTTGTAGCATTTTTTTTAAGGATGTTTTGTCTTTCGTTTGATTTTCATTTTCTCATTCATCTTGCACATCTCATGCATCATCTTTTACACTTGTTCATATCTTCTTTTCTTTCCCTCCTTCCTCTTGATTCATTTGTCTATTCGTGACAAAAAGGGGGAGAATATATCAGAGAGTATACTGGTGTGTATCGTCATTTCTATATGACTCATGTGCACAATCTTAGAGGGAGAAATTCTACCTTGTGCACATTCGTAGGGGGAGAAAGTCATAGGGGAGATGCATATACCAAGGGGGAGAAGACATTTTTTTAGAAAACCTTGTTTTGTCTTTGTTTTATATTATACTTGTGCCCTAGTAGGATCTTGTTCCTAGATGCATATACTTCATGTATTTTGCATTGGTTTTGTGTTGGACATGCATACTTTCTTATGATATTGTGCTTTATTGGTTGCATGTTCGGATAATCATTTGCTTTGCTATATGATCATTGTGGTCATTTCCACATGACTGTTTGATGTATGATCAAGTTGCTCATATGTTTTACAACATGTTTACTTGATCGCATTTTACTTGTTAAATTATACTAGTCCTTTTATCACTTGATCTACCTTGAGGGTCTAATGTGTTTTGCGCAAGTGTTTCAGGTTACAGGTATATATGTTCCAAGTGCTACACAGCTTTTAGATTTAGGTGTGAGTGAGTTTTACCATTGTTCCCAAACTCACGTTTAAGTCTGGAGTCTGCTATAGGGTGTTTTGTCATGGAATAGCCAAAGGGGGAGATTGTAAAGTTGTGATTTACAACTATGTTTTATGTTGGTTTTATTCCATGACAAAAAGTGTTGTAATTGCTTTAATTTTGTTCCTTGTATTTTGTGGGATTTTATTGTATTGGGTTTAGTATTTAGTTGGTGAAGACTTAAGCTTAATTGAAGAATCAGTGGATTTCGCGAGTATCTCGCTAGAAGCTAACCTGCGAAAGAGTCATGTGAGAAGCACATGCTGGAAGCTAAAGAGTCGTGCCAGGCTGTCGTTCTCAAGAGTGTCTCGCAAGTAAGGCCTTCCCGTGAGACAGTCGCGAAACATTCTGCCTAGAGGATTTTTAAGTGTGACTTTCTCACCCTTCACCCTTGCTATATATACACTCATTACCCACAAATGTAAAGGAGGTCATTCAGAGAGAAAAACTCTAGATAGGTTTTCTACAACACACACACCCATCTTTTTGAGAGAGAGCTACTCATCCTTAGTTAGAAATCATTGTAGTCTCTTCTCCATCCCTCTCTCATTGACATACCTTGAGAGGAGATTTGTACCCAAACACAACTCATACATTTTCAGAGTGTGGAGAGTGTTTTAGAGCTTGGGAAGCTTTTGGGAATTTCCAAAAGAAGCCGGTGAGGCTTGGTTAATACTATGGCCTATAGCGAGATCTGGTAAGTTAGAGAAGACAAAGGTTCGGTATAACCTCGTTGAAGCAAGAAACTTGGAGGGCTTAGGTGCACTGGGTGGATTAGGCTTGGAGGGTCTTCTACTATTCGTGTATCCCAACTACATTCTCTAGTGGATCATTGACGAATGCAATCAAGCGTATTGCGGGATCCGGAAAGCTAGACAAGACACAATTCCGAGAAGCCTTGTTGGAGTAGGAGCTTGGAGGGCTTAGGTACATTGGGTAGATTAGGTTTGGAGGGTCTCTTGCTATTTGTGTATCCCAACTTATTATCTAGTGGATCGATTTACCTCTTGGAGGGCGGCAGAGAGGTTTTTCACCGAGTTCTTCGGTTTCCTCTTTGATAACACATCGCCGTGTTATCTTGTGTTTGCATCTCTCTTCCCTTACTCTTGTGCTTTACTTTTATTGTTTGTTGTTCATGTTTATGCACTAGAGTAGTATCAGTTGATTGCGTTTCATTTACTCTTATTTCCGCACTTGGATAAGTTAGAGTAAAAGCAATTTAGCCGTAATTTTTAATTAAGGGTCTAAACAAGCTCTTGTATTTTTAACACATTTTCGAGCTTTCACCATTATTTCAAATTATAATAAAACAACTTTATTAATTACAATATTAAGTCATACATCATGTTATACATAATGTCAAACATAATATCATACATAGTATCATACAATAGGATTTAGGGGCACTAATCCTAACAGCATGTCGTGGGCCCGGCCCTCACATTAGTGTTTTCAATGGGGCCATCATACTTTTCCATCTACCAATTAACAAAATGTGTCTTTTAAGTGTTTAACAAACATTTATTATTTAAAAAAGGGATTCTAAAAAAAATTATTATTTAAAAGGATAAGGATCTTTTTAAAATATGAAGAACGAAAACTCGTGTGTAATAAGGAGATATTACATTTTGCCCACGTGTGCTTTATCTGAAAAATATTTTATCAATCTGTGATTTTAAAATTTGCATTTTACCCACTTGAAGTTAGCTCTATTTGTCTCTTGTTAACCACCGTCATTAAAAGCATGTATAAATTTATATTTTTCTTACTTTTTTATGTATCTCTTTTCTCAAAATATAAAAAATTAAGAAATCAAGAGAAAAGAAGATCTAATAGCTATGTTTTTTAAAAATTAAAACCTAAATTTTACATCTTCTTTTCATATATCAACTTTTAGATTTTCTATTTTATCACATTAAGAATTCTGACGAGGGCTGTCTCTAATTGCAACCCAAACTATAGTCTTAATTGGGATATTCTTTTACCATATTCCTAAATATAGATCAGCAGAACCTCCAGCACTAAAGAAGCCAAGTTAAAATTTTTGGCCAGATGAAACCAATGTTTGGCTATCATTCATGGACTGTGTTGCCGTTATTCTGTCAACTGCAATTGAACTTTTTGTAAACAAGTATATCAAACTGAAAGAATTAGTGAGAAACAAGAGGCTGTCACTCTGCTTCTCCATCAGTTTCTTGATCTTTCATTTTACTTGCTCAAATAAATCTCATGCTTCAACTTTTCTTCTATTTCAAAGCATAAAGTTGAATGCTTTTAAGGCATGTAATAGACCTGGTAAAGAATGCACAGACCTTGTCTAGTGCAGAATAGTTGTATGTCATGGGCCCGGCCTTCACATTAGTGTTTTCATGGGGCCGTCATACTTTTCCATCAACCAATTAACAATACGTGTCTTTTAAGTTTTTAACAAACATTTATTTTAAAAAAGGGATTCTCAAAAAAAAATTTATTATTTAAAAGGATCGTTTTAAAATATGAAGACCGAAAACTACATGTGTAACTAAAGTAATTAATCTAAAAAAAAAAGAAAAAAAAAAAGATATGTTACATTTTGCCCACGTGTAATTTACCCGAAAAACATTTAACCTACCTATGGTATTAAAATTGGTACTTTACCCACTTCAAGTTAGCTCTGTTTGTATCTTGTTACCCACCTCTATTAAAAACGGTGTAAATTTGTATTTTTGTTACTTTTTTATGTCTCTCTCCTCTCAAAATATAAAAAACTAAGAAATCAAGAGAAAAGATCTAACAGCTATGCTTTTTAAAAATTAAAACCAAAATTTTACATCTTCTTTTCATATATCAACTTTTAGATTTTCTATTTTATCCCATTAAGAATTCTGACGAGGGCTGTCTCTAATTGCAAACCAAACAATAGTCTTAATAGGGAGATTCTTGTACCATATTCCTAAATATAGATCACCAGAACCTCCAGCACTGAAGAAGCCAAGTTCAAATTTTTGGCCAGATGAAACCAATGTTTGGCGATCATTCATGGACTGTGTTGCCGTTATGCTGTTAGCTGCAATTGAACTTTTTGTAAACAAGTATATCAAACTGAAAGAAATAGTGAGAAACAAGAGGCTGTCTTTCTGATTCTCCATCAGTTTCTTGATCTTTCATTTTGCTTGCTCAAATAAATCTCATGTCTCAACTTTTCTTCTGATTCAAAGTGTAAAGTTGAATGCTTTTAAAGTATGTAATAGACCTGCTAAAGAATGCAAAGACCATGTCTAGCGCAGAATAGTTGTATGTCATGGGCCCGGCCTTCACATTAGTGTTTTCATGGGGCCTGTCATTCTTTTCCATCTACCAATTAACAAAATGTGTCTTTTAAGTTTTTAACAAACATTTATTATTTAAAAAAGGGATTCCAAAAAAAAAAAAAATTATTATTTCAACGGATAAGGATCTTTTTAAAATATGAAGACCGAAAACTACATGTGTAACTAAAGCAATTGTTTCATATAAAAAAGAAAAAAAAAGAATATATTACATTTTGCCCACGTGTGGTATACCCAAAAAACACTTTACCTAACTGTAGTTTTGAAATTGGTACTTTACCCACTTAAAGTTAGTTCTATTTGTCTCTTGTTACCCACCTCTATTAAAAGCATGTGTAAATTTGTATTTTTCTTACTTTTTTATGTCCCCCTCCTCTCAAAATATAAAAAACTATGAAATCAAGAGAAAATAAGATCTAAAGCTAGGTTTTGTTAAAATTAAAACCTCACTTTTATGTCTTCTTTTCATATATCAACTTTTAGAACTTCTATTTTAATAAAAAATGATGAATTGATTCAAGGTTTTTTCTTCTTTGTTTTTTTAAATAGAAACGATAGAATTTCAGGGATGAAAAAAAATGTAGAAAAGGATTAAAAATAACATTAGTAAAAGTAGTTAAAAAAAAGACATGTCAATTAAAGAAGTGGCAGAAATTATGACTTCACTTTCTCATTAGAAAATAAAATTATGACTTCAGATATTCTAAAATATATATATATATATATATATTTATATATATATATGGTTAGTCTTGATTATCTTTTGAGGATTCGTAGCTGAAACAAATTTTTTGGAATTACGACTTTGTTATTGTTATATTTGCTATTCTAATTCAAGGCAATCACGAAATATCATATAATTTTTTTTTTACCATTCCAAGGCAAAGTTACACGAGTCACAAAATTTTATAGTCTTTTTATTTTTGGTTGATAATTGGATATTAATAGTGGCCGAGGAACCCTAAACATCTTTATTAAAAAAATTAAATGGTGTCAATTTAGCTACAATTGATCATATACACGGAATATTGAGGATTAATGAAATCTATTTACAATTAACCATAAATAAAAAATTCACTAACAATTTCTCAATAGGACAGACAACACTCTTGAGATTTAGGCGAATGCCAATCAAGTCCAAAACTTTTCAAAACTAACCAACGTGATGCCTAATCACCAAAAATTATAAATCCATTATTCAAAAAATTAGTCCCAAACAAAAAACCAAATAAACATTGATTTTTACATTGGATATAAAATTTCATAACTTAAAAAGTCAAGAAATTATTTGAATTTTATGTAGATGTAAGATAAATCCTTATAATTAATATGACTTTAATATCATTTCTAGATAATGGGAAAGTCAACTAATGTGACAATCAAGTAACGACATTTTTAACTGTTGCAATAGACCATTTATGTCTATAGCGATATTTTTTTGGTTTTTGACATTTTTAAAACGCCGTAGAAAGCCTGATTTTTTTGTAGTGCAATGACATGATGGTCACACATTTCATCACACGTGACCCTATTCCATGGACAACAATTTGTACCATTTATCCAGGAATATGTCTTAGCAAATGATTGAATTCCATGAAATAAAATCACAAATGAAATTCTTCTCAAAAAAGAAAAGAAAAAATCACGATGAAATGAAATTGAATTGTCATGGGAAGTAAAAATGAATTCTTGAATTGGAGCAAAGCAGAACTTTGGATGCCATAATGATAATTAATAGCATTGATGAAGGAGAAGAAAAAGAAGAGAAGCAAGTGAAGTCATATGAAAAGGAAGAAAAAGATTAGAAAGCAAGAGTAAGAAAGAAGAAAGTGGCCTTGGACCCTTGGTATAGCCATAAGGAGCGTCCCCATATTTCTTTCATTAAGAGACATTGAGGAGTTTTTATTTTATTTTTTGTTATTATTATTAATCGATGCTAGAAAGAAATAAGGATGGAGATGACATAAGTACATGTTTGTTATTTATATGATTTTTTTTTTTTTTTTTGAGAAAGTGTTATTTATAAGATTCTAATTTTTTTTAAATCATATTTATTATTTATATATGTCATTATGCGGGGCGCCAAAAAAGTGCTTTAGTAATGTTTTGGCAAAAAATATTAATGACATTACAAGTTGTAATTTTTAGTGCTTTAGTAATTTTTAATCAGCTCAAAAATAAATATTTAAATTACCTCTTAGTAATTTGTAAGTTACATATAGTTAAACTTGTAACTAGTACCCATAGCATGTATTACTTTTTCTTTCTCTTTTTTCCTTTGTTAAATATTTGGCATGATTAGAGCATTCACAGCAGTGGTGCTATATAGGTATAATGGTATTTTTTAGCTCTCAAACACCAAAAAACAATGATGCAGCAATGGAGCTAAATCTAAAAGATTTAGCTCCACAGCTACAGTGCACATCTATCTTTAGATGTGCACTGTAGCACAAAACTAAAAAAAAAATTATTTTTTTATTACACTCTCTCTCCTCTCTCATTAAAATAAACTCCTTTTCTCTCTCTCTCTGTCCGGCTTCTCTTCTCTCTTCTATCTTCTTTCTTCTTTCTTCCTCAAAATTTTTTTTTCTCTCCGACTTCTCTTCTCTCTTCTCTCTTCTTTCTTCTTTCTTCCTCAAATTTTTTTTTCTCTCTAGCTCGCCGGCCATCTCCCTCGTCTCCCTCATCCCTCAGCTCGCCGGCCAGCTCCCTCATCGCCGACCCGTTCCACCGACCCAGCTCGCTGACCCACGCCAAGCTCCATCGCCGATCTCCCCAAGAAAAAAGATCGCCCAGTCCGTGCCCCTCCGCTGGCCTCAACATCACCGGCCCAAGCCGACCCAAGCCCCAAGCTGCCGTTCCACGCCTCCGTCCAGTCCTCCGATCAAACCCACGCCGCCCAGTCCTCCCCACTCCGCCGATCCACGCCCAGTCCTCCCCACTCCTCCGCTGTGATTGAGTTTGTTTTTTTGTTTTTTTTGTTTTTTTTTAATGTATTTTCATATGAGTTTGGTGGCTGTGGTGGTTGATTTTGGCTATGGTAGTGGTGGTGGATGATTTTGACAGTGGATTTGTGAATTTTGATTGTGGTGACTGGTGGCAATGGGATTGTGATTGTGATTGTGGTTGTGGTTGTGGTTTTGTTTTTTTTTTTTTTTTTTTCTATGCTGTGTTGTGGTTGCCACTGGTTGTGGCCGGTGGTGGTGGTGGTGGTGGTGGCTGTGGTTGATGTAGAGATGGTTGGTGCTGTGTATGTATTTTTTGGTTAGTGAAATATATTATTTTATTGTAGTGGTTATATTATTTTATTGTGATGTTTATATTATTTTATTGTGTTGAAAGCTAAAATAGATCCACTGCTGTAGCATGTGTGTAGATAAAATAGATAAAGTAACTTTTATTGGTGCTAAATAGCTAAAATTATAGATCCACTGCTGTGGATGCTCTTAGAAGACTAGGGTCCTCGTTGGAAGCTACTTTAAAAGTACTCATATCATGTATTACTTTTTCTTTTTTTAAATAATTGACATGATTAGAAGACTTTGGTCCTCATATATTTTTTTTTTTTGATGGGAAAACACACAATATTTTATTCATAATTAGAAATGGAAAGTACATCAAGCATGCAAGCATGCTGAATACACGCTGGGCTTTCCTCAAGCCAAACAACCAAATCATCCACGTTAACAGCTTGCTGAGCCAGTACGTGGGCAGGGGTATTCCTTTGTCTTTTGGTATGGGAAAAGTCAAAAGTGCGAAAATCTTGAGCGCATTTTAGGATTCTTGTGACAACATTCTGGACCGTAGGAGCAGCTTCTGTCAGGCCGTGGATAGCATTACATATGATAAGCGAGTCACCCTCAAAAATCACGTCCCTGGTCCTCATTAAAAGCTACTTTAAAGTACCCATAGCATGTATTACTTTTTCTTTTTTAAATATTTGGCATGATTAAAGGACTCTGGTTCTCGTCGGAAGCTACTTTAAAAGTACCCATAAAATGTATTACCTTTTTTTTTTCTTTTTTTTTTCTTTTTTTTTTTCTTTTTTTTTTTAATATTTGGCATGATTAAAAGGCTTTGGCCCTCGTTGGAAGCTACTTTAAAGTACCCATAGCATGTATTACTTTTTCTTTTTCGTTTTTTTTTTTTAATAAATATTTGGCATGATTAGAAGACTCTAGTCTTCGTTGGAATCTACTTTAATTATGAGTCTGAATCAAAACTTCATTTGAAGAGAGGAAAATTATATCTTGTAGGTAGGGATAGCCAACGACCAAGTTTGGCTCGGGTATACTCAATCCCAACCAAAACATTTTACCCACGGATACCTAAACCTGACTCGAACCAAGTTTTTTTATTAAAAAAATAGTTAGCAACATGATTTTTTAGGTATTGTATTCGCATTGGACTTAAAGAAGGTTTGAAATTAACTTGGGTTTAGTGTTCCGAGTGTAAGAGATAAGTTTGGAAATCTGGGCTTCTGTAAAAAAGGAGTGGGTTGGACTTAATTTTTGGTTATGCTTGGAGCTATCTTGGGTTGGACCTAATGAATTGGGTAGGGTCTAGATCCTTACCAAATTGGGTTGGGCGACCCACATATCACACTTAGACCGGTTCTCTTACTTTAATTTCTAGACATTTCTATCCAGCCACCCTCTCTCTTTCAAATTATGTAAATGTGAAGAGATCAAATTGTATGTGCGTGTGATTTCTTGGTTGTGTGTGATGTGTACATGCAAAAATATATGTAAAACAAGTATTAAGTGCATGTTGCTATGTGTATAAGTATGAAGATGATTGTCTGTGTTAATGTAAGCCAACATGTACTAAGAAGCATCATAAGTGAGATGAGCAAGGGAAATAGATATTACTCTTTTATAAGGGTATGTTTGGTATGTTTTAATAGCTCACGTAATGGAATGATTATTTATGTGTAATAGCAATTCGGTCATTTTTCGTGCATCTTTATTACATGGACTAGTTATTACATAGGAATAGCTTTTCTTTAAATTAAAGAATTGCTATTTCTCTTTGAAATGGATGCAATAGTTATTCCTTGGTGCATATAATAAGTTTTAAAATTAATATTGTTTTGGGGGGGGGGGGGGGGGGGTTTCAAGGGTAGAACTCCTATTGGGCCATGACCAAGGACCGTATGGGCCTAGTGGGTATATAAAAGAACGTCGGGTTGACCGAAGGAGGAGGTCCCAGTTGGAGCCCCTCGCATCCCAAGGAAGGAGAGATGAACTACCACCGTACCAGAGGATTTAGACCAAGGCGAACAACCAAGGGTAAGCACTAGAGGAAAGAGAAAGGGAGGCGTGTAGAGGAAGCACCCATCACCTCCGTATTAAATTTGCTGCACCAACTAGGATAGTCGCATTAATGGAGGAAGTGATACCTAAACAGTGCCCAAACAACTTGTAGCTCACCCTGCACTTTCCCCAAAGAAGGAATGGGACAAGTATCTAGGGGTAATCCGCCACCCGATAGCTGGGGGGTCAGGATTAAGGACAAACCACTATAAAAGGAAGGGAAAACCCCATTAAGGGAGGATCATAACTAAGAATTAGGGAGAAAATTACTCAAACTTGTATTGTTATAAACTGTGTAACCCCTTCTTCGGCCAACCGAGGGAACATGAATACAAGGCTTTAGTTTCTTATTTTCTATTCAATCTTCTTTGCTTTTTGTTTGGTCCATATTTTCCAACTTCAGACCAAGGGTTAAGGAATCCACGAATTGGTCTACTTTACCCATCTCTAAATGAATTAGTTGTAGTGAGCTCACCTCCATAGCCCAAAACCCAGTCTTTGGGCCCTCGGGTGTCACTTCTGTGCCCTAAACAAATATATTTCCAAAATATAAAATTTCCTTATACATCATCTTTTATAAGCTTTCCATATGTAACAACCAAACTTATGGATATTAATAGTTATTTCATTACAATGTCTCCTATTCCAATTAATAAAGATTACTATCCCTAATGTAATTTACATTTAGTGTACCAAACATTAACTGATCTATTTTGGATTTGCTCATATTGATCAGGGTCAGCTCATGGCCTAGGCCACTTAGGACTAGACATAAGGCCCCACTTGTACAAAAATATTTTTAAAGGATCTTAAGGCCTCCAAGTTGTTTGAGTAAAAGGCTTCCAAAATTGTATAAAAATGTCCTAAAAATTGTAAAATAATTTATGTGAAATAAACTTAATCTATTTATTTGCCGTGTACATTGTTTTACACATGTGTACTACTATCTTTTTCTTTTTTAAAATATTTTCTAAGCAAAGTGGAGGTTACGCGGTAATATTGATTTCGTGTCTATTTGAGATCCGCTTATTTTACTGAAATTAAAAACTTTTTGCTGAAAATACTGTAGATAAAGATAAAAGTTAGTAAAATAAGTTAGCAAAAATAACCTATGCTAGACGCACACTTAACATGTTAGCATAAATCACAGACCTTTCACGTGGCCCAAGAAAAAAAAGTTATCCTTTTTTTTAATGGGGAAAGTAATCTTGTTGAATTCATGCTAAAATCAATATTAAAAAGAAATTAAAATTTACATTTTTTTTTTTACGAAGAAATTTATATTTTAAATCATATCTGTAAGGACTGGGTCTGAGCACTTCTACTGTTGGAAAAGTGGATTCAGGCCCAACTAGCCATAAACAATAAATTTGTAGATGATGGGTTTAAGAACTAGGCCTTAGTGAGCTTGACAACTGCTAATATGGATGTAGAAGATGATTAGGTAAGGACCTGGAAGACGGAGTTGGATGAACTCATGGTCCGAGTAGATGAACTTGTGTATAAATTGGTTAGACAGAGTATAGGGAGGATTGGGATGCTGTAGTTTTCTCCTCCGACTTTTTTTTAGGGTCCCCTCCTTGTGGAAGGCCTCTTACATTATATATTTCTCATTGAACCATCTTGGTCCTACACGCGTTAGTCATCCACTCCTATACTTGAGTACCCGTCCCATCAGTCACTCCTTCTGAAGTTCTGTGAGTAGCGATGACCCAGATAGCTCTGTTCAGGGGTCATGTCCACATAAATGCGATCTGGATGTTGTGGGCATTTAATGTGAAGGTGATAGTTTCTCCTTGAATTGCTCCTCCACTAAGCTCCCATGGCTGACTCATTGTACTTGTCTTGTTTATTGAGGTGCTCTACGGGGCTGCCCCTAATGGCGTGTTCGTCTTCCCTTCGATGATCTCGGTTCGCTGAGGACAGGATTGTCCTCGGCGATGTTCCTTGGCCATTCGGACTTTTGCTGTTCGTCTTCGGACACTTCTTCCTCCTTGGCATGGGCCTTAGGCTTAGTATAAAGTGGGCCGAAGTGGGCAAAGTCCTTTGGACCCCACAATATCTTTATGAGTGTTTTTTTTTCTCTTCTCTTTTAACTCATTAAGAATGATGTTTAATAAACCATGTACTTTGGCAAGTTATAAATAAACTCTACACTTTAAAGATATTCAAAATTTAACTTTATAGTTTTACGATTCTAATTAAACCCTAAAGTTTTAAATTTATTTCAATTTAGACCTAAGCCTTTTGGTCATTACAGTGATCGTTGCAAATTGCAACTGAAACAGAATATTTCAGTAAGTAATAAAGGAAAAAGGGAATATATATGTGTAAGAGGAACATAGAAAAATTCTCTTGGAAATAAAATATTTGGATTTTTTTTCTTTCTGTATCTGACTGTAAGAAGAAAAAATTATTTTTCTTTCACAAAATGTAAAATATATATATATATATATATAAAATATAAAATCTAATATGAAAGGCCACCAGTCAAATTCAATGGTATCTTTTAAAACCAATTTAGTTTCAAATTATTTCATTTAGTGTGCACTTGGATTGGGGTTGGAATTAACATCTTGCCCTGCCTAGCCTATCATGTCTTGCACAATTTTTTTCCACCCCAAAGAGATAATAGGACAGGGACAAGTTTTTCTCACCTTGACCCCAAATGTGTGTGTATATATATATATATATATATATATATATATATATTATTTAAATTATTTATACATATAATTTAATATTTTCTATACATAACTAGTTATAATTTATTTATTTTATACATATTGTATTATTTTCCACCCTAAAGAGATAATAGGACAGGAATAAGTTTTTCTCACCTTGACCCCAAATGTGTGTGTATATATATATTATTTAAATTATTTGTACATATAATTTAATATTTTTTATACATAACTAGTTATAATTTATTTATTTTATACATATTGTATTATTTTTTTTGTAGTGCAATGCCATGACGGTGAAATGTTATCACACGTGACCCTATTCCGTGGACAACAATCTGTACCATTTATCAAGGAATCTGTCTTGGCATATGACTTAATTCCATGAAATAAAATCACAAATGAAATTCATCTAAAAAAAATACAACGAAATGGAATTGAATTATCAGGCGGAAGTAAAAATGAATTCTTGAACTGGAGAAAAGCAGAACTTGGATACCATAATGATAAAGGCATTGATGAAGGAGAAAAAAAAGAAGAGAAGCAAGTGACGTCATAAGAAAAGGAAGAAAAAGATTAGAAAGCATGAGTAAGAAAGAAGAAAGTGGCCTTGGTATAGCCAAGAGGAGTGGCCCCATATTTCTTTCATTAAGTGACATTGGGGAGTTTTTATTTTATTTATTTATTTATTTATTTATTTATTATTATTAATCGATGCTAGAAAGAGATAAGGATGGAGATGACCTTGATTGCCGGGGGCCATGACCTTGATTGCCAGCCAAAGAAGTTCTTTAATAATGTTTTGGGAAAAAAATGTTAAAGTTATTACAAGTTTTACCGCATCAAACAAATAAATTGATGTCACAATAAATGTGATTATGGATTTCAATCAGCTCACAAATGAATATTTGAATGGCCTCTTTGTAATTTGTAAATTCAATATAGTAAAACTTATAACTAGTACCCATTAGGGATGGCAATGGGAAGGGGCATGTACGAATGATGGGGTCTTTGCCCCTGCTCCTCATGATTTTGTCTTACCCCATCCCCGCCCCGCATGATAGAGAAAATTTTCTTGCCACATCCCCGTCCCTTAAGGCCCTACAAAGCCCCGCCCCACCCTGTAAAACTCTATTTCTTGTTAATTTGCCCACAACTATTACAATTGTTTTTAATAAAACCAGTTTCATTAATTAAAATATATTTGAAATTACAAATAAATTTATCCCATCGAATCAAACTAATTTTTAGCAAAAATTGAATAATATTATTAAAGTGTTTAACAAGACAATATCACAAAAAAAACAAAAATCTCATAATACAAAATCAATGATTCAATAATATATAAATTTGTTTATAATAAACACAAAAGAAAATATTAAAATTAATGATTCAATAGTATATAAATTTGTTTATAATAAATTCCAACCTTGCTAGAGAAAAATAAGAGGCAGAAAAACTTATTATGTAGAATAAAATAAGTTGATGATATGTTTGTTTAAATAATAGGATTTTAGGGTATGAAAAAATTATAATTAAACCCTTTCGATGCGAAGTAGGGCAGAACGGGTTGGGTCTAAAAAGTCTAAACTCATCCCTGCCATGCCCCATGGTGCGAGGCTAAAATCTCGCCCCACCACTTTTGCGGGACAAGGCAAAATTGCCATCCCTAGTACCCATAGCATGTATTACTTTTTTTTTTTTTTTTTTAAATATGTGGCATGATTAGAAGACTTTGGTTCTTGTTAGAAGCTACTTTAATAGTGAGTCAATCATGTCATCCGTCTCAGTTTTATTTATGTGATATTTAGTTCATTACAAAATTTTCTTCCTCAAATAGACAAAAGTTCAAGGACCAAGTTTGGCTTGGGTTTACTCAAACCCAACCAAAACATTTTACACATGGATACCCAAACCCAACTCGAACCTAGTTTTTTTATTTATTAAATAAATAGTTAACAACGTGATTTTCTAAGTATTGTATTCAGATTGGGCTTAAGAGGGTTTGAAATTAACTTGGGTTGAGTGTTGTGAATGTAAGAGATAAGTTTGGAAAACTAGGCTTTTATGAAAAAGGAGTGGGCTGGACTAAGTTTTGGTTCAGCTTAGAGCTATCTTGGGTTGGACCTAACAAATTGGGTAGGGTCTAAATCCTCACCTAATTTGGTTGGGCAACCCACATATCTCACTTAAACCGGTTCTCTAACTTCAACTTCTGGACATTTCTATCCAACCACCTTCTTTCTTTCAGATTATGTAAATGTGAAGAGATAAAATTGTATGTGCATGTAATTTCGTGGTCGTGTGTGATGTGTACAGCAAAAATATATGTAAAACAAGTATTAAGTGCATGTTGCTATGTGTATGAGTATGAAAATGATTGTCTGTATCAATGTAAACCAACATGTACTTGGAAGTATCACAAGGGAGATAGATATTACCCATTTATTAGTGTTCTAATTGAATTTTCTTTGGTTTTTTTTTTTTTTTAGAATATTTTTTGGGTATGTTCTGCATCTCCTTTCCGCTTGAAATTTTTTTCTTTTTTTTTGCTTCTTCTTTTTTTTTTTTTTTTTTTTTTTTTGCTTTGAATTTGTTTGCTTTATTGCCTTGTGGAGAGGCTGAAGAGAGAACTTGAAGAGAGCAAGCCAAAAACACTTTAGGAATTTTGTTTTTTAATAGTATGGATCAAGTTCGGGTAATATCCAAACCCGACCCGTGAATTTTGGGCGCGGGCAAAAATTCAACCCTATTATCTTTATCCATGATGAACCAAGTAATACAATAATAACCAGCATTTTTGGATCGGGTTGGGTAGGGTACCCATTAATTATTGGGTTTAGCCATCCCTATGTATAGGTCGTTGATCTATGAGAGTCATTAAACACATAACCGATTTATTTTGGATCTGTTCATATTAATCAGGCTCAACTCAAGGCCTAGGCCACTTAAGCCTAGACTTAAGGCCCCACTTGTACAAAAATATTTTTAAACGGTCTTAAGGCCCCCAATTTGTATAAGTAAAAGGCTTCCAAATTGTATAAAAATGTCTTAAAATTTTAAAATGATAAATTTTTAAAGAAAAAAAATATAGGAGGGTTTTGTATTTTTTTGTCCCACCTCAAAGAAGGCCCTTGAAATATTGAGACAAAAGAAATCCAACCCAATTGAAACTCTAAAACCGAATAATCATTGACAAAATTTTCCTAACAATTTGTGAAAGAGATGTAAATAAAACCTAAATACAAAAACTTAATTAGCAATTTTACATCTAAAAAAAAAGGAACGGTTTTAACAATAAAAATTTATATAAATAATAGAAAGTCAAATAAATAGTATTTAATTGATATTTAGTATTAAAAACCATCACTAAAATTTTTCACCTTTAGGTGCGGCCCGATATTGATATTGGTCACAATAAAGAAAGTTCTTATCATTTGTTTTACAATTTTTTTAAAAAGTGATGATAGAAATTTTTATGAGCACACCCACAATATTTTTACTACAAATTTTAAGTGACAAATTGTTACTGACTGTTACCGGTGAGTAAAAATGTAATTTCAATGGTGAGTTTAAATTAGAACCAATAACAACCTACTATTTAAAAAATGTTGTAAAAATATTATGAAAATATTGTATAATATATTATTTATATATTGTATAACAACCTACCATATAAAATATTTTATAATATATTATTTTTTGAGAAGATATATTGTATAATATATCTTCCACATCTAATTATGCAAAAATCGGTGTCATATCTAGTTTTATTAACCTCACTCTCATTATGTATCTCATCAACACCAAAACACACACCATCGAATTCATCCCCATTACTAAGAATCGTGCCCATGAGTAATTGCATTCTCATCTTCACAATTAGAACCCAAAAAAAAAAGGTGTTTCCTTTATCACGACATCTGCTTCGCTAGTTATTAAGTTTAATTGTAGGGCATTATGAAAACTCTCGGTTCAAAATAAGAAGAGTAGATCACATTTTCCATAACCATACACCCTTATTAATTATTATATACTCCATTTCAAAGAATAATAAACAATCGTCATCTATAGGATCAAGCTAAGCATTTGACCTGTATCTACAGAGAATTGCCCTTTGTAGGGTACCCATCCTTGATTGTCAATTATTGAAGTAGGGATGGCCATGAACCGGGTTTGGGTCAGCCAGAAATTTTACTCGTGAATGCCCAATCCCAATACCCGATTAGCACTTGTATTTTAGCTTAGGAATTTGAATGCTATGATCCTCAGGAGATTTAATGATGTAACAAAGCCAAGAAGAAAGAACAGTAACAACTAACAAAAATATCTCCATTTTCAAATCGTCTTTATTTTATCCATTTTATGGTTAAAATTTTATTTCCTATATTTAACCGTGTATAAACTACTATGTTATTAAAATTTAAAAGTTATGGTAATTTGTACACATTTTAGATTTTATAAAATTTAAACTGAATCATACAATAGATTTATTTTTAAATGAATGGTTCAAAAAAATCGACAATAACAACAAAATGATCAACTTTAGTTCAACCTAGTGCAATCTTGCTATGGCTTGAGAGTCTATCAGAGTTTGAAGAACTGACATGTTGCTTTTGTTGTAACTTATAGGCCTCAAAGTGCTTTTGTTGAGGCAAAATCACGAAGTCACGCCCAACTTCAGTTTTGGGCTCAAAACAGCTATTCCCAACTAAACCCACTTGTAAATGGCCTAAGCCCACCCAAATCTCGTTCTCTTTTATTAAAGTCCCAAGAATCACTTGACCCGCCCATTCCCACAAACTTATTAACTACTGCCGTTTTAAGTTGTAACAAAGAAAAAAATATACTATTTAATAAAATAAAATAATTTACTAAGTTAGTAGTTTAAAACCAAATGTTTTTAGTTAATACTTAATACTCTCATATGAAATGTTTTAAATAGTTCAAAAAATAATGGAAAATGGAAAGATTCAAAGTTTTAAGGTTAAAATGGAAAATTGAAAGATTTAAAGTTTTAAGGTTAGACCATAATAATAGGTTTTCATATAAGTAAGAATTGAAACTCAAATATTTTATTTAACAATAAAATATTTTATCAATTGAATTAACTAAAAACTAGGACTAACATTATTTACAAGTGTTATTCGAAGAATCAACAAGTTATCACAAAATACAAACTATTATAAGGAAGAACTATTATATTATATGTTTTTCTCTTCCTCTAGCACACGGTTTTATGTCTAACTATAAATGACAACAAGACAAGAATAATGAAATTAGAGAATTTGTAAAATAATTTTTTTTTAAAGTAATACAATGTAGGTTAATTTACATATTTGGTACTCAACATTTGACCTTTAATTTACACGATAAGGGTCAATCAACCACTCCTAGTTGGGAAGAGAATAGCTCTATCAAAATGAACTTTCTAATAGTTTAGGCACAAAAATAATGATAATAATAATCATATACTATATATAATAGTAAAAACTGAGAGAAAATTGATTCCTACAATTAAGGAGGTGCTACCATGTAGGAAAAGTGTTTATTTAAAATTCAGCCATGTTTAAGTTAAAAAGTGATAAATTATGTTGTTTGGCAATACTACAACATAGATTAAAATCCTCTCATTATAAATAACAAAAAAATAAAAAATAAAAAATAAAATAACCAGTTAAAATTAAAGAGTACACATAAATAGAAATAGAGAGAGGCGATGAAATGGAGAGAGGCAATGAGGACACGGAGAAAGAAGCTAGAAAGACGATGAAATAGAGAGAGGATGACACGGAGAAAGAGGCAGAACGGTGAACACTGCATCGATTGGGCATAAGAAATAGAGAGATAAATCGTGTTTTGAAACTTTTTGATTTCATAGAGAGACAGAGATAGAGAGAGACATAGATACAGTATGGCCCACAGGAATTGAGATTGAAGAAGAGAACGCCTCTCTGTTTCTTAGAGAGCGCCTTTCTGTTTCTCTCACTAAGATCAGAGTTCATTTGCCCCTCTGTCCATAAACAACGCCTCCAATGGGTTCTATTCTTTCTCCGATTTTTTTTATGGTAAATTAGATCTGTTATATGCTTTCAATTTTTTCAATTCGATTCTAGATTTGGATTAAAAAATTAGGGCTAAGGAAATCAGGTTTTAATATGTGACTATTATTTTTTTAATTTTTTCGGTAATAGATTTTTTTTCAATTCATCTATTTTGGAATTAAATCAGTCAATTTCTTTCTCTCCAGAGATGAAGTGGAATCTTTCCACAATCTAGAGTCTCTAATTTCATCAAATCAAGGTATTGATTTCTTTTCCCAAAAATTGTAAAACAAACGCACAGCAAGATGAAGCATGGAATCAAATGTTTTGTCTATGAGATTGTTTTGGTATTGGACAGATTCTTTTTCTTCTCTTTTATACTCTTCCATAGATTGTTCGTTCTTCTCTTTTCTGATATTTTCAAACACTATTTTCATTTGATTGTTGTTATATAATATGCATTTGCAGTAAACCAAACCCAATTGAACGCATAGGGTGTGGCTTTTTCTCAATTTTGCTTCTTTCTTATTAATCTTATTTTTCCACTTGCTGGTTGGTTTCTCACTGTCCCAAAAAACCAATAGTATGATTTTGAATTCTGGGTTCTATATTTTATTTTGCGAATTGGAAGGTTTAACATCAATTAAGATAGATATCATGTGCTTTCTTATGATATAAAAGCCATGGAAGAGTTGGGTTTTTGGCTTTACACTGTTCATGGAATAATTTAATTAGTTATGTAGTTTCGTAAATTTGATACTCTTCAATTTGTTTGTTCTGTCTGTTTGTTATGTTATTGTTGTTGTTTGTTGTGTTACAGGAACTGTTCATTGTGTAAATAAGTTGTATATTTCTGTTTTAAACTATTAATTTCTTTTATTTATAATAACAATCGTTAATATCTTAGACATTATTCAGAAGAAAAAAAATCCTATATCTTAGACATTGATACATGAGGTGGTGTGGATTTCTGACTTGGCTTTGATTGTTTGAACTATTTGATGTACTCATCCCACACTTAGGATTGTTCATTATCGGTTTTATGGTACATTCTAATGTTGAAAT
Organism: Notholithocarpus densiflorus; assembly: GCA_030021035.2. Classification (NCBI taxonomy): domain Eukaryota; kingdom Viridiplantae; phylum Streptophyta; class Magnoliopsida; order Fagales; family Fagaceae; genus Notholithocarpus; species Notholithocarpus densiflorus. The sequence continues at coordinate 60,184 of JARYZH020000491.1, read as the reverse complement.
TTTGTGCACACCATTTGTTTGACAAAATGTCTTACTTACTCTTGCATTAGTTTATATCCACTCCATGGTTTGTACCTATCGGTTTTAGTTGCCATTGGTCATTGTATTTTTTCTAATGTGCATTTAGGCATACTATGTCATCAACATAAGTGGCAATTTAGTACTCTGTACACTAGAACTTTCCATCATCAAAACCTAAGTTGCAACATTAGAAAATTTAATAATCTTCTTAAATAGGAATGAATTCTGGACTGTACCTTTTTTATTAATATATGTATATAACTAAACAGCTACAGCTTTAAATTTGATTGAGATCATCTAGATAGGCATGTTTATAAATTAATTGCGGTAAAGTGAAACAAAAAATTACATCTAATTATATGTAGCCATTCTTAGACCTCATACTACTATTAATGGCCTGCATCTTTCCTAAATATCTAAGTCAAGTTAATTACATTTCAAATGTATGCAATTCTTATCACTTCCTAGATGTGACAGATTTTTTTTGTTTACTTATGTGGTAGTTTCTTATTTGATGTGTTGTTTAAGAAAATAGGGCAATGATTAATGAAGGAAAAGACAATTCAATTTTGGTTAGTGGAGATAGAGGTGCTGTTAAAATTGAGACAACAAAGATGCTCATGAGATATCTTGCACACTTAGGCGGGCAATATGGAGTAGAAGGTCGCATAGTTGGATTTCAAATTTTCCTATGAGTATATGCTTGGCATATTATCGGAAGAATTAAGTAAAAATCAAGGTTTATGTCCACATTTACCTTTAATATCACAGTCCAACCCAGTTCCTGAGGCCTTTAACAATGCCAAAACAATTCAAAACAACAACTCAAGGTTTTTATCAATTTTCCATGGTTTGCTTTTCAATGAAGACTATCTTTACACTTTTATTTATTTCATTTCAATTATACATACTGCATATATATTTCTTAATTATGCATATGTTTTAGGTGTATCTGTTTGAACTTCTCATTATAATGTCTCTTTCATGTCATAGTGACATTTTTTTTTTCTTGAAACGGTCATAGTGGCATTACTATGTAGTTATAGTGGGGCAGAAATTAGAATGAATTTGCCAGAAAGTTCTCCCGTTTGCTAGATTACCAAATCTGAAAGAAAATATCATTGCTTTTACCTCCTATGTGCCACACCACCTAAGGTATTTTACAATATTCTACTCATCAATTTGTTTCTTTATATATGTCATTTTAAATATAAGTTCTATTTCAAGTTTTTTTTTTTTTTTAATAATTAGCCCGCCTTTTCTTTTTATCAGGGAGGATTTGATATGATCTGCTCTGAGAGAGACAAGATTGAAACTCCAGAGCAATTAAGATTTTTTTTTTTTTGGCTTATTTATTGACTTTCTACTAAGTTTTTATGCGCTAAGACTAACTGATTGCAAATGGATATGTTTTTCAGTTTAAGCAAGCTGAAGAAACAGCATTGAAGCTTGATTTGGACAGGAATTAATATGTTGTTACTTATGCAGTGAGCCACATCAAGTGTAGTTTCTATTCATTATAATGTCTATCAATATTGTAGCTTTGTTTGAGGACTCAGGCTGTGTTGCAAAGCTGTTTGTACTATAAAATTGTTCATTTCCCTGCCTTTGTATTGATTAATAACAGCAGCTAGATAAATGTGTGGCCTAGCAAGCAAAATGCCACGTGTTGAAGTTATCATTTCTTTGAACTTTAAAGTTCACCTGTTAAGGCGACATGGAGCAGTTGTAAGTTATTAATGAAGAGAATATGGGCGCACTAATATAGGTGAGTGAGTAATGGGGATACTTTGTCATGGACAATGGGAATTAAATTGTGAGAACCATGATTGGGGCTAGGGGGTTTGGTATCACGGTGAAGAATAAGTTTTTATTTAATTTTTTGGTTATCTTATATTCATTAGCAAGGAATAGGATATTTTTGTGATAGCTGAATGAGAACCCTTTTCAATATTAATTGTTTAGTAACCAGTACCAATCAACCCTTATACTCAATAGCAAAAATTCAATTCCTTAATTAAAAGATTAGTGTTATTATATAAAAATTCAATTCCTAATGTATTTGAATTGTCATTGTAATTATGAGACTTTATTTTTTTGTTTGTTCGCTTGTGTTTGGATACCGAATAGTTGTGTCTTTTTATTTTTCAATAGGAACTTTTTCATTCAATAGGCACATTTTTGGTTAATATGCACATTTTCATTTAATAGACACTTTTTTGATCAATAGACATCTTTTGGAATGTCTAATATGAAGGGTTATAACGTTTCAATAAACACCTTTTGGTATATCAAATTTGAAGGATTATGACCTTTCAATAGATATCTTTTGGCATATATATTACAACAAATATTATATATACCTATATATGAAACACAAACTAAACTAGAGATGCAAAATTCTATCTCTTAATCCTTCTAAAAAATAATTAATAAATAAAACAAAATTGCTTTCTTCTACCTAACTAATAAAACTGTGTTTTTTCATTCAATATCATTTTTTTTTTTTTAATTTTATGCATTTTTGCTTACTACTACAACTTAAAAATAATGACTTTTTTACTGTAGGAGACCTAAGTTTATGTTGAATGCAAAGTATTTTAATTCGTAAAATGATCCCGCGCATTGCGCAGGTTAAACACTAGTATATATAAAAGTAGAAACCTTATGTGAGAGTGCATGAGGTTTTGCCATGTGGTGCTATAATTTTTCATTTAGCCATTTTTACCTCTTTTTATTAAGTTATTTTTACTGTTACTTAATAGGTCATAGTAATTTATTTTTACTATTATATAAAATATGGGCTGCTCCTGAAAATTAAACCAATGTTATTATCTTCAAAATGAATTACTTTTAAAAATAGACCAAATCTTATGAAAAAGTCAAAATCCAATTATTACCTTACATATTATAACCCAAGTCTGACCCTTCCCATATGTAAATCAAAGCCAAAACTCTTACCTACAAACTCTTACCCACTTACAAACTCTTTTCCTCCTCCCCCACGTATAGATGATACTTCTAGAAAGTTTCATTCTCATGAAATCATGTCTTCATTTTTTTTCTCAATTTCAATTCAATACGCTTTTGTCTATTAATAATATTCTTTGCAATTTATGCAAGCAAATTCTCTTTGTCATCGACCAGTGCAACAAAAATATATATAAATCTTGAGATTTCTAAGGTTACTAAAATAATTAACAAGTGCATATTTCTAAAATTTAAAATAACAAAAAAAGTCTAATAAATAGCATATACTAACTCACAAAATGCCATTTACATAATATTTTCTTTTTAAAAAAATTCAATGTTAGGAATGGTAAAAAACATAATCCTATACAAGAAATACCAAAAATACTATCTTTAAAGAATATGAAGACAATAATAGAGATAAAATGCATTGAATGGGATCCTATGAAACAGGTTTGCTAATCATTTCAAATTATACTCATCATTTACATGAAAAAATAATAATACATCATATTATTTACATTATAAAAGTACGTAATACATATTAACTTCAAAGTTCATTGCGGGATGTGAACTACTAGGGTATTGCAACAATAAGCAACATTGATACAATGAGGGGTTGGTATTACATTTCGTGCGTGCTTTGTGTAAAGAATGTCAAACCACAATCAGGATCATTTTGGTGTGCAAAATGTGAAACAAAAACAAATCTCCCTATCCCAAGGTCTAAGGAACTCACATTAACTACGTACTCTCCAAATATTTATAATATATTCATCTCACTATAACTACTATATATACAATTGCAAACTGCTTCAGATACATGATTCAAATTAAAGTTTTTGATCTAATTGACAAAACAACTTTTGTGATATTTGATCAAGATACTGAGAAAATCCTAAATAAATGCTAAAAAACAAATTGAGGTACAACTTATTTAAATTTGAAAGCTCGAAAATGTGTTAAATAACACAAGAGCTGTTTAGACCCCCAATTCAAAGTTACGGCTTGATTGATTTTACACTAACTTAATACTAAGTGCGGAATAGTGTAAACGCAAGCATACAAGCAAGAGAGCTACTCTAATCCATATAAAAAGCAATCACAGTAGTAAACTGAAATGAACTAGAGTAAGGAAGAGAGATGCAAACACAGATAACACGCCGATGTGTTATCGAAGAGGAAACCGAAGAACTCGGCGAAAAACCTCTTCGCCGCCCTCCAAGCGGTAATCGATCCACTAGACAATCAGTTGGGATACATGGGCTAGCAAGAGACCCTCCAAGCCTAATCTACCCGATGTACCTAAGCCCTCCAAGCTCCTACTCCAACAAGGCTTCTCGGAACCGTGTCTTGTCTAGCTTTCCGGATCCCGCAATAAGCCCGATTGCATCCATCAATGATCCAAGCCTAATCCACCCAGTGCACCTAAGCCCTCTAAGTTTCTTGCTCCAACGAGGTTACGCCGAACCTTTGTCTTCTCTGGCTTACCGGATCCCGCTATAGCCCATAGCATCAACCAAGCCTCACCGGCTTCTTTTGGCAATTCCAAAAGCTTCCCAAGCTCCAAAACACTCTCTACACTCTGAACAGGTGTGGGTTGTGTTTGGGTACAAATCTCCTCTCAAGGTATGACAATGGGAGAGGGATGGAGAAGAGACTACAAAGATTTCTCACTAAGGATGAGTAGCACTCTCTCAAAAAGATGGGTGTGTGTGTTGTAGAAAACCTATCTAGGGTTTTTCTCTCTAAATGGCCTCTCATACATTTGTGGGTAATTAGGGTATATATAGTATGGGTGAAGGGTAAGAAAGTCACTTTTAAAAATTCCCCAGGCATAATGTTTCGCGACTATCTCGCGGGAAGGCCTTACCCGCGAGACACTCGCGAAATCGATAGCCTGGCATGACTCTTCAGCTTCCAGTGCGTGCTTCTCACGTGGCTCTTTCGCGGGTTAGCTTCTAGCGAGACACTCACGAAATCCACTGATTCTTCATTTTAAGCTTGAGTCTTCACCAACTTAATACTAAACCCAATACAATAAAATCCCACAAAATACGAGGAACAACATTAAAGCAATTACAACATTTTTTGTCATGGAATAAAGCCAATATAAAATATAGTTGTAAATCACAACTTTACAAAATTATTAAATAATTGTAAAATTATTGATCATAATATATATTAAATTCCTCATATGCAGATTGATATTGGAGAAGGAATCCCACATGATTTGAAGAAAATTTTAGGAAAAAAAATGCATTTTCCTACTTCATTTGAATGAATTCAATCTAAAGGATGGTTTTCAAAATTACACAGTTGCTAAAAATTTTTATGCACATTCAAATGAAAAAAAAGGTATGGAAGAAAAAAATATATACACAATGCAAAATGCTATATTAATTCCTTTGCTACACTATTCCAAAATTAACAAATATATATATATTTATTTATTTATATAAACATTTACAAAAAATGTCATATCACATAAATTTAATATGAATGCAAATACCTACGAAAAATCTTAGCAACAACAAATCTGCAAGTCCAAACTTTGTAAGATCCAGTAAAGAGTCTTCTGATCCAGTACCAATTCATTAGTGATTAACACAAATAATGCAACAAAAGGAAAAAGTTATGAAAGCTCAAAAATTGAACAAATAGGGGCGGAACAAACTTCAAACATTGAAGATGAAGAAACAAATGATGATAATATACTCCTTAAAAAGCTTTACAAGCATCACCATTGTTAGGACATATGTGATTCAATGTTAGGACATATGTCACTATTTTATGTAATTGGCTAATCTTTTGACAAAACACACTTTACTTGTAATTGGGTAGATCTAGGACGTGTTTAATACTTCAAGAAACAAAGTTTCAAGTTCAAGTGTTAAAGCCATGCAAGTCTGTCCAAGAGCTAAGTCAGAAAGTGCTGTTCATTAAATCTCGACAGCTAGCTCGACAACTAGCATTTATCGAGGATTAAAAAGCTGTGAAGCCCATGCCTCGACAACTAGCTCGATAGATGGCTATCTATCGAGGTTTATGAAGTTCAGTTTTTCAGGACTGTTTTTCATCCAATCCGTGGATATATGTTTGGGCCTTCTTTTCTCACAACCCTAAACATATATAAGGATTATTTTAAGGGCCGTAAAAGGTTACGCATAATTGCACAAGAGCAAATTTCACAAGAGTGAAGAAGTGTGACCGGAAACCTAGTTTTGCCCTAATTCTTGAAGAAGCTACTATGTTTTTACACCATAGGATTTTGTGACCAAGCAATTTCATGATCTTCATCGTAGGATGAACATAAGAACTTTGCAGTCAACAACCTTCTCTAGTTGGTGATTGAAGTTGCGTACTGGATCTGCGCAATTGGTTAGTCACGTACTAGGAGCCGTGCATTAAAAGGAGAGATTGTCACTACAGAACAAGTCCAATTGGGTATTGGGGTAAGGGTTCAACTGTGGGTTAGTATAAGGTATTGTGATTCCTTTACTTGTAACCGTTTCTTTTGATAATAGTGGATTCTCAGGAGTGGTGACCTAAAAATCACCCGATGGGGTTTTTGCTGTATAGGTTTTCCCCATTCGTAAACAAATTATCGTGTCAATTTATTTTTCACTGCATACTTAGTTTATTTGGTGATTTGTTTGTGCTACCACGTACATTGCATGTTAATTTGATTAATTAATAAACTTGGCTTATTAATTAATTGATTTATCATAAGAGGTCAATACATTTTTGGCCTATCAAGTAGTATCAGAGCAGGCACACTTTGATTAAGGTTAATCTTTGTTGTATGATCCAGTGACCCCTGTTTGTCATGGATAGAGGACAGTCTCTTATTATACCTCCTTTATTTGATGGCACTAACTGTGTGACGTCCCGGTCACCTGTCCATCCGTACTGATATAGGAGTTTTACTCCAACATGGATAGATTTGATTTTTCAGTACCTTAGTTTTTCACTCGCATTCGAGGTACGCGCATTGTGGTCATACCGGATATTGTATCTGATGTGCTCCATGTCCCGAGGGTAGCACATCCTAACTAACCTGGTTATGATCGACTGAGGACTATGTCCAAAGACGAGCTTATTTCTGCTTTTTGTGAGCGTCCATCTGATTGGGGTGATCGTCAGTTCACTCCTTGTTTGGCCTTTGCTAAAGGCCCTCGATTTTTGAACATAGTTATGACTTTTGTTCTTCATCCTTTATATCATTATAACTGTAATACCGAGCCCCGTGCTCGATTTTTTCTTTCCTTGTTAGAGCATCTCACTATAGATTTTCCCTCCCATTTTATTCTTTCTATTCTAGATGTGTATAGGGATTCGGCAACCCGTGATAAGCTTATCTTCACTTTGGCTATCACGAGGATTTTACGCCATTTTTCTGTTCCCTTTCCCATGTCCAACCACTTCCATGTTATATGTGCCATTGACGCCGCTACCGTTAAACGAAGTGAGGTGCAGTTTCGATCGAGGCGGTCCAGTATAACAGCTCCTCCAACTCTTTCGGCTCCATCCACCTCCGCTCCCTCTACTTCTGCGGGAGGTGTGACACTGGAGGCGATCATGGCATAGCTTCAGTGCATGTATGCTCGCCTTGATACATTATCTACTGAGTTGTATCAGGTGAACACCTATGTCGGCCGTATTGCTAGACGGCAGGCTCGCCTTGGTGGCTTTGTGGAGATTCTAGCTCTTCCAGCGGTGACGAGATGTCTGCTTGATACTCTTACCCTTTGTCACTTGTGGCAAAAAGGGGGAGTGGTTTTGGATATAAGAGTAGTCATACTCGTAGGGGGAGCGTTAGTATAGGAGATTTTTGTTAGGGGGAGAGTGCACATTGAGGGATGTAATGAGGATTAGATGTATTTTTTTTTCTTTCTATTTCAGATACATCACATTTTTTATATTGGTCTTGTGACCATTTTTACATAATTTGTACTTATATTCTTTATATATTTGATGTATGTTTTTCACCTACCTTTACATATGTTGTTTCTTTTCTATCTTTATACACATGTTTCTTATATCTTGTATGCAATCTTATAATTCTGTTTCAAACTAAGATGCCTTGATGAGTTTTGTTTAAAGTGTTTTAGAAATACACGTTGTCAAAGTCTACTTGCCATAAACTCTTTTCTTGCAAAGTTTTTCAAGAGTTTGTGTTAGGATAGATTTTATTGTATTTAACAAGTGAATATGAGTTGAGTGATTTATGACTTCTCTCATATCTTATTTGTTTGTTGTGGTTTTGTCACGGATTGCTAAAGGGGGAGATTGTTGGGACATATGTGATTCAATGTTAGGAACATATGTCACTATTTTATGTAATTGGCTAATCCTTTGACAAAACGCACTTTACTTGTAATTGGGTAGATTTAGGATGTGTTTAATACTTCAAGAAATAAGGTTTCAAGTTCAAGTGTTAAAGCCATGCAAGTCTGTCCAAGATCCAAGTCAAAAAGTGTTGTTCATTAAATCTCAATAGCTAGCTCGACAACTAGCATCTATTGAGGATTAAAAAGCTGTGAAGCCCGTTCCTGGACAGCTAGCTCAATATATGGCTATTTATCGAGGTTTATGAAGTTCAGTTTTTCAGGACTGTTTTTCATCCAATCCATGGATATATGTTCGGGCCTTCTTTTCTCACAGCCTTAAACATATATAAGGATTATTTCAAGGGCCGTAAAAGGTTACACACAATTGCATAAGAGCAAATTTCACAAGAGTGAAAAAGTGTGACCGGAAACCTAGTTTTGCCCTAGTTCTTGAAGAAGCTGCTGTGTTTTTACACCGTAGGGTTTTGTGACCAAACAACTTCATAATCTTCATCGTGGGATGAACATAAGAACTTTGCAACCAACAAACTTCTCTAGTTGGTGATTGAAGTCACGTACTGGGATCCGTGCAATTGGTTAGTCACGTATTGGGAGCTGTGCATTAAAATGAGAGATGGTCACTTCAGAACAAGTCCAATTGGGTATTGGGGTAAGGGTTCAACTGTAGGTTGGTATAAGGTACTGAGATTCCTTTACTTGTAACCTCTTGTTTTGATAATAGTGGATTCTCGGGAGTGGTGACTTTAAAATCACCCGATGGGGTTTTTGCCATGTAGGTTTTCCCCATTCGTAAACAAATCACCGTGTCAATTTATTTTCCACTGCATACTTAGTTTAATTGGTGATTCTTTTGTGCTACCATGTACATTGCATGTTAATTTGATTAATTAATAAACTTGGCTAATTAATCAATTGATTTATCACAAGGGGTCAATACGTTTTTGGCCTATCAACCATACCACAATAACAAAGCATTGAAGAAACCAAAAAAAAAAGAAAGATTTTGTAATGAAACTCTTTATTACATCACATAATAAAGATTAATAATATGGAATGAATTAATATGCTTTTGCCAACTTTTATTATATAATATTACTCCAAAATAGTAGTATTTTTTTTTTTTGCTCATTGCTTGAACTTTTTACTAACAAAGTTTTATAACAAATATGCTATAATATATGTAAAACATTCTCCAAAAAAAAAAAAATTACACAAAACATTATAACATTATCCGTGCATCGCACAGGCAACTTACTAGTTTTATAATAAAAACATGCTCTTGGTTTTGGCAGGTAACGAAAGAAATATAACTCAAATTGCCACCATTGTCACGACTGTTATCATTTTGATACTTGTCATTAGCCTTTGCATCTTTTTAAAAGTGAGAAAGAGGAAGCCCAAGGATTATTTTCAAGGTAAGTTCTCAATGTTACTTGTTATTTGGAAGCTATTCTCATATATTTTGAGGGTCTTGTTAACAGATGCCCTTAAAGCATTTGTTAATAAATCATTATAGAAAAGTTTTGATACCATTTTCATGAAAAATATAGAAATGTGTTTTTTTTTTCTTTTTCTATAAAAAATTTCTAATAATATTTCTTAAATTAATGTTCTTAAGGTATCCGTTAACTTTTAATATATTATAATAACAACTTTAACAATGTGAGTCATGTGATGCATATATAGGAAATAATGTCTTTCTTATAAGTACATGGCAAAATTCTGGTAACATCATTTAGCTTTTTCAAAAAAGAAATAGTTGTAAATGATCCCGTTCCTAGGGGCGGCGCCACCTTAAGGCCAGGGTGGTCCCAGGACCACCCTGACCTAAATTTTTTTTTTTTATATATATAATAATTTAAAAAAATTTATTTGTCTACCCTTCAAAAAAAATTTGGGAACACCCTTAGGTTTTTTTATGCCAATAAAATTAAATTTTTCTCCATAATTTGTTCTACATTCAGTGGATGAATGATTGCTTGGTTGTGTACATTGAAAGAGATGTAGCTTGTAGTATTGATAATAAGACTATTATGCACTGATTTCAAAATATGAAAACTCGTGGAAAGCAATCGTAAACTCTGTGTGTTTTTTTATTGTTGTTGTTGTTAATATATGAATTTCTCTTTTTATTAGATTGTAAAATTTATGCTTCTTAAGAAACACCCTGAGAAAAATTCTTGCAGCTGCCAGTGCTTGTTCCCCCCAAATTTGAGTATGTGACTACCTCAATCTTCTAAAAATAGATCTCTTGCCAGTTTGACTATAAAAGTTTGTTTCAATATGATACCATCTTTTAAAATTTCATTTGTTTCGGCTAAAAATTTCTATGTTTTCCAGTTTTGGTGTGACAGATGGTAACATTTTCCATTTTCCATTGTCAACAAAAACTAGAAAAAATTATTGGCTTCATCCCTTCCCGTTTCAACTCCTCTATGCTGCAACTAGCACTTCTCGGCTCTCACACATTGTCAATGGGTATTGCCGCCCACCTACTTGCCACCATCAACCCAACCACATCTTTCAACTGCCTGTTGGCCACCAATCATCATCAGTCATTACCACCACCAATTGTCAACCTCCGGTTGCCATTTAGCCCACCTTCTATCAAACCAAAGCCAATAGCCATCCACCAATCTTCAGCCATAGTAGCACCCAATCACTGGGTACCATCAGTTGCTACCAATAACTCACTGTCTCCATCTTTGTCATCACCACCATCCATCACTGCCACCACCATCACTTTCCTTCCGCTAACTATCATCTCCGTTAGGAATTTTCGGTGCAACCAAAAGTTTAAGATTAACTTTTCAAGTTACAACCAAACAATGAAAATAAATCATTTCCCTCAATGAATATTTTTGTAGAAAGTATTTTATTCTGATGAAGCCTAAATTTGACACATGGTTTGCTAAGAAAAAAAAACCAAGCTATATTTGGAAAATTAAGCTAGAATCCAAAAATGTTGTGTCAAAGCTGTAGCTATTTACACAATTTTTTCTTTGATTTTGTTATACATTATTGAAAAGACCCACGGCAATACTAGCCCACGAATATAATTGGAAGCGATAGTCTCTGTTTTTTTCTTTTTCTGTTTTTAGAGAGAGAGAGAGTTGAGGTTCAAGCTATGGACATGGGAACCACAAAGGATAACATTATCATTGTACTATCACTTAAACCCCAATTAGAAGCGCCATAATTTATTGTAGGCTTTTGCATTAAGTATATAAGGCTTTAGAATAAATAATATTCAGAAATTTATTACATTTGATTTGAATTGAATCATGTCTAATAATTTCAAATCTCTTTGTAAAGCTTTGATTAGTTCTCCTCTGCAAGTAAATGCTCATCCATTACATGCTCCTCTATGTAAGTGTTTTACTCTAATTTAAAGAATGAACTTGCCTCTATTAAATTTGTATATAACTTGTTCTTCTTGTGAAGTTCTAGATGTGAAGTCCTTGAAAAAAAAAGACGTGAAGCCCTTGCAATTCGATTATGGCAGTATTATAATTGCGACAAGTAACTTTTCTGAAGCAAATAAGCTCGGGAAAGGTGGATTTGGGGCAGTTTACAAGGTATGAGAATGTTATTATATGAACTGAACTATTAATCATATTTCCTAATGTGTTGAACCAATAATGTGTGAAACAAATATTTCTAATTCCTTGAAGTTGAGTTAGAGATTATTTTATCCATAAATTATATTCTTACATATATACAGGGTAAGCTTTCAAATGGACAAAAGATAGCTGTGAAAAGATTATCAATGAACTCCAGACACGGAGATTTAGAATTCAAGAATGAGGTCCTCTTAGTATCCAAGCTCTAACATCAAAATCTAATTAGGCTCCTTGGATTCTGCATAGAAGGAAATGAAAAACTTCCTATCTATGAATTTGTGCTTAACATAAGCCTTGATCACTTCATATTTGGTATTCTTTCTTTTCAATATTAGTTTATAAGCTGATCAAAACAATTTAAGTTGCTAAAAAACATTTTAATTCCTTTTTGTTGAAAAAGTCAATTTAAAATATTTGATTACTAATTTGGTTTCACGAATATTTAGATCCTACAAAGCATGCTCAATTAGGTTGGGAAAGGTGTTATCAAATAATAATAGGTATTGCTAGAGGAATTCTTTATCTTCATGAGGATTCTCGACTTTAGATAATTCATTGTGACCTTAAAGCTAGCAACGTTCTATTAGATGCAGAAATGAATCCCAAAATTTCAGATTTTGGTATGGCAAAACTGTTTGTACCTGATCAAATTGAAGGCAGTACAAATAGAATTGTGAGAACATGGTAAGCATCAAAACTTGCTAATTGCTAGAGCTAACTACTGCAATCCTGCATGCATAGTAAAATTCAGTTCAATAGACTACCTGTGTCAGAGTACTAACAAGAAAGCCATAAAAGAATTGAAAGTTGAACATTTTGAATGTAACTATTACGAGCTCTATTGTCATTTACATTGATACTAGCTTTGTTTATATTGATATGTAGTGGATATATGGCTCCCAAATATGCAATGTCAAGACAATTTTTAGTGAAGTCAGATGTCTTTAGTTTTAGTGTGTTAATCTTGGAGATTGTAAGCGGTTGGAAAGTTATTTGTTTAGATAGTGGAGAGAATAGGGAGCATCTTCTAAGCTATATATATTTGAATATTCGAAGTTACATTTCCATTATTTTGAAAAAATAAATGATAAACTAGAATGTTGAACGATTTCTTCTTTAACATGGTATATGCACATTGGTATATTTCTGCAGGCATGGAAAAATTGGATGGAGGGGATTGCTACAAATCTCATAGATCCTACATTAAGGGATAGTCCAATAACTGAAATAATGAGATGTATCCACACTGGACTACTAAGCGTTCAAACACTTGCAGTTGCAAGACCAAACATGACTTCAGTTGTTGCCACGATTAATAGCGATTCTATCACTCTCCCTGTACCTACATGACTTTCATATTTCACGCAGAGTGATGTTGTATTGGACACACCATTGCAACAAGACATTGGTTCTCACGTAACTAAGTATGAGCTTTCAATTACTAAGTTATATCCCAGATAAAGTTTTGTAAATAAGCGTACAATAAGCACATTTGTCACGAAGTCTCCTGGTTTATTTATTTATGGGAAATATTAACCAATACTCTTAAAGCATTGGTTCAGGAACTATTTTTAGAAATATTTTATTGGGTAAAACAATAAATGCTGTTGACAGCTTTATATATTTCTCATGAAAATGGTGCAAAAAATTTCCTATTATAGTTTATTAACAATTAGCATATGTTAACATAACCCTTTATTTATTTTTTGATTTATTGTTGAATAACTTCACTTCATTGCGAAGGAACAAAATAGGGTACAAAGGAATCTTCCCCATCTCCACCTTCAATGCAAAAATAAAATTTTATTACAGAAAAGGCACACTTTGTAATATTGTAGGCTACAAAATTTTTGTAGTGGCTTAAGTAACTCAAGGTGCAAATTCATGTGAAGGTGATTTGCAGCTTTAGAGATCGGATTTAGTGGTTACCAAAAGTCACCTGTTGTAAGAAAGTTAGTTAGGCTGCAAGTGATCAATTAGATATCAGCCAATGAGATTAGTTTGAAACTAAATAGTTAGTGCTTTAGTTAGTTAGTTCTTTGAGTACAATTAAATGGCATAGGACCTAATTACTTAGCTTTGATTGCAATTTTCAGAGATTGTGTTCTCTGTGCAGAGGTGTTTAACCAGAATTGCCCGGTCAACACCGGTGGTCAATGGTCTGCTGACCTATAACTAGGTCTGACGTGGCTAGGATGAATGGTGATCATCCATGATTTATGATTGAGCCGAGTGATTGTCGGTAGGGGTGTCAATGTTCGACCCAACCCGCAAACACGACACGAACCCGACACAGGTTTTTTCGGGTTAGAGTTGGGCCTTAATGGGTTTGGGTCATAAACGGGTCGACCCGAAAACGACACGATAAGAAATGTGTCATAAGCGGGTCAACCCGCGTAACCCGCAATAGACACGTTTGACACACCAATTTATTTATGTTAACTCAAAATGACTCAATTAACACAACCCGTTTAACTCGTATAACAAATAAATATTTATTTTATTTTAGATTTGTCAAATACCTTTTATATCCAACATATATTTTAAATTTAAAAAGAAAAGTGAGTAAATCCAAAAATTTACAAGGGATATAATTGGAAATTAAAACTTTACAAACCCTAGATCTCTAAACCCTACAAACCCTAAACCTCTAAACCTTCCTATAAATATCTTTTTCTTTTTCTTTTTCTTTTTCTTTTTTTCTTTTTTTTTTTTTTTTTTTTTTTTTTTTTTTTTTTCAGTCGTACTACTCTTCTCACGCCAATTCTCAAACTCTAGATGAATGTTATATTTTTGTTGAACTATATTATTTTGAACGTGGGTTGAAAACTTGAAGTGTATGCACTGCTTTTTGAGATCGATGTAAAAAAAATTATTTCTAGATGAATGTTATATTTAATATTATGCAAGTTGAAGTGGGTTGTGTTATATTCGTGTCAACCCAACACGACTCGTTTATTAAACGTGTTAAATGGGTTGGGTCAGGTCAACCCGCCTTATTAACAGGTCGGGTTAGGGTTGAAAGATCATGACACGATTATTAAATGGGTTGGGTTAGGGTTGAGCCATTTAGTCGAATACCCCTACCTCGACACGACACGAACCCGACACGCTAACCCGAATTGACACCCCTAATTGTCGGTCGTGGGCTTCCAGAACAGAAATTTATATGTTATCAACTTATCATGTATTATACAAGAAGTGATGCAGGGGTGTTCCTATAAATAAATAAAAAATGATGCAGAAGTGCAAAATAGACAAAAACTAAAACACGTCTAATTGAAAAAAATAAGAAACAAAACTCGTTTACACACATTTACTTTTGAAAAATAATCTTGAATCTACTATAATCCTTATATCCACAAGAAAAAGAGAGTTTGGAATCCACAAGAAGGTTGAGAGAATAATTCTGAAATTTGACTTGAATACCTGTTTAAGGGCTTTGTAAAACTTGACAAACAAAAAATTGTTTTTTTAAAATAAATCTTAATAAATACCAAACAGTAATAGGAACCTAATTTGACCCAAAAAAACATTAAAAGTATTTAAAACCAAAGAAATAAATACCGTAAATTTAAAATTAAAAAAATACATAAAAATATTAAAATGAATAAATTACAAAACTCAAATTGTAGAGTATGTTCTACATCAAGAAGGATGTTTTTCCTGGGCAATGGAGTTTGATTCGCATGCATGCTATGGGTAGTAAAAATAATATTATTTTGCCAATGTACTTGGTTTTAATCTGGTTATAAGGCTTTGTCAAACCCAAATTATATGTCTCAATTTCATGCTATTTTTGCATATATATATATATATTAATAGCCAAAACTCAGAGAAAATCCAATTAGATTTTAATTGGATTCTCAATTTTGCGCCCAGTGTCCCATTTAATTTTTTATTTTGTGCCAAGTAAATTATTGAGTGTAAAAATCGAAGAGTCCAAATACAATTGGATTCTAAATTGGATTTCAATTGGAGTCTAATTTTCCACCATGTGTCCATTTATTTATTTTTAAATTTTGTGGCAAGTGAATTATTGGTTGAAAAAATCGAAAAGTCTAAATCCAATTAAATTCTAATATATATATATATATATATATATTTTGAAATATGTAGTTTAAAAAAAGTGTAAGACAATACTATGTATAATTTGAATCTCTTTTTTAAAAAAAAAAGAAAAGAAAAAGAAAAGAAAAAAAAAGGCCACCACTCTGGGAAATATAACCTTAAAAACTATTATTTTTTAAGAAATATAATTATATGAGTAAGATATTTCCTAAAATATATTTTTAGTTTGATTTAAAATGCTTTCATTCCATTGTCTTCAGGGTCTATTATTGTGTTGTCATTAAACAAATAGATAGTAATAAGTATTACATTACAACATTTTGTATTCCTTGTAATACCTATTCCTATTCCTATTCCTATGTAATTATTGTTATAGTTTACCAAACATACCCTTATATTGATTTTTCATAGAGAGGGAGAGAGAGAGGGGGGTAGAAAATCAATTCCTACCTGCTGATGAAAACCCTTGGCCACTAATCTAGCCTTATACCTTGAGATAGAACCATCACTATTGAGCTTGAGTTTAAAAACCCACTTGCACCCAACTAGATTCACATAAGGAGGTGTAGGAACCAAAGACCAAGTCTGTTGCTTTTGGAGTGCCTTAAACTTAGCATCCATTGCCACACACCATTTGGGATATTGGGCAACTAGCTTATGGGAAGGAGGTTCTATATAGGTATAATCTAGAACAGCTTTATAATAGAATTTGGACTTGGGTTTGGTAATGCCACTCTTAGATCTAGTTGTCATAGGATGATGATTGGAGACAATGTCATTAGATGTGGACTGTGTGGTTGAAGACTCAGGTAAAGCAGTAGTAGGTATAGAGGAGAGGTTAGGTGGTGGTGCAGCTAAAGGATTAGGAACAGGTGATGGTTGGGACAGAAGTGATGATGGAGATGTGAGTTGATCAGGAAAGAGGCAAATGAAGACTGATGAGAAGTGATTGGTACTGACACTGAGGCAGGTAATGGTGAGGAATAAGCACCTAGTAAAGATGGATGATTTGAGGAATGTAGATACAATTGATTTGATAGCCAAAGTGAATCAGAAAAAGCACTAGTAAACGGTGATGCAATAGCAGGAGAAGTGAGTTGTGGAAAAGGAAATTTTGACTCATTAAAAAGAACATGTGTAGAGATGTAAATATGTTTGGTTTGAGGATCAAAACAAAGGCATCATTTTGAGGTAGCAGGGTAGCCTAGAAAGATGCACTCCTTGGTTCTAGGTTCAATTTTATGACTAGTGTATGATATGAGATGAGGATAGCATGCACATCCAAAAACTTTCAATTGTGTAAGGTCAGGTGGTGAGGAATACAGTTTGTACCAAGGAGATTGAAAATCAAGAACAGGAGTAGGGAGTAGATTAATTAGACTAAGAGCTGTTTGCACAGCATAGGACTAGTAAGAAGAAGGCAGTGAAGATTGTGACAGAAGTGAGATTGTGGTTTCAATGATATGCCTGTGTTTCCTTTCAACAAGACCATTTTGTTGAGGAGTGTAAGGACAAGAAGTTTGATGAATGATACCTTGTTGGAGCAAGAAAGTTTTAAGCTCATTTGAGGTAAATTCACCACCTCTATCAAACCTGGAATTCTTGATCTTGGTGGAGAACTGATTTTCAATTATAGCTTTAAAATGAACAAATTTAGTAAAGACCTCTAATTTTGACTTAAGTAAGTAAAGCCAAGTGAACCTTGTGTAGTGATCAACAAAAAGAACATAATATCTAAAGCCATTAATGGAATTTATAGGTGCAGGAACCCACAAATCAGAATGAACAAGTTCAAAAGGAGAGGAAGCAGTAAATTAAGATTTAGGGAAAGGAAGATTGTGCATTTTACCATACAAACAATGGGTACAAGAATGATCAACAAAATTACACTTATTCATTACAAATTTGATATCAGGAAAAAGGATTTTGAGTACTTGATCATGAGGATGACCAAGCCTCATATGCCTAAGAGATTTATTGAAAGCAGTAAGCCTAGTAACACTGTTGCAAACCTTAGATGACAAAGCTTGAATGGAAAGCAGATTTTCATCAAAATAGCACTAGCAATTGTTATCATGATAGATTTTATGGATAGAGGCAAGATTTGATGCAATAGAAAGAACTCTAAGAAACTATTAGGATGCAAGGTAGAATAAAAGGAGGGAATAAAGGAATTACCTATATGTGTAATAGGCAGATTTTGGCCATTGCCAACAATAAGGTGATCTTAACCATTGTAAGGCTTTAGAAAGCTGAGATGGTTGAGCCTGGATGTGACATGATCCGTAGCAGTACTATCATCTAACCAAGGCTGCTCCTGAGCAAGACAAGCATTGGATGCAATTGCCATTGTAGCAAGTTTGGTAGGTGGATGCTTGCCTTGATAGGCATAATCCATCCTATGATAACAATCAATTGCCAAGTGTCCAAGCTTTCAACAGATCTGATAAGTTGGCCTTTCTGACCTTGAACTTGCAACATTGGACTAAGATTGTTGTAATTGATTGAAATGAGAATATTGAGGTGATTGACCATTAGATCCTCTACCTCCTCTACCACCTCTATTGTTGTAATTTCCTCTGCCTTTTCCTTTATTGTATGATTGATTATAACCACTATTGCCATTAGGTTTTGAATTGGCAGTGGCTGCCATGGCAAAGATAGGATCTTTAACCTCTAATCCTTCATTCAAGGACTCGTCCTTTGCATTTAGCATAGTTAAGAGTTCATCTGTTGGGAAATTTATACCCTGGTTGACATAATTAGCAAGTTTTAAACCCAAGTTGTTAATTAAATTTATAATGAATAAATTTTGTTAAAACAAACTAACATCAATATCATGTCAATATATAGCAGAAAAATAAATAAGACAAGATATGATGACCCAGGAAAACCAATGAAACAAACTAGTTTCACAGTAAAAAACCTAAGGGGAAACCTTCCCGAAAAGCAATTCACTATAATAAAGAGAAGTTTTAGATCGAGTACAAAACTTTTGTCCCTAGATCCTACAATCCCCGTAGATGAACTTACAGCAGAAACATTCTACTGCTTCAAAACCTCTAAACTCTTCAATATATGAACGCCACCCTTTTTGCACGGATTCCTGTATGTGACTAACCAAAGATGAAAGGCTCTCAGTTGTGACTAACTCACCAACTTGAAGAAGATGTTGGCTGTAAAGTTCTCCACTTCATCAACAATGAAGATCAAGAAGCACTTGGTTACAAAACCCTAAGGCGCAAAGACGCAGTAGCTTCTTTCAAAGAGAATAAGGCACTCGATCACCTTTTGCATGTGTTCTTCTTATATTCTCTTATGTGATGGCCTTTAAAATAAGCCTTATATATGTTTAGGTTTGTGAGAAAAGAAACCCTACACAAATACTTAAGCATGGGTCGAAAATCAAATCTGAAAAACTGATTTTCGTAATTCTCGATAAATATAGCTGTCAAGCAGTTGTCGAGACCTTGATAGATAGAATTTGTTGAAAGCTATCGAGACTCATTAAACCTCGATAGATATCTGTCGAGAGCTATCAGGAATTTATCCAGCTTTAATGAACAACCCTTCTTCACTTGTTTCTTGGTCCAATCTTCATGGCTTTAATACTTGACTTGAACAACATGTGTCTTGAAGTATTAAACACATCCTAGATCTATCCAATTACAAGTAAAGTGCGTTTTATCAAAGGATTAGCAAATTACATAAAATATGTCCTTAACATCATCAAAGCTCAACTGAGTACTCCTAGTCCTTATAGCAGACCTAAATGCATTATACTCCTTAGGAAGACCCTTAATTGCTATATGAAGAAACTCTTCACCATGTACAATTACTCCAACTGCTAGTAGTTTATCCCTCACAACTTTGATTTTCTGTAGGTAGAGATCCACCGAATCAGCTTCCTTCTTAAGGTTGTGCAATTCACCTTTAAGATTCATGATGTGTGACCTAGAGATAGAAGAAAATCTATTCTCTAATACTTTCTAAACCTCCATAGTAGAGGTACAACCAACAGTGAGTGCTAGGATAGAAGAAGACAGAGTTGAACTCATAAAAGTAAGTAATGCCTTTTCCTTTGATTTCCAAATCAAGAAATCTGGATTTAGAATTGAAGTGAAATTACTAGAAAGATCTTTGAGAAATTTGTCATGGATCAGCTGAGGCTCTTCAAGGAGCTCAAACAAGGAGTAAGTCTTTAAAACCATGGAGATTTGATGCTTCCACACAATATAATTTGTGTTGTCTAGCTTCACAGTCATCATATTGGCCATGTTTGAGAGCAGCAAAAGTGGTTGATTGATTAAATTCACTGAGGAACTTGAAGAAGTAGAGGAAGAAGCTGTTGTTGAGTTTGATGCAATCATCGTTGAAGCTGAAGCTGCCATTGTTGAATTCTGAGGTGGCTCTGATACCATGAAAAAATTCTTACTGGATTGAAGCAAGATTTAATACTAAAGCAAAGGTTGAATAACCAAAAGTATTGCAGGAGAGAAAGAATAAAGAGAGAGAGAGAATTTGAGAGAAAAAACTTCTATATTGAAAAATTCTTTTTCTTGCTTAATGATACATCTGAGCCTTTTTCACTATTTATAATACAATCTGTGATCATAACAGAATAATTAGGAGCTCCAAATTATACGAATCAAGTCCGTGATTTTAGGGAAGATTAACTGCAACAGAAACTGTTTTTGTGCCACAATAACTGTCATTTGAACCAGCCAAAATGTCACCGTTTGAGAGCTTCTCATCCGCTTAACTTGTAGACAATCAAACGCTGCGTTTTGTCCAAGACTGATTAATGAAACGACGCGTTCCACTCAGTACTAACAGATATATTAATCTTGTCTTGAAACTCTGTCGTTTTGGTCCTTCTGCTTCTTCCTTGAATTGATTTTAGAATCACCATCTTCAACACTGAATGCCGGGGATTGCTTAAAAATGTTTGTCGCCAGGCGAAGAAAAGAGTTTCAGATCCTTAGCCCAAGTTGCTATCTACAGTATGCCAACTACTCTTCTATTGAACAGCCACTAGCACTGCCTTTGCTCGTCGCCGCACCCACCGCCACCGCTTCCTCTGCCATCTGATAATGGTAAGACACGTAGATTTTTGTTTCACATGGCAAGTTCCCCTGCATATTTTGGCTTTATTAAACCATCCAATTAGGCAAATTTGTAGATCAATCCCCCTGTTTAAGCATAGAATTGGGATTGAGATTAGAACTAATTCATCCAAAACCTCTGTTTGGGAAAGATTATATCCTGCAACAGTAATATGGGATCAATGCAGTTGCTGCAGTCAATACCCTCACTCAAGAGGGGGGTCTCATAATTAAGTATGTTTCATAAGATAATTTTTTTATATTATTTATTTGATTTTTTTGGCTAGTGACCATTTTTAACTTAGGAGTATTTAATTTGACAAACAAAAAAATAATCCCACATAGGCGAAAAATAAAAGGTATGGTAATCGGTTACTTCCCTGAAATGGGAAATATTTCTTGCCCAATTGGTACATGTTGTCAGGGACGGAACCGTGTACAAATAGGGTGGGGCTATGGCCCCCTCAAATTTTTTAAAATATTAAATAATAGGTATATATTTAAGATTTTAGAAAATAAGTCCATGAAAAATTATATTTGCCCCTCTCAAGAAAATTATATTTGCCCCCCTCAACTTCGAATCCTAGTTCCGTCCCTACATGTTGTCCTAGCAGGAGTATTGGACTACAATTTTCATTCTAGGTATTGAATCTAGACTGCTACAAAACTACGCGATATCACTTGGTTTTTTTCTTTCACAATTTTCTTTTGCTGTGGCACACCAAGGAATATGTTGTGGTATCTATTCTATTCTTTTTTGTTTTTTTTTTTTTCCCCCACTTATTTCTTGGTTTCGTGGTGATGAGTTATGGTTTTTGTATCAATTAAGATAATTGAAGAAGACAACTTTTCTGTGGAAAATAAACTTGGGAGAGGTGGATTTGGGGAAGTTTACAGGGTAGAAAAGCATTATGATATGAAATGCATTATTATTCAATTCCTTGGAGTTGAGTTTTTTTTTTTTTTTGAGAAGGCCTTGGTCCTTGGAGTTGAGTTAAATAATCATTTTTTTTACATTACTCTCATATATATACATGTGTGTTTAATGGACAAGAGATAGGTGTGAAAAGGCTTTCAAGAAATTCTAGACAAGGAGATCTAGAATTTAAGAATGAAGTCTTGGTAGTAGCCAAGTTCCAAAACACCAAAATTTAGTTAGGCTCCTTGGATTTTTCTTAGAAGGAAGAGAAAGACTTTTGGACAAAGTTTAACTATAAAATTGGTTGTAGCCTTAAGCTACAACCTTATTCAATAAAATAAACATTACTATATATTTTGAAATTCTAATCGTTGAATTGCATGTTCTTTACTCTCTTAATACACATGTTAAATTTTGTGTCAATCGGATATTATTAACTATATGATCTAAAAGCTAATATTTTTTGCATAATTTTAAACTACAAAAACTTGAAATTGAAATAATTTATTAATGACATATCTATTGATCTTTAGTTTTCTTGAAATTTTGCAAGCATGGAAGATATAAGAAGAAGATGTAATCCAATGGTGGATTTGTCAAAATTCACCTCCAATAAAATGATATTGAACAATGTTGTAATCTAAAACTACAATCAATTTTGTAACTAAACTTTATCCAATACTTTTTATTTAAGAGTTCGTACTTAATACAAGCCTTGATAACTACATATTTAACACTTTTTTCATTTCATTGCTATTTTTTTATTATAATAAAAAAAAATTATTATAATAAAAAAAAAATTTGTTAAACAAGAATCTTGTTCTTTTTGTTGAGAAACTAATTTTTTTTAATATTTGATGAATAATTTGATTTACTGAATCTGTAGATCTAATGAAGTGAACAAATTAGATTGGGAAGGGCGTAACAAAATCATAAGAGACATTGCTCGAGGGATTCTATATCTTCTTGAGGATTCCGACTTCGGATAATGTGACACATTGGTATTGAAGGGCATAAATAGATGGGTTTACAGCACATCTTGTTGAATTTAAACTCCAAAATATTTTAATCTTCCTAACCAGGACAAATAATGTAGGTTTCTTAGAAGTTGGAGTACAGTTGGAAAATAAGAGAAGTCAAAGGTTTACTCCAATTATTCAAGAAAGTATCTCCTTTCCTTAGTCACATGCTTACGTGTAAGATAATTATTTAAAAATAATAATAAAAAGTGACAAAATTTGACCCAGACAACTTATTGGACTTCATTTTTTTTTTTTAGGGGGAAAACAATGACTAAATACTTTTTTTTTTCTAAGACTGAAAGTCTTTAACACATTTGAGAAAATAATGGGCGTTATTATTACTCACACTTTGTATTTCAATAACTGAAACCATGAATTTAACTCACAATTTCAATTTATGACATTGCGTGTAAAAGATTTCGCCCGAAAATAATTTATTTGGAGAATTATTTCTTACGGATGAATGATAATCATCTATATATAAGCATGTGGTCTGGTCAAGTAACGAATTTTCTGTTGAAGCCTAGGAGGTAAAATGTTTTCTTTCCACAACTCCAGAGCCTTTCTTTTCCTATCATTAGCTGTCTTTGCTCTTACCAGCTACATTAATTCCCAGCCTGAGCCAATCTACAATTATCACTATTGTTCAGTTGGACTAGGATCTCTTGAGCAAGCCAACGATGACTACTTATCCAACCTCACAGTCCTCTTGGATTCTTTATCCTCCAAAGCTTCCCAAAACTACAGCTTCTACAAAGCTATATCTAATAATACTGGCATCCACGGCCTCTTTCTCTGCCGAGGTGATGTTTCCCAATATACTTGCCAAACCTGTGTCAGCTATGTCAGCAATTATATCAAAACTCGGTGTCCAGTTAAAAGTGACATCGCATGGTACAACGAATGCATGTTAAGGTACTCTGACATTAATTTCTTTGGAGTGCCATAGACAGAGCCACGTGTTCATGAAGAACCTAATTTTGGAGCACTTGGTCTTATGAACAACTTGAGAGATAAAGTTTTAGCAACAGAAATGTTGTTCAAGGCAGGTAATATGTCAGTCGGTAATGGGAATGGTTTTAGATATGGGTTGGTGCAGTGTACAAGAGATATCAATAGTACTCAATGCGGAAATTGCCTACAAATACTGATTGAGAAAGTTCAAGACTGCTGCCAAGCAAGGACAGAGTTTCGAATAATAAGCCCAAGTTGCTTTCTAAGGTATGCCAACTACTCTTTGATTCAAGAAGCATCAGCCCCTGTGCTGCCACCGTTGCCATCGCCACTCCCTGGTAATGGTAAAATATATACTAATTTGGATCTTTCATGGATAGTTCCCCTAAATATTTTGGACTTATTTAATTGTAGAATCTGACCACTTTGTGGATGAACCCTCCCCACTTTGTAGGGGAAAAAATCCTCAACGTTTGAAATGGATTAATTTCATGCTTCATATCAAGTATTATAAATCTAAAAGTGATAGGATTTTGGTTGGTATATTTCATGAAAACTCAATCAAGATCGAGTCTATAACGCATGTCAAAAGTTCATGATTAAAAGATTCAAGATGCAGCTCAATGAAGACTTTTATTCAAGATTTATAAGAGTTCATGCCAAACCACTATATATATTATTAATAGCGGACGTGGGTAGACTTGGAGTAAGCTAAACCACATTAATTTTTGTATGTTGTGCTTAATATTTTATTGTCTCACATATTTTACAACAATTGGTAGAAAAGCTTCCACTATCGCACTATATTAAATAATTTGTTGTTGTTTCTCAAAAAAAAAAAATTAAAAAAAAAATTGTTGCAAGATATATTTAGGGTTTAAACAATACTTTTTTCTTAGATTTATAGAAAAAATTCCGCTATGTTTGCATTGGGATATAAAGAATGAGAGCTTTTTTCTTTTTCTTTTTTTGAGAAAAGCAGCATGAGAGTTAAACACCACTATAATATTAGGTTTGAAACCTACCCTTTTTTTGAACTTTTTTTTTTTCGCTAGTATCAAGATTTACCCTTTCGTTGACCTTATAGGTAATACTCATAGGTAATGTGTTGATGAGTTGTCATTTATTTGTGAATTAATTATTAGGTCAAATTCAGCATATACACACATTTTATAATAAAAACATGCTCTTGGTTTTGGCAGGTAATGAAAGAAACATAACTCAAATTGCCATCATTGTCACAACTGTTATCATTCTGATACTTGTCATTAGTCTTTGTATCTTTTTAAAAGTGAGAAAGAGGAAGCCAAAGGATTATTGTCAAGGTAAGTTCTCGGTGTTGCTTGTGATTTGAAAGCTATTTTCAGATATTTTAAGGGTCTTGTTAATAGATGCCCTTAAGGCATTTGTTAATAGACCATTATTGAAAAGTTTTGATACAATTTTCATGAAAAATATAAGAAGGTGTTAAATTTTTTTTTTTCCCAATAAAAAGTTTCTAAAAATATTTCTTAAATTAATGTTCTTAAGGTATTAGTTAACTTTTAGTATTTTATAATAACAACTTTAACACTGTGAGTCATGTGAAGCATATGTAGGAAATAATGTTTTTCTTATAAGTACGTAGCAAAATTGTGGTAACAGCATTTAGCATTTTCAATAAAGAAATAGTTGTAAATGACCCCGTTCCCTCCAAATTTGAGTGTGACTACCTCAATCTTCTAAAAATAGATCAATTGCCAGTTTGACTATAAAAAGATTGTTTCAATATGATACCATCTTTTAAAATTTCATTTCTTCCGGCGAAAAATTTCCATGTTTTCCAGTTTTTGTGCGACAGATGGTAACATTTTCCATTTTCCATTTTCCATTTTCGAAAAAACTATAAAACATAGAAAAAATTATTGGCTTCATACCTCCCCTTTCAAATCCTCTATGCTACAACTAGACATGGCAATACGGGTCATAATTTTTTGACCCGACCTGAAAAACCTAACCTGAACTCAATTTTTTTGACTTGAAGCAAAAACGGGTTGACCCGTGACCCGACCCGACCTGAATAACCCGTGACCCGACCCGTTAAAAAAATTCAGTAATTTTTTATTTCTATTAATTATTTCCTGATATTGTGTTCATAAAGCACAAAGTACCAAAACTAGTAATAATATATTATATATTCAATGTTTATCACAACAATTAAGAAAAGCATAAGTGCTACTATGCTTGACTGACATCACAAATTCACAATTCACAACACTACACTTTACACAAGGGGCAAGGACCAAGGCCGTCAGTCACAAGACTCAACCATTAAAAAAAAAATATCTCATCCAATGTTGCTTGCTAGCTGTAGTCCATCACTCAATTCACTCCATTGTCCAAAAGCCAAAGCACAAAATGCACTATACAATTATACAAACAAACCTGAAACAGTAATTTAATTTTTTTATAGTTATAATTATACAATTTTAATTTTTTATTGATTTGCTTTCATGGTATATTAAGTTATATTAAAATATTGTATTGTAGATGAAAATGCTATCGAAATTGGCCAACTTGAGCTACAATTTGCAAGTATGAATATTTGCAGTGCTGAATCTGCTACCAACGTTGAGTAGATTGAGATTGGGGTGTAATTCTTATAAAATATTTACTTATTCTTCTTTACTTAATATGTTATGTTTATTTTTAAATCTTTTTTTGTTTAGTTTATCTTTCTAAGTAATCTAACTTTCTATTATTTTAAATGCAACAGGAACATGTGCACTTAAGAAAACCGATAACTTGCTACTTTGCTGGCTTACTTGTTTTGTTAGTTTTAAGATCTATTTCTTTATTGAAGTTGTAAACTTGTAATTATATGCATTTTGGCATGAACTATTAACATTGAAGACTTTTTCCATCATGAATTTATGACTATAAATAATTTTTGTTATGCTCAAAAGTTAAAACTATCAGAATTGGAAGGATATTATCATATTAACAAGTGGCATTAAGTGCAATTCATTTGCTTAACTGATTTTATTCATTCTCTCTAAACAGGTTGTCATTGATTTGTTTTTGTAATTGAAAAAAAAAAATTGTTTGAAAAATACGGGTCAACCCGACCCGACCCGACCTGCAACCCGATTGACCCGTTTAAAAATGACCCGTTTTGACCCACAAATCCAATTGACCCGACCCGAACCCGACCTGACCCGCCCGTTTTGCCACGTCTACTGGAAAGACCCACGGCAATATAATAGCCCACAAATATAAATGGAAGCAATTGTCTCTTTTTTTTCAATTAGAAGCCATAATTTTGTTATAGAATTTGAGTTCTAGCCAGGTGTTATAGACAATCTCATAAGTTCATTGCAATTAGCCACGGAGAAACCGTGATGAGATTCTTTTACTGAACATATGTGGGATAATCATTCTGTTCATTCATATGTGAAAAAAGTACTTTGTTTTACCAACAATCAAACCACACAATTTCATTGAAACTAGTCAAACATTATCACAAAAATAAGAGATTAATTCAAAAATAATTAATATTTACTTCACTTGTATGTCATAATTATCATTAAAAAAATTGAATTGCCAACTATTAAGATTCAAATATTCATAGTGATTAAATGGGTTTAAGATCTACCTACTTACATAATTTCCAACTGCAACAGAAACAATATTGTGGGGACTGGATGTTGTCATTAAGATATGAAGATCATCTTTATGCCAAGCTCTTCCACCATTTAGTTTCACTTCACTGCTATAATCAAGTAATATGCTATGTACGATGAAAACATGGATTTGAAATTAGGATCATATTAATTATAATAAGAGGATTTGGAAAAAGTAAAAAAAAAAAAGAACCCAAAGAGTGTGGCAATGGAGATAGTAGGAGGGAGGGTTTATTTGTTTTGATTTGGAGGCAAGAGTGAAGAAATGAAGCAAAAGTGAGAGAGCCAAAGCCACCCTCAAACATCCATAAAAAAAGGCTCTTAAATTCCTCCTCTCTCACAGTGATTACTCATAAAACCAGGTCCACAATTTCTGTTATCCATCAGCTACATGCCCAAAAGAACAGCATATAATGAGTTATGTTGGATTAGTCTAATACCCAAAATCAATGAAATCCTCAAGATCCATATTGATATATCATATTAAGTCATAAATGAATAAGAAGAATCAACTAAAGGCATTACACTAGCTGGTTTCTAGTTAGTGTGGAATTACATGTCCAATAATCAAGACTCTTATTTATAACCGAGAACATATTAGACCAAAAAGGATCACAACCAAATAAAAAATAAAATAAATCAGTTTATGGTGATTATAGATAAATAATGGTTATGAATATCTAGAAAGAAGAAAATGTAATTAAAACCAATCAATAAACAGTTACTATAGTTTTAATGACTATATCACCAACACTTTTCTTTTTTCTTTTTTGCTGAATGACTATATAATTATTCTCACACAAGTAAAAGGGGAATGTTTCTTACGTCCTCATTTGTAGTTTTCAAAAAATTTGTCTACTTCAACACCTTGCTCTTATTAGCCAGTCTCATAATATGTATTTGTCTACTTACAAATCTCCCTCATCAATGTCTACTTCCACTTGTTCATCCACCACACACAAGTCAAGTCAGCCCCATCTTCCTCATGATTCTTGTCCACCTCAACCACATCATCTTTGTCATTGATTTCTTGTACATCATCTTCCTCACTAATTTCTGATCCAAATTCATTGTGTTGATCATCATCCATCTACATGCATGTCCAAATGAAAAGCAAATGAGTTATCAGTTATGTTACATTTAGTTTAAAATACCGAAAATCTACAAAACCCACAACAACCCATATAATATAAAAACAAAAAATAAACAGGAAATATAAAATTTAATCAAAACCCATATATTTATATATTAAATCGATATATTTAATAAATAAATAAAAATGCAGGGTAGAAGTTGGCATTGAGTGGGTGAGGGTTGGAGTAAACTATCTTCCAGACTTTTTTCACAATCCAATCCATATATTTATAATTAATTGATATTTTGCAATGCAAAATTAAAATAAAAGAAGAAGAAGAAGAAGAAAGGAAGGAGAGTTACCTCTGAATGACTGTCTGAATCAAACTGGGGTTCACCGTCTCTTTGCACATACTTCCAATCCAATTTGATGTTGGGGATGTGAGAAATCTTGTGCCAGTTCTCTCCGATCTCTCTTTGGAAACTTTTTATGAGAAGTTCTGAATCATCAATCACCAATTCTTTCAATAATGGAGTTGTATGCAAGTAGTCAAGACCTATTCTCACAAAATAAGAGTATATAAGTTTAGGTTAATCTGATAAAATCTTAGCTTTGAGTCTCAAACTATCATTTTAACTAGCTAAAGACATAAAGAGAAAAAAGAAAATGTTACCTTATTTGCATAGATTATCCAATTAGTAAAAATCTTAGAAACCATGGCTCCCAATAGAACAAAAAGTGCACCAGATACACCAACAGATATTGTAATTTCACATGTCATCATATAGCTAATATCCTCCAGAGCTGTTGGGAGAATCACCAAGGGATGATGAACAAAAGAATTCATATACCACTGGCTGATTGAACATTACTAACACTCTAGCACTTCTTTCACCTGCAATATTAGCTTAGGTGATTAATGATCAAAAAATTGAAATTTAACAAAAGCATGCGCTTGTACAAACAAATTTTTCTGTTACATTTGAAACCTCAACCTGTTCCTATAATGATAAATCTGATAACCAGTCATTGATTATCAAACATGAAAAGATTAGAAAGAAGTACTCACAGTTATGCATAATGCCAACAGCAAAGCCAGCCTTAAAGTCGTATTAGTTACTACACAAATACTCCTCTTCAAGTTCTTCCTCTACTAACTTTCAAAGGTGACCTGCTCACAATTTCCAGGCATGACAAACAACACATTTAGCACTGATGCAAGAGAATACACCCTAACATCCATATCTTGATTTTTGAGATATACAGACTCACATCCCGCAGGAGCTTATTTCCAAATTCTCCACCAGCTCCTTCAAGCACAAGTCCTAATCAAAATTAGCATACAATACTTTCAATCTTGCATGAATTTAATTTAGCCACAAGATTTAAGTGAAGCTAATTTAAGTTCTCACATATTAATGGAAGAGAAATGTGTCAGAAAGATATAAGACCATTTATGAGAATTCTAATTGACTAGGTTCTTAGCTGCCATATGGTTGTGCCCCATGTAGCACCCTGGACTGATGAATGATGGTTGATTAAGGATTCCTGACGTTTGTTCAATATAGCTTAAAAGTATACAAGGCCAAAGATTACTGTGGAATAACTTATAGGTATACAAGGCCTAAGAGAACCGTGAAAGAAGTTGCAACTGAAAGATTTAAATACCAAAGAACAAACTTTATAGTACCATTAATAGCCAAAGAGGTTTCTGACTTTCTGCTTCATCCTTGGCCAACACATCTTTTCTTAACCTTTTTGGACTAGGTTCAAACAGTCTACTTGCTGCTCAATACAGGGCTGACTTGTAATGGGCAAATCCCACTCCCATACTCCATCAAAACCATCCCTACAAGTTCAAAATCTTCTCTAGTAAAAAACACCAATATATTCCCATGTAGTGTTAAAGATTTTATAAACTAGCAGGGCGTTAAGTGTTACAAAAGTTGAGTACTATCCAGGTGTTATAGACAATCTCATAAGTTCATTGTAGTTAGGCACAAAGAAACTGTGATAGGATTGTTTTATTGAACAGATTTGGGATAACCATTCTGTTCATTAATATGTGACAAAAAGCACTTAGTTTTACCAACAAAATCACAAAAATAAGAGATTAATTCAAAAAGAATCAACATTCACTTCACCTATACAGCATTTTTATTAAAAAATTGAATTGACAACTATTAAGTTAGAAAAATTCATCGTGTTTGAATGGGTTTAAGATTCAATCACTTATATATTTTTTAACTGCAATAGAAACAGTATTTTAGGGACTTGATGTTGTCATTAAGATATGAAGATCATCTTTATGCCAAGCTCTTCCACCATTTAATTTCACTTCACCGCCATGATCAAGTAATATGCTGGGTGTGATGAAAACATGGACTTGAAATTAGGATCAGATCAAATACCTGAAGAGCGTTGCAATGGAGATGGTTGGAGGGAGGGTTTATTTGTTTTGATTCAGAGGCAAGAGTGAAGAAATGAAGCAAGAGAGAGAGAGAGAGAGAGAGAGAGAGAGCCAAAGCCACCGTCAAACATCCACAAAAGATACTTTTAAATTCCTCCTCTTTCACAGTGATTACTCAAAAAATCAGGTCTTCAATTTCTGTCATCCACCAGCTACATGCCCAAAAGAACAAAATATAATGGGTTATGTCAGATTAGTCCAAATACCCAAAATCAATGAAATCCGCAAGATCTATATTGATATATCGTATTAAGACATAAATGAATAAGAAGAACCAAATATAGGCATAACACTTACTGGTTACTAGTTAATGTGGAATTACATGCCCAAAAATCAAGACACTTTTACTTATAACCAATTAGACCAAAAAGGGTCATGACCAAAATTTTTTAAAAAGAAAATCAGTTTATGAATACCTAGAAAGAAGAAAATGTATTTTAGATTTGCAAATAGTGGGCTTAGGAGATAGAATGTTTGGTGGGAGTGTGTGATTTACAATAGAGTCTTGACATCCTTCTTCTCTCTCACCATCATCATTCAAACAAATTTTACTTGTGGCTAAAACATGATCACACATGCACACACACACACAAATTCAATAAAACCAATCAATAAACAGTTGCTATAGTTTTAATGACTACATCATTATTATTTTTCTTTTTTCTTTTTTGCTGAATGACTATATAATAATTACTTACCTCCTCCTTTGTGGTCTTCAAAAATCTTGTCCACTTCAATTCCTTGCTCTTATTATCCATCTTCTTCACAAATCTCTGTACACTCAGCTGACTGTACATGCAGTGGGTTGATCATCATCAAACACATTGGGTTGATTTGTGGTCTACATGCGTGTCCAAAAGAAAAGCATATGAGTAACGAGTTCTGTTAGATTTAGTTTAAAATACCGAAAATCAACAACACCCACAACGAACCCATATAATATTAAACCAAATAATGAACAAGAAATATAAAATTTAATCAAAACCCATATATCTATATATTAAATTGATATATTTAATAAATAAATAAATAAATGCATGCGTAGAAGTTGGCATTGAGTGGAGGAGAGTTGGAGTAAACTAAACTTCCGGACTGTTTTCACAATCCAATCCATATATTTATATTTAATTGATATATTTGCAATGCAAAAAATAAAATAAAAGAAGAAGAAGAAAGGAAGGAGAGTTACCTCTGAATCAATGTAAGGATCAAATCGGGGTTCACCGTTTCTTTGCACATACACCGTGTCCAATTCGATGTTAGAGATGTGAGAAATCTTGTGCCAGTCCTCTCCGATCCCTCTTTGGTAACGTTCTTTGAGAAGCCCTGAAGTACGAATCTTCAATTCTTTCAATGATGGAGCAGTAAGCAAGTAGTCTGGCAGAGACTTTAGTCTGTCGCAGTACCAAATTTTCAAGGACTGCAGACGTGGCATAATTTTTATTATTATCGAATTTGTAACAATACCATTATCATTTTCTTCTTCTTCTTCTTCTCCCGTTCCTCCCATCCCAATCCATTCTTCCCAGTTGCTCAAACGCCTAAATTTGAGAGATTTCAGGTTTGGGAATATGATGTCGTAGTCTTTCTTGTTTTTGGAATCTTCTATTCCCAGAAATTCATCTCCCACCTTCTTCACATTATGAAGCCACTTTATCGTTAATACTTCAAGGAATGGCAACTGCCCCAAAGAAGGCAAATGCTCTAAATTATCGCAGCGAATAAGTTCAAGCTTTTTCAGTGTGGTCCATGACATTATCCAATTAGGATAAATTGTGTTGCTCGTGTAGCCTTCAATTTTTAAATATTGCAAGTTTGGTGGTGGCTCTAAGGCATTCAATACTTTTACGTCATTCTCCATTCTACTTTTTTCTTCACGTTCGTGGAAAGCTAGTCTTTTAAATAATAGCACCAATCCACGGAGACGTATTTTATCTTTCAATTGTGCATTCTGAGCCTCATCTACATTTACCACATTTTCCATCCCTTTTATTGTAAGAGTCTCTCGAAGCTGATTCAAATTTTTTAACTCTCCAAGTTTACATCCTTCTCTATCATCTTTATCACCTATGTTGAATACACTTAATCTTCTAAGTCCAATTAATTTCCCAATCCCTTTTGGAAATACCACATTGTCCCAACAATAAACACCATGAAATATAAGATGTCTTAAGTTAATTAGTTTACTCATCCCCTGTGGTAATTTCTTGAAACACTTAATATTCTCGATATTCAAAGTTTGTAAATTACATAGGTTGCAAAAGGTTTCAGGCAATTCTACTATTTCAACATTCTCAGATATAAGGAGACACCTTAAATGTATCAAATTTTCCACAGCATCTGGAAGTTTCTTAATTGGACAATCCAAAATTAATGTTCGTAAACATTTAAAATGATGGAATGAGTTCAACAAGAGCATCTCAAACTCATAATCCCTCTCACCCGAAAGAAGAAAGAGAGTGCGTAGATTTTTTGCACGATATATGGATTCAAGAAATTGCATTTCTTTTGAAATTTTTAAATGTAAATGACGAGCACTTTGACAATCTATCTCCTTATCACCATTAGTTTCAAAGGTTTCATTTTTTGTCATTAATTGAGCAAAGTCATGCACTATATCATGCATTTTGCAACCTATTATCTGGCCATCACTATCTTCATCTCTCTTGAAATCTTGGAAGAAAGAGCGCATGGCTAACTTTTCAAAGTATTCTTCTGCTATGACTTCCATCTCCATATTTGTCTTTGACTCGATATATCCTTGTGCCATCCAGTGGAGGACCAATTTATCTCTATGAAAGAAATAATCTTTTGCAAAGACAGAACAATATGAGAAACAACGTCTCATTGTTGAGGGTAGTTCATAATAACTCAAAAACAATGGTGCCAAAAGGCCTTTTTCAATATCTTCTAATTCCCACATATGACTATCCAAAATCTTATTCCATTGTTCTCTACTTCTCTTGTTTTGCATTAGGCTACCTAGAGTCTTTGCAGCGAGCGGTAAGCCTTTACACTTACTTGCTAGTTTTCTACCAATATCTTCTAGATACTTAAGTTGCTCCTCATTAGAAAATGCTATTTTACTGAAAATCAACCAGCAGTTTTCGTTAGACAATACTTCCAAATTTATAGTGGGGGCACTCTCCATCATCTCCGCAACTTTTTGTTTACGTGTGGTTACTAGAATTTTACTGCCATGGACACCATTTTTTAGAGCAAATTTGAATGGCTCCCATTTTTGGGAGTCTTCAATCCACACATCATCCAAGACAAGAAAGAACTTCTTGTCCTTAATCAAATCATGAATTTTACAAAAGAGAGTTTGCAATTCAATATTATCAAGAGGTCCATCTTCAGAGTTAACCTCCTTAATGATTGCTTTGGCAACCTTGCACTGATCGAAAGGATCAGAAACACAAACCCACATTCTTTTGTTAAAATAGGCTTTCACATCAGGATGATTGTAGGCTAGTTGGGCAAGAGTTGTTTTTCCAATACCGCCCATACCCACTAAAGAGATGACACAATAAGAATTTCTTTCTTCTAGACTACCCACACTTAATAGGTTTCTTAGTAGTTCATCCCTATAGATATCACGGCCAATTATATTGGACACATCCACAAAGGACGTAGTTGTTGGTCGCTCAACTACATCAGGTTGCCTATTAAAGTCAATCCCATAGGTTGCTTTGTCTTTGACAATCATATCTAACTTTTCATTCAGTTTTCTTATCATGTGACCAACATCATGACGCAGAGGAAGGTTAAAACAACACGATAGAGATGGGACGAACGAGCATACCTTCTTCTTTACAATAGCAGGAGCGTTAGTATCAGCTGGTTTTCCTTCTTCTTTCTCAATCTCTGCTCTGATCCTTGCAGTGTTCCACGTGTCCAAGACATCATCCATCTCATAATACTGATTTTGGAGCTGCTCTAACCATAGCTTCTCAGTTCGCTGCTTCACAGCAGGTCTTTCCTCGGCATCGTCCAGCATTGCCTTGATGAGTCCGAGACTGTCTTGAAGCTTTTGGACTTCTTCATCGACGTCAACTAGCAAGTTGATCTCTTGCTTAGCAAGCTGAACAACGATTGAACCCAATTGCTTGAAGAGATCAATGAGTAGTGTATCAGCCATAGCTAATGGAGAATGAAAGTAAAGTTGGATTGAACAACACAAGAAACAGAAAGTGTATAGCAAGTGCGCTTGTGAATGTTCCCAGTTTCTTTTGTAGTAGTTTTGGACAGGAGCGGCAAAGATATTATTTGACGCGCACATTGCTTTACAAATTTTCTAAGCAAAGTATACATTCTCTTTTTGATGAAGCAAAGTATACATTTTAAAGTATCTTTATCAGCGTTTTTTTATTCTCTCCCTTGCCACATTAAGAATGACGTTTAATATTAAACCGTGCACTTTCGCAAGTTATAAATCAACTCTACACTTTTAAGGGATATTCCAAATTAAACTTTATAGTTTTACAAATTCTAATTAAACCCTAAAGTTTTAAATCTATTTCAATTTAAACCTAAGCCTTTTGGTCATTACAGTGACCGTTGCAAATTGCCACTAAAACAAAATATTTCAGTAAGTAATGAAAGAAAAAGGGAATATATGTGTAAGTGGAACATAGAGAAATTAACTTGGAAACAACATATTTGGTTTTTTTTTTTTTTTTTTTTTTTTTTTTTTTTTTTTTTTTCTGTATCTGACTGTAAGAAGAAAAAATTAATTTTCTTTCACAAAAATGTAAAAAAAAAATACATTTTAAAATTTAAAATTTAAAATTTAATATGAAGGTCACCAGTCAAATTCAATGGTATTTTTTAAAACCAATTTAGTTTCAAATTATTTCATTTAGTGTGCACTTGGATTAGGGTTGGAACTTGGAATTAATATCTTGCCCCGCCTAACCTATCATGTCTTGCACAATTTTTTTCCACCCCAAAGAGATAATAGGACAGGGACAAGTTTTTCTCCCCCGATCCCAAATGTGTGTGTATATATATATTATTTAAATTATTTATACATATAATTTAATATTTTCTATACATAACTAGTTATAACTGATTTATTTTATACATATTGTATTTTTTTTCTTTTTTTGTAGTGCAATGACATGATGGTCACATTTATCACAAGTGACCCTATTCCGTGGACAACAATTTGTACCATTTATCCAGGAATCTATCTTGGCATATGATTGAATTCCATGAAATAGAATTACAAATGAAATTCTTCTAAAAAAATCACAATGAAATGAAGTTGAATTGTCATGGAGAAGTAAAAATGAATTCTTGAATTGGAGCAAAGCAGAACTTTGGATGCCATAATGATAATGGCATCGATGAAGGAGAAGAAAAAGAAGAGGAGCAAGCGAAGTCATAAGAAAAAGGAAGAAAAAGATTAGAAAGCAAGAGTAAGAAAGAAGAAAGTGGCCTTGGTATAGCCATAAGGAGCGTTCCCATATTTCTTTCATTAAGAGACATTGAGGAGTTTTTATTTTATTTTTTATTATTATTTTTAATCGATGCAAGAAAGAGATAAGGATGGAGATGGCATAAGTATATATTTGTTATTTACATATGTCATTATGCCGGGGGCCATGACCTTGATTGCCGGCCCAAAAAGTGCTTTAATAATGTTTTGGCAAAAAATGTGAAGAGAGTGTTTAGTTCGTTGTGATGTGTCATTAATATAATGCACATTATGATGATGTGACATTAAGATTTTTGGTTTATTTTATTTTTTTTAACATTTTTATAATTTAAAATTACAAAATATATCATATAATTTTAATCTCCATCTTCCTAAATAATGTAATGTTGTATTTTTGTATTGAGATTACATTAATGTAAGATTACAATAACGTAATATTATAGCACAATGTAACATTACGGCAAACCAAACACCCTCGAAAAGTATTACAAGTTATACCACATCAAACATATAAATTGATGTCACAATAAATATGATTATGGGCTTCAACAAGCTCATAAATGAATATTTAAATTACCTCTTTATAATTTGTAAGTTGTATATAGTAAAACTTGTAACTAGTACCCAAAGCATGTATTACTTTTTCTTTTTCTTTTTTCATTTTTTAAATATTTGGTCGACTATGGTCTACGTTGGAAGCTACTTTAAAGTACCCAAAGAATGTATTACTTTTTCTTTTTCTTTTTTCTTTTTTCTTTTTTTAAATATTTGGCAGGATTAAAGGACTTTGGTCCTTGTTGGAAGCTACTTTAAAAATACCCCTAGCATGTATCACATTTTCTTTTTTCTTTTTTTCTTTTTTTTCTTTTTTCTTTTTTTAAATATTTGGCATGACAAAAATACTTTGGTCCCCGTTGGAAGCTACTTTAAAGTACCCATAGCATGTATTACTTTTCCTTTTTCTTTTCTTTTTTAAATATGGCATGATTAGAAGACTTTGGTCCTCGTTAGAAGCTACTTTAAAAGTGAGTCAATCGTGTTATCCGTCTCATTATTATTTATGTGATATTTAGTGCATTACGAGTTTTTCTTCCTCAAATAGACAAAGATACTCTTTAATTATGAGTATGACTCGAAACTTCGTTTGAAGGGAGGAAAATTATATCTTATAGGTAGGGATGGCCAATGACCAAGTTTGGCTCGGTTATACTCAAACCCAACCAAAATATTTTATCCATGGATACCCAAACCTGACTCGAACCTAGTTTATTTTAATAGCTTTTTTTATAAAATAAAAATAAATAAATAATAGTTAACAACATGATTTTCTAGTGTAAAGTTGTGATTTCCAACTAGCCTTTGTTGGCTTTAATTCCGTGCCAAATTTGGTTGTAATTCATTCAATCATTTCCCTGTATTTATGTGGGTTTATTTGTAAGGGATGAGTGTGAGAGATTGGTAAAGAATCCAGCTTCAAAAGAAGAATCAATGTAGTTCGCGACTAGCTCTCGAGAAACTCGCAAGTTAAACAACCCACAAAAGGCCATATGTGAAGCACATGACTAGAAGCTGAAGAGTCATGCTAGCTTGTCCAATTCGAAAGTACTTTGCAAGAAATGCCATCTCGTGAGATACCCACGAAACTCTCTGTTTGGCAAAATGAAAAAGTGTCTTACCGAATTCTTTACCTACACTATATATACTCTCATTACCCATGAAACTGTAAGGAGTTCTTTTCAGAGAGAAAACC
Source organism: Notholithocarpus densiflorus (assembly GCA_030021035.2). Classification (NCBI taxonomy): domain Eukaryota; kingdom Viridiplantae; phylum Streptophyta; class Magnoliopsida; order Fagales; family Fagaceae; genus Notholithocarpus; species Notholithocarpus densiflorus. The sequence continues at coordinate 21,745 of JARYZH020000491.1, read as the reverse complement.
CTAGCAAAATACTTAAGAGTTAGAGATTGTTATACCCACAATCATCTACGCATTTTCTCTTAGTTTTCCTCTACTCCTACCTCTCCATCTATACATCCTTGAGAGGTTCTTAGCCCAAACACTTACCTCACCTATTCTGAGTGTTGAGAGAAGTTTTGGTACCTTTAGGAAGCATTGGAAGAAGCCATTGAGTAGCGGATGCAATCGGGCTGAATTGCGGGATCCAAAAAACTAATGAAGACAAGACTCCGAGTAAAGGGCTCAAGTACATTAGATAGATTAGGTTTGGAGGGTTTTTTTGATATTCGTGTACTCCAACTTATTCACTAATGGATCGATTTTGACTTGGAGGGTCGCGGAGAGGTTTTTCACCAAGTTCTTAGGTTTCCTCTTCGATAACACGTCTCGATATTATCTTGTGTTTGCATCTCTCTTCCCTACTCTTTAAGCTTTACCTTTATTACTCATTGTGGTTGCATATGTCTTAGAGTAGTGTTACTGGTTTATTGCGCTCATTTACTCTTATTCCAAACTTAGATAAGTTAGAGTAAAAGCAATCTAGATGTAATTTTAAAATTCGGGGTCTGAACAAGCTTTAGTGTTTTCACACTAATTAAGCTTTCATCTAGGAATTGTATTTGGATTGGGCTTAAGGGAGTTTAAGATTAACTTGGGTTGAGTGTTGTGAGTGTAAGAGATAAGTTTGGAAATCTGGGCTTTTATGCAAAAGGAGTGGGCTGGACTTAGTTTTGGGTTCAGCATAAAGCTATCTTGGGTTAGACCTAACAAATTGGGTAGGGTTTAGATCCTCAACTAATTGGGTTGGGCGACCCACGTATCTCACATCAACTTCTAGACATTTCTATCCAGCCACCCTCTCTCTTTCAGATTACGTAAATGTGAAGAGATCAGATTGTATGAGCATGTGATTTCGTGGTCGTGTGTGATGTGTCCAAGCAAAAATATATGTAAAACAAGTATTAAGTGCATTTTACTATGTGTATGAGTATGAAAATGATTGTCTATTTCAACGTAAACCAACATGCACTAAGGAGCATCACAGGTGAGACGAGCAAGGGAAATAGATATTACCCTTTTATTAGTGTTCTACTTGAATTTTCTTGGGTTTTTTTTAGAGAAAATAATTTTTGGGTTTATTTTGCTCATCCTTTCTGCTTGAATTTTCTTTTCTTTTTTTCTTTTTTCCTGCTTCTCCTTAATGCTTTGAATTTTTTTTTTTTTTTTTTTTTTTTGGTTCTGTGAGAGGTTGAAGAGAGAACTTGAAGGGAGAAGGCCAAATACGGGTTGTTTTAGGGATTTTTTTTTTAATAGTATGGATCGGGTTCGAGTAATATCCAAACCCGACCCACAAATTTCGGGTTCAAACAAAATTCAACCCAATTTACCCATGATGAACTAGGTAATATGGTAATACCCAATATTTTCGGGTCGGGTCGGGTAGGGTACCCTTTACCTATTGGGTTTTGTCATTTCTACTTATAGGTCGTTGATCTATAAGAGTCATTAAAGACATAACCAATCTATTTTGGATTTGCTCATATTAATCAGGGTCGGCTCAAGGCCTAGGCCACTTAGGCCTAGACTTAAGGCCTCACTTGTACAAAAATATTTTTAAAGGGTCTTAAGGCACACAATTTGTATAAGTAAAATGCTTCCAAAATTGTATTAAAATGTCTTAAAATTGTAAAAAAGAAAAAAATATAGGTTGGTTGTGCATTTTTCCTCCCCACCTCAAAGAAGGCCCCTGAAATATTGAGCCAAAAGAAATCCAACCCAATTGAAACTATAAAACTGAATAATCATTGACAAAATTTTTCTAACAACTTATGAAAGAGATGTAAATAAAATCTAAATGCAAAAAATTAATTAGCAATTTTACATCTTAAAAAATAGAACTGTTTTAATAGTAAAAATGGATATAAAATAGAAAGTCAAATGCTGTAAATAGTATGTAATTGATATTTAGTATTAAAATAATTCACTAAAATTTTTCGCCTTTAGGCCTGATATATATATATATATATATTTTGAGCATCAAAGAAGTGTCTTTTATTCAAAGAAAAACATCAGAGTCTGCTAGAAACAAAAAAAAAGGAATTGTGGGGGAGCATCCTCCATCCATGCCCTATAATCTAAAACAATTAAAACAAAAAGAGCTAAAACAAAAGCAACCATATTACCCTCTCTCTTAACATGAGAGTAGTGTAATTTACTTAAACATCTTGCCAAAACCACACCCAACCCTAGTTTTTGCTTCCAACTGAATAGTGCATCCTCAAGATTGAGCTTAACCATGTCCAAGATAGGAGCTCTCCAATGAACTCGGATCGGGGTGGACTGTGGTTGGGGAGGTTGTTGCACTGCCTGGAAATCCGGTAGGATTTCGTTGGCCACGTTGACAAGCTGCTTCGAAATGCAACAAGGTTGGTTAGTTCTAACTCAATTCCGATGTGTCCCTAATATCCAAAACATGACCGAGAACAACTTTTTATTTTGTTTCATTCTGAGGATGTGCTCTAGCTTTGTTTTTTCTGCCCATGTTTCGGCTATGAACATGACAGAGGAATCTTTTGCCTGTAATATTTCACCAGGCTCTCTCTGTGTCCATAGGTTCCCAAGCCCATGGCAGATCATTACTAAGAGGATCATTGCATCTGGCAGGGCTATGGGACAGCCTCCACTAATATCTGTGATTGAAAGACATCCTCCTTGGAAACTTGCCGCCTCTTATTTGGTAGCTCGGGGAGAATTCTGTTGTCATCCATTACTCTTTTACCTAGACCCTTATCTTCTTCCCCCCCCCCCCCCCCCCGAAGAGGAGGAGAAACCTGGGCTCGTCGAAGTCGAGACCATTTGCCCTGTGTAGGTCTATAAGCTTGCTTAGTCCACGTTGTTGGTTTTTTAGAACACTTTGGATTAGGGTTTGTCGAGCTTTAGGTGTGGATAGAAGCTGCCTCTATGGCAAAGAAAATTTTTCCTTGGTTTCCAGCCAACTTCCATATGCCCCTGTTTTTAACTAGTGGAACGAAATTGGAAACCTCGGAATTACTTCTCCCATTAATGGCCCTTACCGAATTACCCTTAATAGTATGATCCTTATCATATCAAGCCAAATCCGTATCAATCTGTTTGATTTGAATATCAAATAAATTCTCGGGAGTTATTGAGTTCGGAATTAACTTTGTTTTTTTAGTTTTCGGCTCCCCATTATTGTTTGCATCCGTTAACATCGTGACAGCCGTTGGAGGAATTGAATCAATATCCTCATCAAGGAGTAATGTGGCATTAATGGCAAGCTCATTTGTAACGGGTAATTCATTGATATTGATTACCGGAATAACTCCTTCATCAGTTACCATATTTGCCTGATTTGTCTCCGCCTAAGTTTCCATTGCCGGTTGGTTTTCCGATTCCGTTGGATTGTTCACCCTTATCTCTGCCCTCTTCCTTTCCTCTTGGAATTCTTTTCTCATGAATGGGTGTTTGTTGGTGTAGAAACCAGGTACCACGATAACATCTCTTCCACTAGACATGTACGGGGCAGCCTTTAGAGTGGAATTGTACTGTTGTTGTTCCACTTTAAGCGTGCCTTTACTCTGCAACCACAGCTCGCAACTTTTGTCAGCATGGTTCAAGCGCCCACACCAGAAACAGAGATTTGGTAAGCACTTGTATCTGAATCGGACCCAATGTTTTGACCCATTCTCTGGTGTAATCACCCTACCTCGACATAAAGGCAGTGTAATATTAATCATTACTCAAACCCGAATGAAATGTCCGCCTTCATCAGTTACTGCTCCTGCTGATTTCTGAACTTCCCCAACAATGTCACAGATGTTCTCTGCCACTTCCTTCGTCATATATCGAATTGGGATATCATGAACCTGAACCCAAAATAAGGTTTTTGAAAAAACCAGATCGCGCACCGGACAATCTGTACTGTACCTTTGTAACATCACTAGATGTTTATCAAAACTCCAAGGTTGGTTTTTGAGGATTCTTTCAATATCATTGGGATTATAAAAAACAAACAACACTCGGTGTTCATTTTGGTTACGGATTGTGAACCCATTTGTAGATCTCCACAACTGTTTGAAAGTTCGCACCATGGCTTCCATATTTAGGAAACGTGGGGTAAGGAATTGAGCAGCTAGCAAATATTCACCAGATCTTTGTTCCTTGGACAGGGTGAATCCAACAGTTTCCTTTTCTGAAAGGGAAAAGTTGATCAATTGATTTGCTGACTCCTCCATGAGAATGAGAATTGGAAAAGGACCAAGAAATAAAGTGTCTCCCCACAACCCCGAAAGAACCAAAATACCACTAGCTCAGAAGGTACACTTGTTACCTACTAAGAACAAACTCTCCTCTCAAAGAAGGGACCAACACACTTCTACTGCCTTAGACAAGAGAGAAAACCCTCTCTCTCTAAGCGGCAGAGAGACAATCTCAAATTTTAGATTTGGTAGATAATTCTCTCTCTACAGAATTGCATGAAGAACTTATTTTTGACCAAATACTATGGCATATCTTTAGGCCTGATATTGATATTGATCATAATCATAATAAAGAAAGCTCTTATCATTTGTTTTACAATTTTTTAAAAAGTGAATAGCAAAATTTTTATAAGAAATACTATGTCCACAATATTTTTATAATAAATCTTAAATGACAGGTTATTACTGGCTTTACTAATGAGTAAAAAAGTAATTTCGAAGGTAGGTTTAAATTAGAACTAGTAACAACTTACCACTTAGGAACATGTTGTAAAAATATTGTGAAGGTGTTATGGACATAGCACTTCTCAATTTTTATTGATAAGAAAAAAAATGATTAATGCTAATGAAGTGATATTTGTCATCAATGGTAGTAAATGTGAGATAAAATGTTTATGATTAATTCTAAGAAAAGTATATGTCTACAACATTAATAAAAGTAATTATTAGTGATAAATCCACATGAAAATGACATTATTTTAATCACAATTTATTATGTTAGTAACTAGGAGCGTGTTTGGTCATCCATTTTAAACATTAGTGTTCAGTGTTTAAACATTGAACACTAGTGTCCAAAAACCAAAAAACGCGTTTGGTCATCCATTCTTGTTCAGGGTTGTTTGGAAAACATTGTTCAAAAACCCATTTTCAAAATGATGGTTTTGAAATCACCTTCGGCCTATTTCTAAACAACAAACACTAGTGTTCAGTGGCAATTGGAAGATTATTTTGAACACTGTATGGGCCCACTTGGTCAGACATCTCTGTGTATTGTCTCCTCTTTTCCTCTCATCTCTTCACGCCGAATCCATCTGCACCTACCAAGATCTCATCTCACCCACACAGTCAAAGCTTAACCAAGCGGCATTAATCTCACCCACTGCCATAACTCCCCTCACTGACCCATCTGACCGCAGTCAAAGGTCTCTCCCTCACAACAGATCACCACGCCATTGATTACTCAACCCAGCGCCATTAAAAATCCTCACCGACCCATCCAAAAGTGTCTTCTACACACTCAGCTTACACCGCATCACCAACCTCAGTCAATCACATTAACCCCTTGCTCAGAATCATAATTCCATGCCCAACTGCCCCTAATCCTCGTAGACAAAAGCTCGATTTGAAACTGGATCTTGGAGTGATGAGTCGGCGGCGACAAAAGCTAGATTCATTGCTGGGTCTTGGAGTGATGGGTTTCATTTTCTGCTCTAAGAGAAGAGAAGGGAAAAAGAAGGAACAAACACAGAGGAGCAACGGGAATATAAGATGTATTCTCTCTCCTGAATTAAAAAATTGATATTTCGTAAGGTGTCAGCTTTTTTTTTAAAATCAAACACACACATACCAAACACATTTTTATGTTTTTTGAACACTGAAACATGTTATTTAAACCATGATATCAAACACATTTTTTTTGTTTTATAAACACTAAAATCACGTTTTTTAACAACACTTTTTAAACACTACAAAAAATTGGACCTATAGTGGCGTTTGTGAAACGCCACTATAGGTACTAAAAACGCCACTATAGACCCATTTTGGCTATAGTGGCGTTTGCAAACGCCACTATTGTACCGCAACTATAGACCTATAGTGGCGTTTTACAAATGGTCTATAGTGGCGTTTGCAAATGCCACTATAGCCTTTTTCAAAAATAAAAAAATTGGTCTATAGTGGCGTTTACAAACGCCACTATAGATCTGTAGTAACGATACAATAGTGGCGTTTGTGAAACGCCACTATAGCCAAAAAGCTACCCAAAAAAACTGATTAACAAAAATCAAAAGAAAAACTTTTTTTTGACGTGAAAAACTTTTTTTTTAATTGAATTAAGATTGTAATTAAATTAATATTACAATTTTAATTAAATTAAAAGATACAAAACAAAACAAAATACATAAATAAAACAAAATACAGACAATCCCAGCAAATTCAAAATGAAACACAAACCCACCTAAAAAAATTCAAAATCAAACACAACATGCTCACATCCAAAAATTAAAAAAAAAAAATAGCAACTCCAAATACAAACACTATAGCTATCCCAGCAAATTCAAAATGAGACACAAACCCACCTAAAAAAATTCAAAATCAAATACAACATGCTCAAATCCAAAAATTTAAAAAAAAGGAAAAGAAATAGCCACTCCCCCCACGAAGCAAAGTTGACAGCAAACAAGGAATAGACCAAAACTATTATCAAAAAATAAATAGACCAAAACAATCATAAATTAAAAAAAAAAAAAATGCTTACCTGCAACTATACAACCAATGGCTTCAAACACTATCTACAAATTTGAACAAAATCAGTAAGCTACAACACCATTTGCAAATCCAAAACCCACAAACATTAACACCACCACAAATAAAACAAAAGAAATAAAATCAAAATGGAGAGGAAGAGAAAAGAATCAATTCAGGCCTGAAGTGAAAGAAAAAGAAAAGATGGAGGAGTGGAGATAAGGGAGAAAAAGAAGGAAAGAAAAAAAAAAAACAAAAGAGAAGGGAAGTCTGAGACTTGGCGTGGAGAGTAAGGGAGAAAAAGAAAGAAAGGTAAAGAACAAGAAAAAAAGAATAGAGAAAGGAAGTCTGGAGATAAGGGAGAGATATGGGAGAGTGGGGGTAGGTGGGGGTAGGTGGGGGTCTTAATGTTTTTTTAAATTTATATATATATATATATAAATGATATATCATCAATATTTTCACAACAAATTTTAAGTTGTAGGTTATTACTAATTGTTATTGTTGGAGCAAAAAAGTAATCTTAGTGTTAGGTTCAAATTTGAACCAATAACAACTAACCACCTATAATTTGTTGTGAAAATATTGTGTACGTAACATCTCCCACACATAAAAAAAATATATATATATATGTATATATATAAAGAGAAATGATATATTAACAACATTTTCACAATATTTTTACAACAAATTTTAAGTAGCAGGTTGTTACTGATTGTTATTGTTGGGGTAAAAAAGTAATCTTAGTGTTAAGTTCAAATTTGAACCAATAACAACTAACCAGTTATGATTTTTTGTCAAAATGTTGTAAAATTATTGTGGATGTAACATCTATCATTTAAATATAAATATATAATAATTTATACATTTAAATAAATATATAATAATTTATACATTTAAATAAATATAAATTTATATTATATTCAAATATTTTGGAATATGTCATAAAATATTTTAGACATATTCCATTACGTGGGCTAAATTTAGTTTATTTATTTATTTATTATTATTATTTATTGTAGAATATGCCATAGAATATTTTATGGCATATTTCGTAGTATTTTAAGCTTGAACCCAAAGGTTTTTTTTTTTTTTTTTTTTTTGGGAATATTGTAGAATATGCACTTTTGGACCTATAGTGGCGTTTGGTAAATGCCACTATAGGTCCTATTCAAAACGCCACTATAGTCCCCTTATTTTATTTTATTTTATTTTATTTTATTTTATTTTTTGTGCTGGATTCTTTTTTTTTACATTGCTGTTTATTTTGGTGCTGGGCTATAGTGGCGTTTGCCAAACGCCACTATAGGTAAGGTCCTATAGTGGCGTTTATCAAACGCCACTATAGGTCTTTTTTCTCATCTAGCTTTTATTTAAAAAAAATAGAACAAAAAAACAAAAGAAAAATCTGAAATACAAAGTTCCTATAGTGGCGTTTGTGAAACGCCACTATAGGCCCTACCTAATCGGAAAAAAAAAATAATAATAAAAAGTACCTATAGTGGCGTTTGACAAACGCCATTATAGGACCTTGTAAGACCAGGACCTATAGTGGCGTTTTAAAAACGCCACTATAGGTTGTTGGAAACGCTACTATAGACCCATTTTTTAAAACACCACTATAGGACACTCCAAACGCAACTATAGATATGCCTATAGTAGCGTTTATAGAAAACGCCACTATAGGTCCAGTTTTTTGTAGTGAAACCACAGTTTTCACATATTTTTAAACAACAATTTTTGAACTCCATGACCAAACGGGCTCTAGAAAACTTCATCACTGTGCACCCTTAGCGCAATGGTTATTCCATAAGTATAAATGCTTATGAGGTGTAAGAAATTTCTTAAATCATTGTGACTGTCACTCCTAATATTTTTATTTTGCCCACAAATTACTGGCTCCCACATATTGGCTGTCCTTTGTGATTCCTTCGTTGGCACACACTTATAATTAATTAAGGGTCTAATTAACGGGTGGCTTTGAGTATTTATTAATTGATTATTCAAAGAAAATTTTGATATTCTCTTTATAGGAAATATAAATAATTGTCAATTATTTTTTTATTTTCTCATCCAAACTTTTCACATTATAAAAACACTTTGTTAGTGGAGGCAGCTCTAATCACTGACAATGAATGGTAATGACACAAATTAACGGTAAAATTTGAGTGTTTGACGACTTGACGGTAGTGGCTGCTCCACCCACGTCAACTGACCCCGAGGTTTGTTTTCTAAATTTCTATTAAAAATTCATTCTGCTTTCACTTTCTTGGAAGCACATTATCAATTTATTAATACTAAATCCTAGAAAAATATATCAATTGAAGATGCCGATGCCACATATTTTACCTTTTTGGAGACATTTGACTAATAAACTATGTACTACAAGAGATGTGGTTAGAATCTCTATGCCTCGCAGTAAAATTTCACAAGTTTTCTGCTTGTCCAAACCAATGAAGCTTCACAACCCCAACTTTCCTGCATTATGGTCTTTACGCATTCATATGATTCTACTTTTTACTATAACCCTGCTATGCTTGCAACCTGCCACCCCAGCAAATGAGACTGATCATTTGGCTCTGCTCACATTCAAAGCATCCGTTACTTATGACCCGAATGGAATCTTCAGTTCACGGAATGATTCTACCCATTTCTGCAACTGGCGTGGAATTACATGCGACCGCCGACGTCAAAGGGTCACGGCCTTGGAACTAGAAGGGCATCAATTGCATGGAACTATTACACCTTACATTGGCAACCTCATCTTTCTTAAAAACATAAACATTCGAACCAACAACTTCAATGGTGAAATTCCAATAGAAGTTTGGTCATTTGAAAAGCTTATCAATTTTCATAGTTGGACTCAATGAACTAAGAGGTATGATCCCTTTCTCCCACTGCAATATCATCTATCAATGTCTTTGCATTACCAGGTAACCAACTCCAGAGCATCTTTCCATCAGACATAGGCCTCACCCTCCCTAACCTCCAAATACTTGAGGTTGGTGATAATGAAATCCTTGGGCCAATCCTAAATTCTTTATGCAATGCATCTCAACTTCAAACACTTGATCTAAGCGGAAACAACTTTACTGGATCAGTTCCAACTAATTTGGGAAATCTACCAGATCTTGAATGGCTAAATCTAGAGAGGAATAGCCTAGAATTTGGCTTGGGCCTGGACTTCCTTACATCTTTAAGAAACGGTAGCAAATTGAAAATGTTGGGTTTTAATAAAAACCAATTTGAAGGTGTTTTGCCCAACTCTATAGGCAACTTGTCAACACAACTCAATGAACTATATTTTGCAGACAATCAAATATTATGATTCAAGTTTTCAGCCATAGTCAAGTTTTGAGCCGTATTATGATTAAACTTTTCAAATGCAAATCAACTTGGGAGAGGTGGATTTGGGTAAGTCTACAAGGTAGAAAAACATTTTGATATGAAATGAATTATATAATTCCTTGGATTTGAGTAAAATTATTTTATTTCTACATTATTCTCATGTATACATGTATGTGCGTGGACATGCACACAGGGTAGGCTATTTAATGGACAAGAGATAGCTATGAAAAGACTTTTGAGGAATTCTGGACAAGGCAATCTATAATTTAAGAATGAAGTCCTATTAGTAGCTAAGCTTCAACACCAAAATTTAGTTAGGCTCATTGGATTTTGCTTAGAATGAAGTGAAAGACTTCTTATTTATGAGTTCATACCTAATCAATGAAGCACATGTGTGTTTCCAGATTCGGGTGCGGGTGTGGGTGCGGGGGCAGGACTCGGCAATTTTTGAAAAAGTAAGGTGTGGGTGTGGCGATTAAAAAATTATTAAAAATATTTTTATATAATGAATTTAATATTTTTTATATAAAAAATTCAAATAAAGGGTAGAGTTTATTATTAAAAAACAATAATTTATGATTTGTTTTTAATAAAATCAATATTTTTGTTAATTGTAAACAAAAAACTACATTTCAAGAAGGTTCCTTTACTCATTTTCCAATTCCCAAGCCCACCCACATGAAATAATTGACTTTCCCACCTACTTAATTTATATTCTTTTGTTATATACATTTATTCTTCTTCCAACCTTTTTTTTTTTGGGTCTTCTCATCTTCTTCTTCCTTTTTTTTTTTTTTTCCTCTCACAATGCCACATGAAGCAGAAGAATAGCGGCCAGCTACCCATTTTGGCCTGTCTCGGTGGTCGTTTCGGCCATATCGGCCTGTTTCAACGGCCTTTTCGGCTGAAATCGACAGTATCGACTTGCGTTTCTGCCGGAATCGGGCCGAATCAGCGCGAATCGAAAAAAAATAAAATAAAATAAAAAAAGGCGAATCGGCGCATCAAACGCCGGACACCGCGTTAGGACGAATTCGGTGCGGGTGCGGCGACCCTGAAGCCACACCCGTGCTTTCCTATACCTAATACAAGCCTTGATCACTACAAATTTAGTACTTTTTCATTTCATTGTTATTTTCTATATTCTAATCAAAATAATTTCATTTGGTAGGAATCTCATTCTTTTTGTTGAGAAAGTAGTTTTTAAAATATTTGATGACTAATTTGATTTATTGAATCTATAGACCCAATGAAGCATGCAAATTTAGATTGGGAGAGGCATTCCAAAATCATAAAAGGCATTGCTCGAGGAATTCTATACCTTCATGAGGATTCTTGACTTCGGATAATTCATCATGACCTTAAAGCTAGCAACATTCTATTAGATGCCGAGATGAATCCTAAAATTGCAAATTTTGGAATGGCAAAGATGTTTGTATCAGAAGAAACTGAAGGCAGTGCAAATAGAATTGTGGGGACCTAGTAAGTACAAGAACATGTTATCTAGTTAATGAATATAATTATGCATGCTTGACTGTATTCATTTTAATATGTTATTTATTTTGAAGTAACACCAAGAAAGGCATAAAGATTATGCAAATTAAAATTTTGAACAAAACAATTAAGATGAACATTCAAATTAAATGTTGGATATCCAAAAGGGCCTAACTCTTGAATATACAGCACATATTTTAAATCTTTTTAACTCACACTCATTTTCTAATATGGGATTAACCCACTATAAGTTTTTTTAAGACCTTCTCTCCTCTCCCCATGTGTGTGTGTGTTAAAAATATTTAGTATTCTCAAAAGAAAAAAATAGTAGGTTAATCTCACATTGGAAAATAAGTGTGAGTTAAAAAGGTTTAAAGTCTGTGCTGTATATTTAAGAGTTAGGCCCTTTTGAATATACACTACTATAAGTTTCTTTAAGACCTTCTCCCCTCTTCTCATGTGTGTGTGTGTTAAAAATATTTAGTATTCTCAAAAGAAAAAACAGTGGGTTAATCTCACATTGAAAAATGAGTGTGAGTTAAAGAGGTTTAAAGCCTGTGCTATATATTCAAGAGTTAGGCCATTTTGAATATATACTACTGTAAGTTTCTTTAAGACCTTCTCCCCTCTCCTCATGTGTGTGTGTTAAAAATATTTAGTATTCTAAAAAAAAAAAAAAAATTAAATGTTGGATTATTAATATTGATATGTAGTGGATATGGCTCCAAATATGCAATGTTTGGACAATTCTCAATAAAATTGAATGTCTTTAGTTTTGGTGAGTTGATTTTGGAGATTGTACGTGGCCAAAAAATTACTTCTATTTGTAATGGAGAGAATATGGAGTACCTTCTTAACTACGTACGTGAGTTTGATTATAAAGGGCAAAAAAAAAAAGAGATATAATATATGGTAATTTAAATAATTTTTTTCTTCAAAGTGATGTGTTCACATTGATGTCTACAGGCATGGAAAAATTGGAGAGAGAGAACAATTTCTAATCTAATAGATCCCACGTTGAGCAACAGTCCAATAAGTGAAATATTGAGATGTATTCACATTGGACTACTATGTGTTCAAGAAAATATTGTAGATGACAGACCAAATATCGCTTCAATTGGCCTCATGGTGACTGTTGCTCTCCCTGTACCTATACACAACCTACAAGTTTCACGCCGAGCAATATTATATTAGCCACATCATTGCAACAAGAGATTGGTGCTTACATAATTAACAACGAGGCTTCAATTACTGAGTTTTATCCTAGATAATGTTTTGCCGTTGTAATATGTACTTTGTCTAGAGATTTCACTAGCTGCCTACAATTTTTTTTAGAAGAATGTAAGCGTAGTTTTATTAAAGATAGAAAACAAATTAAGACAAATCGGATTGGAACACAGCGTCCAAATCCCCATGTAGATCTTCTACCCAAACATCAATATCTGCAGTTGAAACTGCTCTCTTAGCTAAACAATGAGCTAATTTATTCCCATCCCGACAACATGCTGGTAACTACAGTGCCTCAAAGCAGCCCCTAACCTCTTAGTTTCATTGACTACATGACCATACAAAGTATTGCACCCACCAGAAGTGTTTAAAGCTCTCACAACCCGCAGGCAATCACCCTCCAATATGACATCAAAAAGGCTTAGTTCTCTGGCAAACTCCATAGCTCGTCTGGCAGCCAAGGCTTCAGCCATCTCCACTGTACGGGGTAGACCAATCACGAGCTGCCTACAATTCATCTAACTATATTGAATTTTCGAGGTAAATCGAGGAAACTATTCAATTCCTCATAATTGTCATGTTCAAGACCAAAAATCCTAAAACTTTCCAAATCCTGAGATATAGAATGTTTATTTAGGCTAAATATATGATGAACGTATCATATGTTGATCTTATATCTCACACGTTTCTTTGAGTACAGTCGCTAAACATCTCCAAGAACTCATGTGATATGAAAATAAAAAATGAGCTGGAGACTTGGATATTAGACAACGATTAGCTAAATAAATAGAGAGCTATAGTCAATTATTGTCATTCTCTACTATATATAGTATGCTTTTAAGTCTTTAAGATTTTGAAACCAATTTTAAAAAAAAATTATAAAATTATAAAATTATAAATTATAAAAAATTATTAAAAAAAAAAAAACTACAGTCAATTAAGTTCATTCCATACTGTCAATTAATGTCATATTCGTCTTCCCATTTTTCTCCACCTTTAGATCAAAACCATATAAGTCAGCGCCACTGATCCAATTTCATCAACCTCATTCTCAATAGGTATCTCATTAACAACAAAACCCTTACCATCTATTTCATCCCCATCACTGGAATCAAGCAACTAAGGTCGATGCTGATGACATGACCCCATTTGATGCACAACAACTTGTACCATTTATCCAGGAATCTATCTTGGCATATGATTGGTCAATTCCATGAAATAAATCACAATGAAATGAAATTGAATTGTCATGGAAAAGTGAAAATGAGTTCTTTAATTGGAGCAAAGCAGAACTCGTGTCTGCATGGCATAATGGCATTGAAGGAGAAGAAAAAGAAGATAATGATGAGGAGCAACTAAAGTCATAAGAAAAGGCCGAAAAAGATGAGAAAGCAAGAGTAAGAAAACAGAAAGTGGACTTGGTATAGCCATAAGATGCGTGCCATATTTCTTTAAACGAGAAGCATTGAGTAGATATTTTCGTTTTTTTTATTTTTAAATTTTTTTTTTTTAAATTTTAATGAATCGTGTTAGAGAGAGATAAGGATGGAGATGACATAATCAGTACATATTTATTATTTATATGTCATTATGCCGGAGGCCATGACCTTGATTGCCGGCCAAAAAAAGTGCTTTATAATAATGTTTTGAGAAAAATGTTAAAGGTAATACAAGTTTTACTACATAATTAAATAAATTAATGTGATGTGTAGGTTTCAGTTAGCTCAACTAATAAAATCTCTGAAATATCTAGGGTTCAAATTTATTTTATAAGATTTTTTGGTCATGCTAAAGATTTTGGGGTATTTTCTGTCATTTTAAAGATTTTGGGGTACTTTGGTCATTTTAGAGTTTTTGTGGTATTTTGGCCATTTTAGAGTTTTCAGAGGTTTTCGGGGGTACTTTGGTCATTTTACAAGTTATAGTGTATTTTTTGTCTTTCTAGAGGTTTCGGAGTATTTTGTCATTTTAGAGATTTTGGAGTTATTTTTTGTCATATTATGAGTTTCAGAGGTGTTTTGGTCACTTTAGAGGTTTAAGGTTATTTTTGGTCTTTTTAGAGGTTTTAGTGTTTTTTTTTTAATCATTTTTATGTTTTAAGTGTATTTTGGTAAGTTTTTAGGTTTAGGGGTATTTTTGGTCTTTTTAGAGGTTTTTTTTATAATCATTTTTATGTTTAGGCGTACAAACACAACAGCTTTTTCAAGAGAAAGATGAATTAGGGCAAATTGTCTCCAGTCACAATATGCTTGCAACAACAAGTGCAACAACCTTATGACGGCCTTTAGAATAATCCTCATATATGTCTGGGGTTGTGAGAAAAAAAAACCTAAACACATAGCTTGGATATGCATGAAAAACTGATTTTTGTAATTCTCGATAGATACAATTGTCGAGCTTATCTGTCGAGCTTCACCTTTTAAATCTCGATAGATACATCTGTCGAGCTATCTGTCGAGTGTGTATCTGTCGAGTTTTAAAGAACAACACTTCTTCACTTGATTCTTGGATAGATTTGCATGGTTTCAATACTTGGACTTGAACTCTTGTTTCTTGGAGTATTAAACACATCCTAAATCTATCAAATTACAAGTAAAGTGCGTTTTGTCAATGGATTAGTCAATTCTAAATGACATATGTTCTTAACATGATCCACATATGTCATAACAATTGACCAATTTTGACCTTCAATTAACTTTAGGTTGACCAGCGGCATTTTGATCATTTTGACCCGGAATGGAACTTTGAGTGCTCCAATGCCGAAATGGGTTGAACCACAATGATCTAGATGTTCCCGCGGTCCTTCGGAGAGAAAATGATATTTTTGGAATTTCTAGTGTCCGGCACGCAAATCAAGGGCGAACAAAGTATGATATCGACAACATATAATTAAATTAATTAATTAACTTAGATAATTGGTTAATTAACTTAGGTCAATTTATAACCTAGTAGAGAGGATCATTTTCCAAGTAAAAGTCCCATGTAAAGAAAAATATGAATCATGAGGAATTAATATACCATAATTTGACCAAAATCCTTAGGCTTTATTAAATTTTTGGATGTAAATTAAGAGTCTGTTTGAATACCGCTTATTTGCTAAAAACTAAAAACTTATTGCTAAAAACACTATAGCAAAATATTTTTTAAAAGGCCAAAACACTGTTCAGGCGTTTTGTGCAAGTTTGCTGGTCCATAAACAGTGCCATGAGACCAGCCAAATGCAAACGCAAATGCTGAAACTGCAGTACGCAAACACACACTAACTTCTCAATTAGAGTTTCTTTGGAATTATCTCCATCACTGCAGTTGGCCTGCAGTTTAGCACAATGTACGGGCTCATGCAGTGAACTCTAGGTTTTTGGAAGTAGACTGCAATGATGATTTTTTTTTTTTTTTTAAAGAACAAAAAGGGATTTATAGAAAAATTCACTACGTTTTATGGGAAGGAAGATGGGAATGGACGTATGGTAGTCATTATATACTCCAGTTCCCTGAAAAGGGAAATTAATTTTTGCCCCATTGCCCATTGGTACATGTTGTCCAAGCAAGATTGGACTAGTTTACAATTTTCACTCTAGCTTATCAAATGAATAAAAAACTGCTATAAAATTATGCAACATCATTTTTTTCCCCACAAATTTCTTTTGCTGCGGCAAACCAAGGTATATGTAGCGGTATGCTGGAATGTAGACTGCTACAAAAGTTTATTTATTTCTTAATTATGTGGTGATGGGTTGTAATTTTATTGACAACTAAGATAATAGAAGAATTCTTATTAAAAAAAATTATAATAGAAAAATTCTTTCAACTCTTCCACTGTGTTGTCATAAATTATTAATTCAAGTTCAGCAGATAAATGCCTTGCAACTTGCAAGTTCCAATAACTACATGCTTTTGATTTTTCACAAGAAAGGAAGGGAACACAACTCGAAATACCATCATCGTTGTTGTCCCAACTGTTCTTGCTATGATACTTGTGTTGTAGGAAAGCGCCTCTGGATAGCGCTCTCACCTTAATATTGATTGTGAAAATGTTATGACTATAGAAAGATCTCCAAGAAATAAACAATAGAAACGAAGCAAACCCAAACTCTGAAAATAAATAAACACACACAAACAAAAGAACACCAAGGATTTACGTGGTTCGGCTTTTGGCCTACATCCATAGGCAACGATGAAGAAATTCCACTAATCAAATATGGAGATATACAAGTTGGTGTATCAATATTCTCACACACACCCAATCCCCAATACACCTTGCATCCTATGCTAAACTAGAGAACTCTCACAATAATATGAAGCAGCCAAAACTCTCTATTGCACTCTCTATTTCTTCTGCTTCTCTTCAATTGCCGCAATACCTATGTCCTATTTATACAAAGGTAGGTCGGCTAGGTGATCATAGTTTTACACGTGACTTGCTATGAATCCTAGTCTTATTACAATTAGGAAATATAGATGCACTTGAAATAGGAATTAGAATCCTACTTGAAATAGAATTCATGTCTTTCAAGCCACTCCAAAACTAACATGGATTAGGATCAAATCAAGCCACCGACATCACAACTTGTGATTAGTATTTGCATCGTTTTAAGAATGAGGAAGCCAATGGATTCTTTTGAAAGTAAGTTCAAAGTTTCATTTGTTATTTGAAAGTTATTCTCAATTACTAATATAAAAATGACAAAACTTATGTACAATGCAATGGAACACTTGATTGGACATACAACTAACACGTGAACTTTGAAGCACTAGACAAAAGTTAAACCCTTATATAACTGATAATGTGAAGCTTAGTAATTCATGTCTTACTTAAATACTTGGCAAATTTATCGGAATAACAACATTATGTATTTTTGAAAAGAAATCCGTATGTATGATCCCATTCCCAATAATTTGGAACATGTTGGCTAAGTCGCTCTTCATTCTTAAAAATAGACCTCTTCTCTATCTCACCATAAAAAGTTTGCTTCACAAAAAAACTCATTCAACAAAAATTAGTTACAAAACTATTTTTTTTTTTGGATAGGAATTAGTTACAAAACTTGATTGAAGAATGAATATCTTTTTCTTTTTTTTAGCGTACACGTCCTATGATGGAAAAGAAAAATACCAAGCTATATAGGGTCTCAATAACGGGCTGCCAAAACAAGAAGAGACGTTTGGTAATAAATATCAAATTCAGTTTGTCTTTTACTTAAAAAAAAAAAAAAAAAAAAAAAAAACCAGTTTGTCTTATTTGAAAAGAGTAGTTCTTGCCTTCTTAGACCACAAATTATTCCACAACTTTAAAGTGGTAGATTGTGAGTGGTTAACTATCACTTGCACATGGAACCACCATTTTTTTTTACCAATCACACTCTGCCACGTCACAGTTGTAGCAAAAAGTTGTGAAAAATTATGTGGTCCTAGACTTTTCCATTTGTAAAGGAAAATGCTAGATCTTCAAATACTTTTACTAACTTTTTTACAAACTATTGATGTAATGAGTAGTTATTAGTAAACGAAAAAGTGATATTAGTGGTGGTTATATACTTCCATTTAAGAACATACCAATAATGCTTGAGGCCACTTTGGCTCAGGATATATTGAATTTATCTTATTCTTAATGAAAGTTACAGTATTCTTATTAAAAAAATTGTTTTTATTTATTTATATACTAGTAACATTAATTGGCATAAATAGTAGAGGACAAATAAAAGATAGAGGCATAGAGCTCTCATATTGTTGTTGGCTTTCACATCAAGTAAATAAATTTTTCAGAACTTCACCAAGGGAAAAAAAAAAAAAAAATCAGAACAAATAATTATAAGAAATTTACACTTTTTTTTTTTTTGGAGAATCAAGAAATTTACACTTGATGTGGAATAAATGTTGGATATTAATTAATTGCAAACGTCTTTGTGAAATGGGATTATGATATTTGCTAGAACTATTATGATCAATCCTCCTCTATGAGTAACCATTCATCCATTACAAGCTCCGCTATTTTAGTGTGTTACTCTGATTTAAAGAATGCAATTGTATCAATTGGTTATGTATTAGCATGTTCCTCTCGTGAATATGTTGCTCTAATTTAAAGATTTTATCAATTGAATATGTATAAACAAGTTTTTCTTGTGAAGCAGTGGATCAAATAATAAGTGTGGAATCCTTGACAAGTGTGGAATCCTTGCAATTCGATTTCAGCACTATTAAAGTTGCAACAGATAACTTTTCTGATGCAAATAAACTTGGGAGAGGTGGATTTGGGGAAGTTTATCGGGTAGGAAAACATCATGATATGAAATGAATTACTTTAATCCTTGGAGTTGTGATGAATTACTTTATTTCTACAGGGTATAGGCTGTTTAATGGACAAGAGATAGCTGTGAAAAGGCTTTCAAGGAATTCTCGACAAGGCGATCTAGAATTTAAGAATGAGGTTCTATTAGTAGCTAAGCTCCAACACAGAAATTTAGTTGGGCTACTTGGATTCTGCCTAGAAGGAAGTGAAAGACTTCTTATCTATGAATTTGTACCTATTACAAGCCTTGATCACTACATATTTGGTACTTTTTCATTTTATTGTTATTTTCTATATTCTAATCAAACTAATATCATTTAGAAATAAATATTATTCTTTTTTTCTAGAAAAGTAATTTTAAAAACATTTAATGAATAATTTGATTTATTGAATCTATAGATCCAATGAAGCATGCAAATTTAGATTGGGAAAGGCATTACAAAATCATAACAGGCATTGCTAGAGGGATTCTATAACTTCATGAGGATTCTTGACTTCGGATAATTCATCATGACCTTAAAGCTGGCAACATTCTATTAGATGCTAAAATGAATCCTAAAATTGTGGATTTTGGAATGGCAAGGATGTTTACATCAAATGAAACTGATTGCAATACAAATAGAATTGTGGGGACTTAGTAAGTACAAGAACATGCTCTAGCTAATGAATATAATTGTGCATGCCTATTAAAATTTATTTTAATCTTGTTACTTATGTTGAAGTAACACCCAAAAAGCCATGAAAACGTTAAAAATTAAATAATTTGAACCTAACAAATAAGATTACCTTTCAAATTAAGATTGGTTTACTAATATTGATATGTAGTGGATATATGGCTCTAGAGTATGCAATATTTGGAAAATTCTCAATCAAGTCAGATGTCTTTAGTTTTGGTGTGTTGATTTTGGAGATTATAAGCAGCCAGAAAATTACTTCTTTTTGTAATGGGGAGAATATGGAGTACCTTCTTACTATGTGAGTATGAATATAAAAGAGTAGAATTCCTCTTTTTTAGAAAAAAGAAATAATATATGAGAAAGTAAATATTTTTTTCTTTAACATGGTATGTTTACATTGATGCATTTCTACAGGCATGGAAAAGTTGGAGTGAAGGAAACAATTTCAAATCTCATAGATCCCACATTGAGCAATAGCCCAACAACTGAATTGAAATGTATCCACATTGGACTCCTATGTGTCCAAGAAAATGTAGATGGCAGACCAAACATGGCCTCAATTAGTCTCATGATGAATAGCAATTATGTCGCTCTCCCTGTACCTACACAACCTGCAAGTTTCATGCGAAGCAATGTTATATTAGCCACATCATTGCAACGAGATATCGATTCCTACATAACCAACAATGAGGTTTCAATTACTAATTTACATCCTAGATGATGATATTTTGCGAATAATGGTTGTAGTAAGCAACAGTGTATATAGAAACTTCACTTACTACAATTCATCGAACCATATTGAATTTTCCATATAAATCTAGAAAACTATAATTTCAATTCCTTATAATTGTCACGTCCAAGACCAAAAATCCTGAATCCTTACCAAATCCTGAGATGTAACAATTTTTCTTTATTTATCACTTATTTATTCATATAACAAGTTTCCAAATCCTTTTAAATCTCGAATTTCTGGTAATTGTCATGCCTCAACACCAAAAATATTGAATCGTAATTTTAGTCAATCCTTATAATGGATATGATTGATCAGATCATAATTACAAAAAAGAAACCAGGTCAGTTTTCCTATACATATTGCTCTCAAAAGGTAATATTGGGTGCTCCTGATTACCGCATAAAAACATTTTCTTGTTTGAGTTTTTGTGCATAAACGTAACCCATGCTGTCTAGCTCATGTTTTATAAATCAATCGGTCACAACTTCATATGTGACACGGTAGTAAATTTCAAATCATACTGCAAATTTTGACAATTTATATTTGTAGTTTTTCTTTTTGATGTCCTGGTTGTCCTACTCGTTGTATCTGTGAAACCTACCTTTACTAAGAAAATGAAATTAAGCAAAACTAATTTATTAATTTAGGCAAAATATGATGAACGTATCATGTTGATTTTACTTATGGATCAAAATAACAAGAAAACATGAAGACCACAAGATAGTATATGATATCACACGTGTTTTTTTGGTACAGTAGTTGCCATACATCTCCAAGAACGCATCATGCAATATGACAATAAAAATTGAGCTGGAGACTTGAATATTATACAAAAATCGATCATCTTTATGGCTTTCTTGGTGTTACTTCAATATGAATAATATATTATAGAATCATCTTTAAGGCAATACAAAAATCAATCCAAATGTAAATATTAATTTGACATTTTGTGTGTTTCCGAAATAACTCTAATCCACTAGCATTATTTTGATGTGAACTTTTATTTTAGGAGTAATTCATCGAAAGAACACCAACGGCGAAAGCACTCTGTTAGGCTGAGACTAACACTGAGAGACGAAAGCTAGGGAAGCAAATAAGATTGGTGAGAAATAACCAAAACATTTGACTTTTCAGCCAATGCAAATATTAATTTGACTTTTTGTGTGTTTCCAAAATAACTCTCATCAACTAGCATTATTTTGATGTGAACTTTTATTTT